>JASDFA010000019.1:78200000-78657500 GCA_035772735.1 Datura wrightii
TTGGGTTGAGAGAAAATTTTTCTTGATTATTCAATGATTTTGAGTTACGGGTGTGGGGAGGTGAGTTCAAGTTGTGATTTTGAGTGTTATTAGCGTGGGAGAGGGTGTTTGTGGGGTTTAAATAGGTAAGGGCAATTTTTAAAAGAATCTGGGCCAAGTCGGGTATTAATGCCATTTTTGACCCGTCACAACTCATACCACGAGTCGTAGGGAAGTACCTACGACTAGTCCCTTGGACTCGTAAGTGACTCTGTTAAAGAAAACTTACCTGGAGACCTATGAATAGATCCTACAACTCGTACAACTGAGGTAAGATCCATAGGATGAATCGTAGGTCGGAGCTTGGGGTCATTTTCCTCTGATCCTCACCACGACTGCTGCTACAGCTCATAGGATCCTATCACAAGTCGTACTAAGAGCCGTAGAAGCTGATGTTTCAACCTCCTATTTTTAATTTTCCTTCACACTGAGCACACATTAGTTCAATAACTTGGGTTGCCTCCCAAAAAGCGCTTGATTTAATATCGCGACATGACGTAGGTAGCCTGGTTACTCTGACTTCACCAAACTACCACTTGGGTTGCCTCCCAAGAATCACTTGATTTAATGTCGCGGCACGACAAAAATCTCTTGTCTACTCAGAATTTGTCAAGTGGTTCATATTCATCCTCTAGTGCTGAGATCACACTAAATTCCTTGGGTTGCTTCATTATCCTGCAGATGTTGAAAGTGACCTCTTCTTAGTTTAATCTAAACTTCAGCAGGCCAACTTCTACATCTACTAGAGCCCTTCTGGTTGCAAGGAATGGTTGCCCCAAAATAATGGGGACCTCATATTCAACCTCACAATCCAAAATCATGAAATCTACTGGGAATATGAATTTGTCTACCTTGACATACATATCAACTAGGATGCCCACTGGCTTTTTAATCGTTCTGTCGGCCACCAATAGCAGCATGTTGGTCGGTGTGGGGGCTCCCAATCCCAATTTCTTTAATACTGCAAAGGGCATCAAATTAATGCTAGCTCCCAGATCATAGAGTTCCCTTGCAAACTCGACATTGCCAATCGTATATGGTATAGTGAAGGCACTCGGGTCTTCCTTTTTTTGAGCTAGGAGCCTTGTAGCTATGACAATACAGTGATGTAAATTTTCAATGGGCTCATAACTCACAGATCTCTTCTTAGTCACCTGGTTATTCATAAACTTTGCATATCCTGACATTTTCTCTAATACTTCGACCAATGGTATGTTCACATATAGTTTCTTAAGCATTGAAAGGAATTTCTGAAACCTACCATTCTCCGCCTTTTTATTCATCCTTTGAGGGAATGGTGGTGGTGGTCGTGGGATAGCTTTATGCACTTGGGTTTCCCCTTGATCAATATCAGGTTCCTTCTCACCTCTCGGGGCCTCTTGCAACTCATCATTCTTTATCTTAGCACTCGTATCATCTTCCTCAATTATGCTCTCTTTCATTCGCTCAACTTCAACTGGAAACGGGGGGTCAACTATGGTTTTACCACTCCTAGTCATCATTGGCATGCAATGTGCATCATTCTTTGGATTTTGGACAATGTTGCTAGGCAGTGTACCCTTTTGTATTGGGTTCATTGATGCCGACATTTGTCCAAGTTGATGTTCGATCTGCTTGATGGCGGTAGCATGAGATTCCACTTTCTGACCCATATTTTATAAGTCACTTCGGATCTCCTTCAGTTGATCATCAATTGACTCACCTTCTTCAACATCTCATCCATCATGCTCTCCAACTTTGATTGCCCAGCCTCCCTTTCTCGTGCGTTGGGAGGAAGGTAGACTCCAGCCCAGTCATTGCAGTATCCATCGTCTCATCTCCAATCTCTTTCGCGCTCACGACCTCGACTCCTGTCTTTGAACCCATTTCTATTGTAGTTGTCTCTATATTGGTTCCGACCTTGATTTTCAGAACCTTGGCGCCAATTGTCTAGTCCAGACACTTGGGCGTTAGTTCGGAAGCCCACCACTTGGCTATCCAGGAAGTTTTCCTCTTTCTTAGAATAAGAGTGATTAGCTCCTTGCTCCCTTCCTTGAGTTCCCACTACATTTACCTGTTTGGCTCCATCTCCCAAAATATGCTTTGTTATCAAGTCCAATGATGTGCACATATGAGCCAAATCCTGGTCGCGTTCTTCTTCTTTTCTTCATTGGTCTGTAGTCAAAACAACAACATATGTGCCTGCCACTGCATCAGCCTCCCTCATATGCCAGGTCCTTTTTGTCTTAGTCTCCATGTCAAGAATAATGGCAGCTTGCTCCCAGGTGTGACTCATCAATGCTCCTCCAGCTACTGTGTCTGCTATATTTTAGTGCTGTTATTCACAGACCTGTAAAAAATTTCCAACAAATTGGATTTTTTGGTTAGGGCACTTTGTCAACTTCTTTTTAAATCTCAACCAAGTTTCATGAAGTGCCTTAGTCTTAATTTGTCGAAAATTATAGATCTCATCCTTTAGCTGTAACATCCTGGATGGGGGGAAAGAATCTCTCCAGAAAGGCCTGTTTGAGTTCCCTCCAGTTGATTATGGAGTCTTTGGGCAACTCTGATAACCATAAAGTGGCTTCCCCTAATAGAGAAAAAGAAAAGAGTCTAAGCCGTATGGCATCCTAGCTTACTTCGGGCAACCTGTATGGCTTGCATATTCCTATGAAGTTCATTAAGTGTCATTTGGTGTCATCCATGGCGTGACCACTGAACACACCCTTTCATGTTTAAAAATTGAATCACGGTGCTCGTAATGTCAAATTTGTCCCTAACAGGCAGTAGTGGTGGTACAATTGCTCCCAATCGACCCAACTTCATCAATATCTGGGTCCTCACCTCGAAGAACCGAGGGGAAAATCTATGAGCTCTGTTGCCCCACCCATGTCAACCAACATTTACTACCTCTTCTCCTTCATATTTCGCATGTTGTAGCGCAGCTTGCCGAGCTAGCTCGGCTTGCTTAGCTTCTTCAGCTATGCGGGATTCTCTTTGCTCGTGGTTCTCCATTCTGTGCAGTGCTCTTTTGATTTCTGGATTTGGTGGAACAAGGGGATCTCCACTACTCCGAGTGCTTGGCATTCACCGGAGAACAACCTGTGGGTATAAAAAACACAAAAGTAAACATAATTAATGAAATAACTACCAAAAAATCAAATACAAGCAAACAACGTAGTCTTAGCCGTATTCCCCGGCAACGACGCCACTTTTTGATAACGCTCAAACCACACCTATTACTTAAGTATAAAGCGAACATTGTCAATAAACAACCCAACTAAAGGTTAGGGTCGATCCCACAGGGAATAAGGATGCCTGATTACAGCCGGTAAGTAAACTTGTGAGGTAGTTACTTCAAAATTGGGGGGGGGGGGGGTTCTAAAGAAAGGCAATAATAAAAATAATTATCAAAAGTTCGGTTTTGAATCAATATTAAATGATAACTAGGGTTTGTGTTCCCCATGGGTTCATAACTGCTTTGGGTATACACTCGTGATCATCTCCAATACTTACTTATAGAACTGATAACTTAGGTTCATTCAAATGACCGACCAATCCCTATTGAATGACTATACTCAATTTCTCGACCAAGTCTCATAAGCGGTTTCAAACTATCTGTTATGACTAAGTTCCAGATTTAACTATCCTGCGATCACAACTCAAGTTAATACAATGATTATCAAGATCAAGGCTCTATTGTAATTCTCTATTCCTAATCTATACCTCTTAGACCTAAGCAAGTAAAGAATTCAGGCATGTCCTAATGTTGTGCACCGTTAAGAAACGTTTAAACCTGAAGAGACTATAATATAAGTGTTTGTATTGGTTTTAGAATCACTTTGTGCAACCCTAAATTGGTACTCCACCTTGGTTCCCACAACCCTAGCTATGGAGGTTTTAGCCTCTCATAGTTATAAGGTTGTGAATTGCATTCATGATTGAAAACATAAATCAACACCTACAATTATGAATGAGAAAACAAACACTTCCTTTGATTATTTAGCAAAATCTTGAAGAACAAGTAGCAAGAATAATTCAAGAAAAGGTTGATTACAAGTCAAATCAACTCAATTCTCTTTTTCTCTCCTAAAAATCTCTTCTCTGATTGATATCTCTTGAAAATAAAACATAAAGCCGATTTATACAGACACCAGAATCCGTTTTCTAGGCTAACAGGGTGAATTTCCACATCTAGTTTTGTCCCCATCAAGTCATCCTACGATCTGTAGCACCATCATACGACCCCTAGAATCTTTTCGTACATTGCATGACTGGCTGAATTTTGACTAAGTGTTGGATCATTTTCACGTCTTACCGTAGTGCCCGGTTTGTCTTGATTTTCGATTGATGAACAAGAAGGAAAATGGAACAATTGCATTTTGGACTCGCACCTGGCCACGTTGGTACGACTCGTACCTCCATTTTACGATCCCTACTTCCTTTCCGTAGCAGAAGTCAGCCTCTTATGCAAATCTTCTGAATCTTTTCACGACTTCATCACCACGACTCGTACAAGCTTGGTACGACTCGTACTGAGACTCGTATATTTCATCTCTTCAACATTAGCCTTCTGCAAATTTTCACGACCACCAGTATGACTAGTAGGACCTTCCTACGGATCGTACTGTGGACTGCAATCTAAGCCCATTTTGCACACATTAGGCTATCTTTTGTATTTTTTAGCTCCAACATTTATTTATCCTGCAACCAAAGGAAAAGTGCCTTATATCCATATAAATACATACATCTAAGTCCATGCTATTTTATTTGATTTTAGTGTCGAAAGTGCTATAAATCCACAACACATCACCATGGTCACCTTCCAATCAAAACAACCTTATATTGGTAAATTGATGATTCCAATTGATCCAAAATGGGTTTTATGATTGAATTGCTTATTTGGGTTGTGACCGACGCATTCTGGATGAGTTTTGGGTGGATTTGAATGTTTTGTGTATTGGGCATGATCTTAATCATAAAAGGTGGAAATGCAGAGGTTCGGGACTTCAAAATTCTTAACATAAATTGTAGGAGTTTTTCTTGTTGAGTCGATAGATGGTGGTGTCATTATTCAGAACGGGTCAGAATCATTCTTAGTGACTGATGTAAAAGCTAGACAAGACGAGGACCCTATTTTGGTAAAATTGAAGGAATCCGTTCAGAATTAGAAGGTAGAGGTCTTTTCCAAAGGGGGAGATGGTGTGCTTCGATATCAGGTTCTCTTGTGTGTTCCAGATGTTGATGATTTAAGAAATCGGATGTTGCATAATGCTCACGGTTCCAGATACTCCATACGTCCAGGTACCACCAAGATGTACTGTGACGTACGAGAAGTCTATTGGTTGAATGGCATGAAGAAGGACATCGCATAATTTGTATCTAAGTGTCCAAATTGTAAGGAAGTGAATGTTGAGCATCAAAGACCTGGAGGTGTACTTCAGGACATCAGTATCCCTACTTGGAAATGGGAGGAGATTAATATAGACTTCATCACAGGTTGCCTCGCACTTGTCGATAGTATGACTCCATTTGGGTGGTGGTGGACAGGTTGATCAAAGCTACCCATTTTCTACTGGTCAAAACCACCGATTCAATGGAGGGATATGCTAAACTATACATTCGAGAGCTAGTTCAGTTGCATGGAATGCCCTTGTCCATCATATTAGATAGAGGTACTCAGTTTACCTCTCAATTTTAGAGATTGTTACAAAAGGGACTTGGTACTCAGGCCAAGCTCAATACAACATTTCATCCACAAACCAATGGTAAAGCGGCGCAGACAATTTAGACTCTCGAGGACATATTGGGAGTGTATGTGATTGACTTCAAGGGTAGTTGGGATGACCATTTTCTTCTCATTGAGTTTGCATATAACAACAACTACCATTCCAGCATTCAGATGGCTCCGTTTGAGGCTCTCTATTGGCGGAGGTGTAGATTCACCTATTGGTTGGTTTAAAGGTGGTGAAGCTGCAATGATAGGACCGGATTTAGTTCAGCTCATACAAGACAGGTTGAAAATAGCTCAGAGTCACCAAAAGTCCTATGTGGATGTGAGAAGGAGAGAACTTGAGTTTGAAGTCGACGATTGGGTGTTCTAAAGGTGTCTCCCATAAAGGGACTAATGAGGTTTGGAAAAAAAGGGAAACTCATCCCTATTATGTTGGCCCGTACCGAATTGTGAAACGGGTTAGCAAAGTAGCATATGAATTAAAGTTTCTCTCAGAATTAGCTTCAGTCCATCCAGTTTTCCATGTATCGCTCTTAAGGAAGTGTTTGGGTGATTCAACTCTAATTGTTCCGGTGGACAGTGTCGGTATGAAAGACAGCCTTAGTTATGAAGAGGTTCCGGTGGAGATATTAGATTGGCAGGTTCGTAAGCTAAGGAACAAAGAAGTAGCTTCAGTTAAGATTTTATGGAGGAATCAACATGTTGAGGGAGCTATGTGGGAAGTCGAGGATGATATGATGGCTAAATACCCACATCTATTCCCTACCGGCTTAGTTTCAACTTAAGGTATCCATTTCCTCTTTAATACTCTATTCAATTTTATGTTCAGCTCATGTACCTTAGTTTCTTTCATGTGAATGGATGTATGTGTGGTGTAGGAACTCAGTTCCGTGATGTAGTTCAAATCAGAGTTAGGCATTCCGTTAGTTTTCGGCTTATATGATCAATATTTGAGTATGATGGTTGCATTTCTCTGCTTTTCTATATGTTTTTCAACATTCAAGGATGAATGTTCCCAAGGTAGAGATATTGTAATACTCCGAAAATCCTAAGATCAGACCCAGGAGTTGAAATGGAGAAAATAGAATTTTCTACACCTGGTCACAGAACGAGTCGTCTTGTGACCCGTCAGGATGACCACGAGTTGTTACGTGACTCATGGTGAGAAAGTTTGACTTATTGAAAATTTTCAAGTTGGGTTTCCCACGAGTTATGCTTAGCCCCACAAGCCGTTAGGTCACTCGTGGTCAGGGATGGCTGAAGGAAGAGGAAGTATGGGACAGTACACTTAATGGGTCCTCACCACGACTCGTTGGGAAGCACCACAAGTCGTGGTGTCGCCCGTGGTGAACCCTCCTTGGTATTCTAACAGTGTAGAGGATGAGTGGTGACCACGATTCGTGGTCTCCAGTAATGACTCGTGATATTCCCCGCGGTGAGTTCTAGGTAAAGCTTTGGCGGTGCACTTGATAACTATGGTGACAACTCGTGGTCATAAGTAACGACTTCTCCAGTCTCTCGTTGGGATTAGTAGTCTGTTTTCCTCTGCGAATTTAGTAAGGGCTTATCCGTAATTCCTATGATCCTAAGGCCTAAACTACATCGTTTTAAGCTATGAACAGTGAGTTTTAAGAGGGTTAAGTTCATTCTAAGCTATTCCTATTCATGCATGCAAATGTAGAAGTCTAGAGAGATGATCAAGCTTAATTTCTTTCAAGTTCTTCTCAATTCTTCCTTGGGCAATCAGAGAAGTTGTAGAATCAGATTCTCTCAGGTATGTAGGATTATGAATGGGTGAAGTCGTTCACACCCATGTCCAACTCCACTCTAATTCATGAAATTCTATTGATAATTCTATGGGATTTTATCCCAATTCTTATGAAATCCTTATGATCTATCTATGGGTTAATCCCTCTCATGTATAATTTCATGTTTTATGAATTCTGGGCAGATTTTATGACTATTTCGAATTATAAACTTATGGATTTAAATTTCTACAAAACTATGTCCAATTATGTTTGTTCCATGATAAATCAAGTTATGATTCCACTTTGATTTTGATGTTCATTAACCCATTATGATTTATGCTTTATGATATGACTTCTCTCAAATACTTATCATGGATTTATTAGATATCAAGTATATAAATGTTTTAAAAGTATGCATGAACTTCATGATTTATGGGTTTATAATTTTGGCTGACTCACGAGCCTTATTTCATGGCTAGTTCACGTATTTCAAGCATGCTTATGAATATCATGATTTTAACTAGCCTATAAATCTCATATATATATATATATATATATATATATATATATATATATATATATATATATATATATATATATATATTATCCTATGAGCACTATATATGTTTTGGGAGTAATATTTAACACCGAGTAGACCAGGGGTTCAAGCATGCCCTGAGTCTAAGAACTACGCGCCAATGTAGCCACGATGAGACCTCCATGATACTATCCCCTTTTCCCAAATGGGCCCTCTGTTGTGATATCACACCTCTTTCATGGTTCTACTCTTGGCAAGGTACGAACGCTTTCCCGAGGGGTTTACAGGTCGGGCTCCATGTGTGCTTATATGGGGTATGTCGGTTATAAGAATCTAGCACTGTTCCTCATGATTTATGTATGATTATGATTATATACTTTGGCTCAAGTCATGTTTAATAAATCTTTTCTCTTATTATTATGATTATGAATGATTTACGAATGTTTTTGAAAACCTTGAGCCTTATATTTGCATTATGATATTTACGTTACGATCATGTTATCCTAATCTTATGAGCTTTTATGTATTTTAATTGTCCGTTTTACCTACCTTGCATACTCGGTACATTCTACGTACTGACTGCATACTCTATGCTGTATCATCTCATGATACAGGTCCGAGGGATCTTTCTCAGTAGCATCCTTAGCCCCTGCTTTCCCACTCAAACATGTCTAGCTAGTATTAGTGAGTCCTCATCCTCCAAGGACATTTAGTATCCGTGGTTGTTATGTCTCTCTTCCATTTCAGACTTGTTGGGTTAGTTAGGGGTGTTGTCCCATCAAACCCATCAGTTATGTTAGAGGCTTTCAGACTTTGCGTAGTAATCAGCTTGTCATGTATGATGTGAGTTTCGGTTCTACTGTTATGTTATGTTTAGACTTCTTCTACATTTATTATGATAAATCTTCTTCTTTTATTGATTAAGTTAGTGTATGTTCATGCCATGTGTCTACTTAGAGTCTCTCAGGTCTTCTTTTCCTGTGTCTTGATTCGGGCCTATATTCAGATTGTGACATCCAGTGACCTGTTATGTGCACCACGAGTCGTTAGATGACTCGTGGATTGAAGGGAGAGCTGGATGACTTTTGAAATTTGGGGTTGACCACGAGACAAGCCACGACTCGTGGTCAGGGTAACAAGTCGTGGAGTCTGCCATGGTCAGGAGCCGTCTTGAAGATGGAAATTTTGGGCAGTGAAACCGACGACTCATCACTACAAGTCATCCCTCATGCAACCAGTCCTCCAGTGCCTCATTGGGACTGGCAGTGTGTTATCCTCACGAATTTATTAAGGGCTTTTCCGTAATTCCTAAGTTCCTAAGACCTTAACTACATCATTTTAAGCCCAGATAGGTGTGTTTTAAGAGGATTTAACTCATTCTAAACCCATCCCTCTCCATGAATGCAAGCCTAAAAGTTCCTAAGGGTGATCAAGCCTAGAAATTCCTCAAGTCTTCTCCCATTTGCTTTTGGCATTCAAGAAGGTTGAGAATCAAAAGTACCCAGGAATATAGGGTTATGAATGGGTGTATTCATTCACTCCCATGCCCAATCTCTTCCCAAATTCATGAAAATTCTAAGTTGATGAATCTATGGGGTTTTAACACAACTTGTGAATTCTCTAAGTATCTACTGTGGGTATAACCTATTCATGCTTCTAATGTTGAATTATGATTCATGGGCATGTTTTATAATGTTTTCAATTACAAAACATGTTCTCAAAGTTTTACAAATTATGATGCCCAATTATGAAATTTCTTGAAAAGATGAGATTATTATCTATGTTTCTAAGTAAGATGAGATATTTACGATGCCAGTATGATTTCGAATTATCCATGTCCATATTCATGTTTTTGACTATTAAAGTCTATTTCAAGTATATTTAAGTTTGGGCAAACCCATATGATCAAGTATGTTTCATGATTTGTCTTGATTTTATGTTATTAGCTTACAACATGGATTTTGGAGTCTAGACTCCCACTCTTTTCAGCTTGTGGTATGGTTTGAGTCAAGACTCCTCATGTTATGTTTCAGATTATGTATATCATTTTATGATTCAACTTCATCACTAGACGATGGTTCAGCTTTGTTGCAAAATGATGGAGAACTTATGCATGTTTTTAGGAGTAGTGTCTAGCACCGAGTAGGCTAAGGGTCAGTCAATCTCGTGCCTCAGAACTACGTGCCAACGTAGGTATGTTCAGATTATTTGAGACCTCCTTTGTGAGCCTTCCCTTCCCTCAAGGGGCCTTCAACTTGATATCGATATCATGATAGCGACCTTAGCCTTGGCAAGGTTTTGGATGGCTCTACCCACTTGAGCGTAATAATTGGGACCACGTAATCTCTGTTGTAGTAATGTCGGTTATATGACGTGTCTCCCATTGTTAATTTTAGTTATTCATGTTCATCAGTCATGACATTATGTTTTCAGTAGGTTTAACCCAATGTTTAATTTTATTTATGAATAATCAATTTCAACTTTGGGTCATTCAATAAAGTTATGATATTCAGTTATGTTTAAATCATGTTTTCAAATAATAGCATGCAAACCCTATTTTCAAAATCGTGTGATGAAATGTTTTATGATATGCATGATTTCTGATTTTTACTTACTTAGTGGTTTTACTTTCCTTGCGTGCTCGGTACATTCCATGTACTGACCGCATACTCTATGTTGTATCATTTCATGATACAGACTCGTATACTCAGGTTCAGCCCCGCCGTTAGCCAGATTGTCATGACCCGAATATAGAACTGGATCAAGACACGAGAAAAAAAACTTCAAGAGGCTCCAAGTCGACCCATGGAATGAACATAATGTCTAAACTCAACATAATACAACGGAAGATCAACATAATTAACATAGAGGAACTCTGCATATATATATATATATATATCAAGCTAAAACTGAATCAACAACGACAAGCTGATTTCTACATAACATCTGAAAAGCCTCTAACATAGCTGATGAGCTGATGGGACAACACCCCCAACTAGCTCGAGAAAGTCTGAAACTGAAAGAACATAACAAACTATAGATGACTGAACGTCCTCTAAGGATGAGGAATCACCAATACCGGCTTAACAAGTCTGGGAGGGAAGCAGGGGCTAATGATGCGGCTGAGACTGATCCTTCGAACTTGTATCATAAAATAATACAACATAGAGTGTGCGGTCAGTACTTGGAATGTACTGAGTATGCAAGGTAAGTAAAACGGACAGTTCAAATATATAAGAGTTCATAAGAGTAGGACAACGTGATCAAAAAGTAAATATTGTAATATAAATATAAGGGCTCAAGGTTTTCAAAACGTTCATAAATCAGTCATAATGATAATTATAGGAGAAAAAATTCATTAAACATGACTTGATCCAAAGTAACATAAACATAACCATGCATAAATCATGAGGAACTATGGGAGGACTCATCTTAACCGACACTATCATGACAGAGCCTTGTATGATGTCCCACTAATTCGCCCAAGTGGTCAGGACCGTCCCTGATTTTCCAAGCAGGGGGGCGTGTGATCTTGGGCAAATTTATATGCCCAAGTGATACGCAAAAATTCCATTTTAGCCTTGTTTATCTACCAATGTGTATACATTCTCATATAATTGGTAATAAAATGTGAATTTATACTAACCAAGATGATTAACATTGTTTTGCAGGTAAAATGTGATTTTGGGAAGCTTAAATGCATGTTGGATGATATCGGGGTTGGACTTGGATGCGAGCAAGGAACAAGGCATTGGACAGCATGAATTAAAGGAGCTCCGCGATGGAGCCGTGTCACGCTGCCATCGCGGAGGCCTTCTGCCTTGATAGGGAAATTTCGCCCAAATTCCAGAGAGGGTCCGCGTCTGGTCCATGGTACGGTGGCTTGGCTCCGTGTTGCACGCCGTGCCACGTTGGGCCTTAATTCCTGGACCCCCAATTCCAGTGAGGGTCCGCATTTGTAGCGTGTCACGGAGGCAGTGCTTCATGATGCACTCCGTGACACGTTGCTCGTTATTCCGGGAAAAATTCCCAGCAGTATAAATAGAACACTTAGGTTCATTTTTAAATATTCTAACTTGGTGGAGCAAGAACGTGGGTTACAGGCAGTTGAGGGACGAAAATATCAGGGTTTTTTCTCTCTTTCTTCCTTCTTTAATTCAATTGCTTGTATGATTAACACTCATTTAAAGATGTTTAATCCACAAATGAGTGGCTAATTCCTCTTCTTGCTGAGGTTTTGAACAATTGTGATGAAATGTGATCATTGATTCTTTGGTTTTTCATCTTTTCTTCCATGGTTGTTCTATTAATTCTTGTTCTTACTGCATTAATGTGTGGCCTACGTTAATGTACATCTAAAAAGTCCGGTTTCACTCGAGAGAGCAAGAAATTGGAAAGTTGTGAATTAATAGGATATGTTCTTTACTTGGTTTGGAAAAATTGAGTATTGATTTTCTTTCAGGATAGAAATATACCTGAAAGTCGTATTAGTCAATTTAGGAACCAGATTTGTATGGCTAGAACATGAATTGCATTTAATCACAGAAATGTAGGTGGATGGTTCATGATTCTTAAGTGAGGTTAAATACGAGAGTTTTAATCTCTTGGCAATAGTTCTTGGCTAGCAACTGGAGGAATAGATTAACCAAATTATGATGATAATCAATTTCATTACATGTTCGTTTAACCTCAGCATGCTCTCATTCATAGTTCAGACTCAAATTAGATAATTGTTTTAGCTTCAGTATAAAAATTATAAAACAAAATATCAAACTTTTGGTTACACTGTTGTCTGCATTTTTAGAAGTAAAATATAGTACACTTGGGCAGATTGTACTTCATCCAAGTCTCTGTGGGATCGATACTTGGCTTACTAAAGCCACTTTACTACTTGTTCGACCACGTGCAATTGCGTGTCATTTTATATACCCACAAATCATGCGAACAAGTTTTTGGCGCCGTTGCCGGGGACTTGGCAATTGGTGAATTTGTTTTAAGTGTTAATTTACTGTATTTTTATTTTCTTAGTGTTGACAACTTGGTCTTAGCCTATATTTTGCAGACTTAATTTCTGTTGAACACTGGCAAGAGACAAGGAGCTGGTGGAATCGTATATAGAGCTAGAAAGGATATTTCACAGTAAACGAAGAGAAGCTCTACAAAGAAAGCTGCTGTTGCTCTGACAGACGATCATGGAGCAACAACCGAATCCACCGGTAGTACGGGCAGTGTTAGTGCCCGAAGAAGTAGCAGTTCGGCTGGTTTGCGAGGTGGCAATCCCACATGCCAATAATGTTACATCTAGTATCCGCAAACCTGAGCTAGGAGGGAGATTTGAACTTAAGCAGAATATGGTGCAATTGCTGCACACTAGCGGGCTGTTTACCGGTCTCCCTCATGAAGATCCACAACAACATCTCCAAAATTTTTTGGAGATAAGTGACACTTACATCCCCGCTGGAGTGTCATCAGATTATGTCCGACTTACATTGTTCCCATTCTCACTATTGGGAGAAGCCAAGAGGTGGTTGAAAGCTGAGCCACCAAATTCTATATCTACGTGGGATGATCTTGCAAGGAAATTCTTGATACGGTTTTTTCCCTCTGGTAAAACAGCAAGACTTAGAAGTCAAATTCTAAGTTTCAAACATAGAGAGGGAGAAAATTTATATCAGGCCTGGGAGAGATTCAAATCCATATTGCGGGATTGTCCTTATCATCACCAGTCCAATGATGTGCTGGTGCACACTTTTATAGAGGGTTTTGAACCCAACACCAAAATATTGCTAGACTCAGCAGCTGGAGGGCAAGCGCTGGAGAAATCTTATGAGGAGCTGTATACCTTGTTGAACTGTATTTCGCAGGGCAATCCAGAATGGAATGCCGATTCATCAAGAGGAGGGACAAGGAAAGCAGCAGGAGTTGAGAGGGAGCAAAGTACTGAAAGGGGGAAGACTAAGGAAGCTGAATCAGAAAGACCTCCACCCCCGTTCCCTCAACGACTAAAGATAAACAAGGAGGAGGCGTGTTTCAAGAAATTCATGGAGGTGCTGAAACAGGTACATATTAACTTACCTCTTGTTGATGTTTTGCAGGGAGTGCCGAAATATGCTAAGTATATAAAGGACATCGTGGAAAACAAAGGTCGGTTGACTGAGTATGCTACGGTGGCTCTAACAGAGGAGTGCACTTCCCAGATTCAAAATAGACTGCCCACAAAGCTCAAAGACCCTGGGAGCTTTACTATCCAGATTACTATTGGGCAGAGCATCTGAGCTCATGGATTGTGTGATTTGGGAGCGAGCATAAATTTGATGCAGTCATCGGTATTTAGAAAGTTGGGTCTAGGGAGTCCTAGACCCACAACGGTAATCTTGCAGTTGGCGAATCGATCCTTAGCCAGACCTGATGGCATTGTGGAGGATGTTCTGGTGCAAGTTGGCTCCCTAATTTTCCCGGTAGATTTTGTCGTGCTGGATTTTAAACCAGACGCGGATGTCCCATTTATTTTTGGACGTCCTTTCTTGGCAACCGGGAAAGCACTAATTGATGTAGCTACAGGGCAGCTGACAATGCGAGCACATGACAAGGTGGAGGTGTTCGATGTGTACAAGGCACCCAAGCTCCCGATGGTGCAAGAAGAACTCTCGGTGATCAATGTGATTGATCAAGGTGATGATAAGCAGATTAAGGATTCATGGGAGTTAATGGGAAAACCATCGGAAAGGTGTAAGCACTACTGGGGGGAGGATGGTGATCAAGAGAAATCGTCCATCACCCTAGCGGACAACTGAGCTTAACGACGTCGAGCCGCGACGGTAAACCAGGCGCTGCACGGGAGGCAACCCGTGAAAATTTTTTTTCTTTCTTTTTGTAAAGTGTAAATAGATTTTTCTTTTCTTTTTCTTTTTCTTGATTTACTACAAAAAATTTTTTCGTTTTAGTTTTTGTTTTATTTGTATTTAGAGTGAAACCTATAATTCTAACCAACTTTGTATAGTGAAATGAATTTCAGGTGAAACAGAGAAAAATATGCACGGAATCGCGAAGGAAAAGTCGAGATATGAAAATTAATAAAAAGTGGCAAACAGTGAGCTGAGGCGACAGCTCCGTGTCACGGAGGTGGACCTCCGCGTTACCTCCGTGACACGTTGAGGTATAATCCGGAAATTTTAAAAATTTCTAGAACAGTCTCGCGATGGCTCCATGTCACGGAGGAAGTGCACCGCGATGCACTCCGTGACACGTTGCCTTGTATATCGCGACGGGTCACACCGGGTCGCCGGGTGACCCACGCGATTTCCCTACTTTTTAACCCCGAAAACCCTCCCTTTTCCCTCATTTTTTAATCTCTCCGCGACCAAACCCCCCAAGACCCATCCCCCGTCAACGTGATATGGGGTAAGGCAAGAAATTCAACACGTTTTCTTCGATTCTTCAAAGTCAAGGTATGTTTTTCGATTTCCTCTCAATTCTTGTCGATTTTCTTCGATATTGAGCATGTGAGGTGAGCTAAATTGCCCTAAGTAGAAATTAATCATGAATTCAAGTTTAATTGTTGTTGATGAGTGTTCGGAATGTTGTTATGATTGCTTGAACTTGTCAATTGCATCAATTAATCGAATTTGCTTGATAATATCAATTCTAGGGCTTGTATGTTGAATTTAAAGTTGAAAATGTCATGAACTTGTGAGTTTCATGCCGCGATGTACATGTTGAATGAGATGAGTCGATGTACTAATTGTTAGGATGTTAATAGAACGACGGATTCTCGGGTTAAGGGAATGTGAAATTTGTAAGAATTTGGTTGGTTGTATAGGTTCGTGTAGATAAATTTTTGTTGTTGTTTTTGTTTCTTTGTTTTTCTTTGCTAAGTGCGACGGGTAAAATGTTAGCGATGGTAGTGATTGTGATTGGCTGTACGAAGTCTGAGTAGTACACAGAAGATATACCGTCGAATTTTTCGAGCGCACTAAGCATGATTGTATAGTTGTTTATTGTGTGTAAATAAAGATAATCTTGCCGTATTGTTGTAACTGTAGCTAAGGACTAAGTGTGGGGTAACCTAGCTTAACCCGACCTTAGCCGAAGTTAATATCCGTTAGCTTAACATTGATCTTGTTTACTTGGGTTGACAGGTAAAATGGCAAGTAGGCAAGAGAAAGGAAAAGGCGCATCAACTTCGGGTGCCGGAAGGAAGCGAATCAGACTTGGCACAGCAGTCCCAGCAGCACCAGCAGTTCCACGCGGCCAACGCCGCCAATATGGAACTAGATGGGTGACTGATGAGGGGAAAAAGTGGTACGCAAAGCACAAAGAAAACAAATATTTCCCCTAGGAGCACATAGCACGGGAACCATTGGCACAGGAGTTCCCTAGGATGGTTCACCAAATCGAGGCAGCTGGGCTCAATTTCATATCTGAGGAGCCCAAGGAATGTATTTGCACCTGGTTCGGGAGTTCTATACCAATTGGAACCCGACTATCAGAAGCCACTCCATCAAGATCAGAGGGCAAATAGTCACCTTGGAGCCCCACCACCTCAATGCCATCATAGGAGCGCGGGACACAGACGCCCACGTACTCCGACAGCTGAACATTACCGCACCGTACGCGGACATCAGACGCACATTGTTTGGGACCCGATCGACAGCTAGATGGAGCAGACACAAAGAGAGGGGCTACCACCAGACTTTGCCATATTCACAGATGAACAAAGAAGCAAGAATATGGATGGAGATAGTCTGCTCATGCCTAATCCCAGGGGTAGATATGACAGATGTAACCCGGGATCGTGTATGCCTGGTGTACGCCCTGATGAAAGGGCTGGAGATCAATGTGGGGGCGGTAATTATCTCCGCCATAAAGAGAGCCCGATTGCACCAAGGGCACAGGTATGGCTTTGGTGGACTACTCACCACCTTCCTCAGGGGTCTAGATGTCGAGGAGGAGGCCCTTGACTATTTCCCGCAGATGGAGCGGCGGGCCTTAGATGTTACTAAAACTAAGGCTCCCGACACCACCAACGGGCCAGTGCTTATACTTGGCGAGCGACATGCTCGTGATGATCAGTATATGGCTCGAATGTATGGGATGCAGATGCTCCAGTTGTGGATAGGAGGAAGGCCGGCGATAGAGGAGGAGCTATGGCAGCTCGAGCTGGACTACCCTTTCGGCGAAAATGCCAGGGCTCTATACCGAGTGGGGCTAGAATTTGTAGAGCCCACAGATGATGATGTCCCCACAGATGAGGAGACACGTCGGGAGGACTCCGATGTGGAGTCCGATGAAGACGACGGGGGCAACTCGGACATGGGAGATGAAGCAGCAGCACCCGACGAAGAAGTGGAATACTTTGACTGATCAAGGAGTTCCACCACCTGATTTTGTGCTATTTTAATTTTTGTGAACATTGGGGACAGTGTTCGAGCTAAGTGTGGGGTGGGAGTAGTTAGGTGCTGGGCTGGGCTATTTTGTATGTATGCTCTATTCTGTTGTCGTGTATGTGAAAATTTGTTTGTCCCTGTGAGTTGTGAATTTGTTGTTCTGTTTGTAAATTTATGTAAAATTGATGTGTGTTGCTAAATGTTGCTAGCTGATTCTGATTCTGTACATATTTTTGTTATCGAAATGATCGATAAATTTCTTTTTTTTAAAAAAATTTTAAAATATTTTGTACATATTTTTTCTATCGAAATGATCGATATTTTCAACATTTTTTTAATTCTTGGGTTTCTCGGCGTTTGTTTTCGGTTCTTTTACCGAGAATGGTCCCATTGAACCGAAGTCATAGTAGTGACCGTTCCCTATGATGGATGGATGACGACCGTCTTAAGGGAAATGTAGTCGTTAGGAGTAGTTTTTTTTCAATTATTTTTCAGTTTTTCTTTGGTGGGTTGCATCCCAAAACCTGTAGTTACTATATGGTTGTGAAATTCTGGTTGCATGTTGTACATGATATTTAAAATGCAAAGGTGATTCGTATGAAAGCATGCAACTTTGTAATATGTTGAGATACCTAGGCCATAGAGTTCGATTCAGTGTGATTGAGGCTTAATGTTTGAATTCCTATAATTAGCTGATTGAAGAGTCTGTGAATACATCTTGAGTTGAGCATGTGCAAAAAGTGTGAAGTGAGGTGTTGTTATTCCATGCTATTGTGAAGTGTCTAGAACTTGCCTGGTGTGTGTACAAAACGAAATGAAGGAGGTGTATTGTAGGAAAGGATGTAGGCATTTCTTTGTTTTAACCGAGAGTTTCTATTTTTCCTTGTTGTACACACCTTGATTGTATACCCTAGTCAGCCCGTTGAGCCTTTAGCCTATTATTTTTTTCTTTTGTCATAAAGTGTAAACCGAGCTTAATTCCTTCTTTTCATTAGCCGTAAAGTCTATACAAAACTCTTAAGCACTTAAGAAGAGAAAATCATTTTCCCGAAGTGTCGAAGAGTGAGAATGGTAAAAAGAAAAAGAAAAGCAGAGTGAGAGAAGAAAAGAAAAGCTTGAAGGTGCACTTGCTATAAATAAACTATAATGAAGGTGCATGAATAATCTTTGTTGTTGTTTCAAGTGTGCTTAATACGATGGGCCATACTAAAGAAAATCATCAAGAATGGGATGACGAAAAAAAAAGAAACAATGTCCATGAGTTGATGGGATGTGTTGAAAAGGCGCTTAAGGATGCTAGTGGCTATTATTGGCTAACCCAATATTTACTAGTTCCGTAGCTTCCATTACAACCCATTAAAGTCTTACGTGATCTTACATCGCACTTCTTTATATTAGTGGAGTAATACACTAAGGGAAAGCATATGGGTCATGACATGATGCATGTGAATTCTTTTGGGAGAGAGCGAAATTGTGTTTACATGCCCCTGCTTAAAATTTTGTGAGTCATATGAGCAAAAAGGGGAAGATTCTCTTGTGATGTGAGGGCACATGCTTGATGAGAGATTAATTTTCGTGTCGGATATCTTGATCAGCTGATTTGCATGAGTTTGCCAATATCGAGAGTCGATTCTTAAAGTTTAGGAGGTCTTGATGTATTGAAGGTCATTGCATTGATAAGACCATGCATGTTTTCTTGATGATTTGCTGTATTGAATAATCAGTATAACCGTAGCCTAAATTGTCGAACCAAAGTAGCGAGGTTGGGATGTAATTTGCATGAAGTGTAGATTGTTGTTCGAGGACGAACAAGGATTTAAGTGTGGGGTAAGTGATCTTGGGCAAATTTATATGCCCAAGTGATATGCAAAAGTACCATTTTAGCCTTGTTTATCTACCAATGTGTATACATTCTCATGTAATTGGTAATAAAATGTGAATTTATACTAACCAACATGATTAGCATTGTTTTGCAGGTAAAATGTGATTTTGGGAAGCTTAAATGCATGTTTGATGATATTGGGGTTGGACTTGGATGCGAGCAAGGAACAAGGCATTGGACAGCATGAATTAAAGGGGCTCCGCGATGGAGCCGTGTCACGCTGCCATCGCTGAGGCCTTCTGCCTGGATAGGGAAATTTCGCCCAAATTCCAGAGAGGGTCCGCGTCTGGTCCGTGGCACGGTGGCTTGGCTCCGCGTTGCACGCTGTGCCACATTGGGCCTTAATTACTGGACCCCCAATTCCAGTGAGGGTCCGCGTCCGTAGCGTTTCACGGAGGCAGTGCTCCGCGATGCACTCCATGACACGTTGCTCGTTATTCTGGGAAAAATTCCCAGCAGTATAAATAGAACACTTTGGTTCATTTTTCAATATTCTGACTTGGTGGAGCAAGAACGTGGGTTACAGGCAGTTGAGGGACGAAAATATCAGGGTTTTTTCTCTCTTTCTTCCTTCTTTAATTCAATTGCTTGTATGATTAACACTCATTTAAAGATGTTTAATCCACAAATGAGTGGCTAATTCCTCTTCTTGCTGAGGTTTTGAACAATTGTGATGAAATGTGATCATTGATTCTTTGGTTTTTCATCTTTTCTTCCATGGTTGTTCTATTAATTCTTGTTCTTACTGCATTAATGTGTGGCCTACGTTAATGTACATCTAAAAAGTCCGGTTTCACTCGAGAGAGCAAGAAATTGGAAAGTTGTGAATTAATAGGATATGTTCTTTACTTGGTTTGGGAAAATTGAGTATTGATTTTCTTTCAGGATAGAAATATACCTGAAAGTCGTATTAGTCAATTTAGGAACCGGATTTGTATGGCTAGAACATGAATTGCATTTAATCACAGAAATGTAGGTGGATGGTTCATGATTCTTAAGTGGGGTTAAATACGAGAGTTTTAATCTCTTGGCAATAGTTCTTGGCTAGTAACTGGAGGAAAGATTAACCAAATTATGATGATAATCAATTTCATTACATGTTCGTTTAACCTCAGCATGCTCTCATTCATAGTTCAGACTCAAATTAGATAATTGTTTTAGCTTTAGTATAAAAATTATAAAACAAAATATCAAACTTTTGGTTACACTGTTGTCTGCATTTTTAGAAGTAAAATATAGTACACTTGGGCAGATTGCACTTCATCCAAGTCTCTGTGGGATCGATACTTGGCTTACTAAAGCTACTTTACTACTTGTTCGACCACGTGCACTTGTGTGTCGTTTTATATACCCACAAATCACGCGAACAACGTGTATACGTGGTGATATCATAGGGATTCAATAATAAACATATATAAACCTACGGTTGCTTGTAGTTCTGAGACCATGAGGTTTTCTTTTGAATGTCGGATCTACTCGGTGCTAGACACTACTCCCAAAAATGTGCACATGAGGTCTCACATCGTAGTTGTAAAATCATTCATGAAGTTCATGGCCAAATAGATAATAACATGATCGATCCCACTTGAAATACATGATTAGCCATGAAGAAAGGGCTCGTGAATCGGCCGAAGTCATAAATTCATAAATTATGAAATCCATGCATACTTGTAAAACATTCTTACTTGATATACATAAATCCATGATGAGTACTTGAAGAGAAATCATAACATGAATCATAAATCATAATTTTAGACTTGATAAAATCAAAATCATAATAGAGCCATAACTTGACTTTTCATGAAGATTGCGTAATTGGGCATAATTTAATTAGAAGCTAAAACTATAAATTAAGAATCAAAATAATTATAAAATCTTCCCCAAATATCATAAAACAAACTTTGGTACATGAACAAAATTGACCCATAGATAGATCATAGACAATTTCACTAGAATTAGAATAAACCCCATAAGATTATGAAATTTGAGTCTAGATTGAAATCCATAGAATTGAGAAGAATCTAGGGAATGGGAATGAAAGGAAACTCTCACTCATAACCTCATATACCTGGATAAAATTGATTTCACACTCCTACTTGAAAACCCAAAGGGAATTGGAGAGAATTTGATGAAATTCCTCAAACTTGATCTTCAAGGAAAGCTCTAGGTTGCATGCATGGAGTGGGGATTCCTAGAATAAGTTTATCCCCCTTAAAACTCTACTAAGTGAGCTTAAAACGACGTAGTTTAAGACCTTAGGGCTTAGAAATGAAGAAAATACCCTTAATGAAAAACCTGGAAAATCTGCACTGCTAGTGACCACGACTGATCCAACAGGTCGTTACAAGCTTCCACAAGTCGTTGTTTTCGCCGTTGCTTCATCCCAGGTTCCAGTCCCAGACCTGTTATCATGATAGGTTTAACGAGTCATACCCATCTCGAACGACTCGTGGCAACCATCCATTGTCACCACTATCCCTTTTCTGGAAACCTTCCAACGAGACCATATAACTACTCATACCTCCGAACAACGAGTCATCCTATGACTCGTGCCAACCCCTTTTCACCAAAACCATCCTCATAACGACTCATTCCAACAATCCGTTACTTCAACCAATGGTTCATCTTGAGACTCGTTACTTTCCAGCCTGCTCTGTAGATTCTCACCACAGGCACAACCAATGGGTCGTTAGTCCCACTAATGACCAGTACAACGACTCGTTCTGAGAAAAAAATCTCAAATTTATGCAATTTTTCATTTCAAATCTCGAGTCTAGTCTTAGGCATATCTGGGGTATTACAAAAATGCCACTGAGTTTAACCAAAACTCGAATTTGCTGAATTTAGCATACAACTTGCGGTCCTTTAAGGTCTGTAGCACCACCCTCAAATGAGCGGCGTGCTGCTCCTTGCTCCGAGAGTATATAAGGATGTCATCTATGAACACAATCACGAATATATTCAAGTATGGATTGAACACCCTGTTCATCAAATCCATAAAAGATGCAGGAGCAGTCATTAGTCCAAAAGACATAACTACAAACTCGTAGTGACCACACCGAGTCCTGAAGGCTGTTTTCAGGATGTCACTCTCCCGAACTCTGAGCTGATGGTATCCGGATCTGAGGTCTATCTTAGAAAAGCACTTAACACCCTGAAGCTGGTCAAAAAAATCATCAATCCTGGTTAGAGGATACCTGTTCTTGATTGTAACCTTGTTTAATTATTGATAATCAATGCACATACAAAGAGAACCATCCTTCTTGCGGACAAAGAGAACTGGTCCACCCCATGGGGATTTGCTTAGTCTGATCAAACCCTTGTCTCGAAGGTCCTTTAACTGCTCCTGCAACTTCTTTAGCTCAGATGGAGCCATTCTGTAAGGAGGAATAAATATAGGCTGTGTATCAGGAAGGTCAATACCAAAATCGTTATCCCGCTCGGGAGGAATTCGTCATAAGTCATCTAGAAACACTTCTGGATATTCGCACATAACAGGAACTAACTGGATAGTTGATTTCTCGTATTTAACATCCTTAACCCTAACTAGATGGTACATACAACCTTTAGAAATCATCTTTCTGGCCTTAAGGTAGGAAATGAAGTAACCTATAGGCACAACTGAACTACCCTTCCACTCTAGGACTGACTCACCCGGAAATCTGAACTCTACTACACGAGTTCTATAATTGATTGAGGCATAACATGCATGTAACCGATCCATGCCGAAGATAACATCAAAATCGGTCATGGCTAGATCTACTAAGTATGCTGAGGTGACTTTATAAAGGACTGTGATAGGGAAATTTCTATATACCCGTCGAGCTATAACAGAATCACCGACTGGAGTAGAGACTGAGAAGGGTTTTAGTAAAATCTTGGGATTGACTCCGAAACTACTTGCAACATAGGGCGTCAACAAAATAAAGTATCCCCTAGATCTAACAATGCAATACAACAAGGTGGAATACTCGTAAAATACTGCTAACCATATATGATGAAGTCTCCTGCTCCTATCGAGATGCAAGGGCATAAAACCTGTTCTGGCACTGGCCACCTCTTTCACTGGTGGACGCATCCTGCTGAGCTAGGAGTGCTAGTGATACTGTTGATCTGGTAGCCTGAGTACGACCTCTGCCATCACCTAGTCTAGCTAACGAACACTCCCGACACTTGTGCTCGGGTCTACCACACCCAAAATAAATATTTGACCCAATCAAGCACTCCCCTATATGATTCTTACCACACTTCCCGCAGGCCGGGAAAGTACGCTCTGTCTGCATGCTACTCTAGCCCCTCGAACCTAAGGCTCTGCTCCTCTGGTCACCTCACGATCTAGACGATGCACTGGCTGATGATGGTGCTAAAGCTAATGACCTATGATGAGACCCTAACGATGTCCGCCTCCTGATCTCTGCTAAGAGAACCCATTACTGTCTGTCCTGGCCCTCTTGCCCTCCCTCTCTCTCAGATGCACCTCCTCCATCTGTTGGGCATACAAAACCATCTGGGGAAAATCAATATCCTGATGAAGCATGGTGATCCTACAATCCTTTTCCAGGTAGTCCGCCACTACACGTACAAACCTGCTCACCCGAGTTCTCTGATCAGCCACTAGCTCTAGTGCATACTTGGACAAGCAAGTGAACTCCAAAGTAATAATCTTGGATTGTCATATTACCCTGCTTCAGGTTCATGAAATCTGCTGCTTTAATCTCCTTCATCACATGAGGGAAGAAGAAAACTAGAAATGCGGTATGAAACTCATCCTAACTAATGAGCCCTGATCTAGCTGTCTTGCTATCCTTCCATTACTTGAACCAGATGTGTGCAACCCCTTTCAATTGATACGAGGCTAGTTCTGTGCACTCCTCCCTGGTCACTCCCATGATCTGAGTGATCTTCAACACTTCACTAATAAACTCATGTGGATCCTCATTCACCTTCAATCCAAGGAATTCCAGAGGGTTTATCCTCAGAAAATCTCTATCTCTCGTCATCTCCGCATTCCTGTTCTGAGGGACTTGCGCTACCGCCTGTCGGTTGACCTGGGCAGTCAAAGCCTGAGCTAGCATCTGTATGGCTGCCCTAAACTCAGACGTGGCCAATAGGATTGGGTACGTGCTCCTCCTGGGCTAGTGGGGCTTGTTGGAGCCCATCCCCGTTGCCACTCTCGTGGCTATTTCCATTCCTATATCTTCTTCCGTTAACTTGGTGAGGAGGCATGATTCTGCAAATGCGTATAGCACGAGTTAGAAGGATAGAGAGACATTTCATCACATGACATAGATCATGAAAGAAGGGAACATTTCCTAAACATCTCATATCCTCTTCATCATAAGTGATACGTTCTTCATACCCATGAAAAAAACTCTACTTAACTCGGCTTTCAAACACCCTAGGACACTTCAAAACCTAATGCTTTGATACCAAGTTTGTCATGATCTGAACGTAGACCCGGATCGAGAAATGGAAAAAGAAACCCTGAGAGACTCCAAGTCGGCCCATGGAATGAACATAACGTCTAAACTCAACATAATAAAGCATGAGGTCATCATAATTATCATAGAGGAAGTCTGCATTTATATATATCAAGATAAAACTGAATCAATAATGATAAGCTGATTTCTACATAACATTTGAAAAGCCTCTAACATAGCTGATGGGACAACACCACCAACTAGCTCGACAAAGTATGAAACTAAAAGAATATAACAAATTATAGATTACTGAACATCCTCGAAGGATAAGGACTAACCAACACCGCTGAATAGGTTTGGGAGGGAAACAGGGGCTAATGATGCGACTGGGACTGATCCCTCGAACCTGTATCATGAAATGATATAGCATAGAGTATGCAGTTATTACTTGAAATGTACTGAGTATGCAAGGTAATTAAAATGGACAATTAAAATACATAAAAGTTCATAAGAGGAGAACAACGTGATCATAAAATAAATATTTTAATGTAAACATAAGGGCTCAAGTTTTTCAAAACATTCATAAATCAGTCATAATCATAATCATAGGAGAAAAGCTTCATTAAAAATGACTTGAGCCAAAGTAACATAAACATAACCATGCATAAATCATGAGAAAAAATGGGAGGACTCATCTTAACCGACACCATCATGATAGAACATTACATGATGTCCCACTATTTAACCCAAGTGGTCAGGACCGTCCCCGGCTTGCCAGGAAGGGGGATGTGCATACGTGGTGATATCATAGGGATCCATTAATAAACATATATAAACCTACGGTGGCACGTAGTTTTGAGACCATGAGATTTTTCTTTGAATGCTGAGTCTACTCGGTGCTAGACACTACTCCCAAAAACATGCACATGAGGGCTCATATCGTAATCATAAATTCATTCATGAAGTTCATGGACAAATAGATAATAATATGATGGATCCCACTTGAAATACATGATTAACCATGAATAAAGGATCCGTGAATCAGCCAAAGTCATAAATCCATAAATCATGAAAACCATGCATACTTTTAAAATATTCTTACTTCATATTCATAAATTCATGATGAGTACTTAAAGAGAAATCATAACATGAATCATAAATCATAATTTTATACTTGATAAGATCAAAATCATAATAGAGTCATAACTTGACTTTTCATTAAGATTGCATAATTGGGCATAATTTAATTAGAAGCTAAAACTATAAATTAAGAATCAAAATAATTATTAAATCTTCCCCAAAGATCATAAAACATACTTTGATACTTGAAGGGAAATGACCCATAGATAGATCATAGATAATTTTACTAGAATTAGAATAAACCCCATAAGATCATGAAATTTGAGTTTAGATTGAAATCCATAGAATTGAAAAGAATCTAGGACATGGGAATGAAAGGAAACTCCCACTCATAACCTCACATACCTGGGTGAATCAATTTCACACTCCTACTTGAAAACCCAAAGGGAATTGGAGAGAATTTGATGAAATTCTTCAAACTTGATCTTTAAGAAAATCTCTAGGTTGCATGCATGGAGTGGGGATTCTTAGAATTGGTTTATCCCCCTTAAAATCCTACTAACTGAGCATAAAATGACATAGTTTAGGACCTTAGAATTTTGAAATAACAAAAATACCCTTAATGAAAAACCTGAAAAATCTGCACTGCCAGTGACCACGACTGATCCAGCGGGCCGTTACAAGCTTCCACAAATCGTTGTTTCCGTCGTTGCTTCAGCCTAGGTACCAGTCCCAGACCTGTTACCACAATAGGTTCCATGAGTCATACCTAGCTCCAACGACTCATGGCAACCATCCGTTGTCAATACTGTCTCTTTTTCGGAAACCTTCCAATGGGACCATATAATGACTCGTCCCTCTGAACACCGAGTCATCTTATGACTCGTGCCAACCCTTTTCACCAAGATCATCCTCCTAAAGATTCATTTCAACTATCCATTACTTCAACTAACTGGTCGTCTTGAGACCCGTTACTTTCCAGCCTACTCTATAGATTCTCACCATGGGCACAACTTACGAGTCATTAATCCCACCAATGACCTGTCAACGACTCGTTATGAGAAAAAAATCTCAAATTTCTTCCATTTTTAATTTCAAATCTCCAGTCTAGTTGATCTTGGGCAGATTTATATGCCCAAGTGATACTCAAAAGTATCATTTTCGCCTTGTTTTTCTATCAATGTGTATACATTTTCATGTAATTGGTAATAAAATGTGAATTTATACTAACCAACAAGATTAGCATTGTTTGTAGGTAAAATGTGATTTCGAGGAGCTAAAATGCATGTTGGATGATATCGGAGTTGGACTTGGAATCGAGCACGGAAAAAGGCATTGGACTGCACAAATTAAAGGGGCTCTGCGATGGAGCCGTGTCACGCTGCCATCGCGGAGGCATTCTGCCTGGAGGGTGAAAATTCATCAATTTCCAGTGGAGGGTCGCGACTGCTCCGTGGCACGGTGGCTAGCCTCCGCGTTGCACACCGTGCCATGTTGGTATTTAATTTCCTGGACCCCAATTCCAGTGAGGGTCCGCGTTCACGGCGTGTCACGGAGTGCATCGCGGAGCACTGCCTCCGTGACACGTTGCTCATTATTCCGGGAAAAATTCCCACTAGTATAAATAGAACACTTAAGTGTATTTTTCATAATTCAGACTTGGTGGAGCAAGGACGTGGGTTACAGGCAGTTGAGGGACGAAAAGTTCAGGGTTTTTTCTCTCTTTCTTTCTTCTCTAATTGAATTGTTTGTATGATTAACACTTGTTTTAGGATGATTAATCCACAAATGAGTGGCTAATTCCCTTCCTTGCTGAGGTTATGAACACTTGTGATGAATTTTGATTATTGATTATATGGTTTTTCATCTTTTTCTTCCATGTTGTTCTATTAATTCTTGTTTCTACTGCATTGGTGTGTGGCCTACATTAATGTACATCTAAAAAGTCCGATTTCACTCGAGAGAGCACGAAATTGGAAAGTTGTGAATTAATAGGATATTGTTCTTTACTTGATTTAGGAAAATTGAGTTTTGATGTGCTTTCCTGATAGAAATATACTTGAAAGCCGTATTAGTCAATTTAGGAACCGGAATTGTATTGCTAGGTCATGAATTGCATTTGATCACAGAAATGTAGACGGATGATTTATGATTCTTAAGTGAGATTAAATACGAGAGTTTTAATCTCTTGGCTAATGTTCTTGGCTAGCAACAGGAAGAAAAGATTAACCAATTTATGATGATAATCAGTTTCATTACATGTTCTTTAATCTCAGCATGCTCATATCCATAGTTCAGATTCAAAGTAGATAATTGTTATTAGTTTTAGTATAGAATTTATAAAACAAATTATTCACTTTTTGGTTACGTTGTTGTCAGCTTATTTAGAAGTGAAATATAGTATAGTATACTTAAGCAAACTTCACTTAATCCGAGTCTCTGAGGGATCGATACTTGGCTTACTAAAGCCACTTACTACTTGTTCGACCACGTGCACTTGCGTGTTGGTTTAGATACCCAACGAACACCCGAACAAGTTTTTGGCGCTGTTGCCGGGGACTTGGCAATTGGTGAAATTGTGTTAAATGTAAATTTACTGTATTTTTATTTTCTTTTCTTAAGTGTTGACAACTTGGTCTTAGCCTATATTTTGCAGACTTAATTGCTGTGAACACTGGCAAGAGACAAAGAGCTGGTGGAATCTTATATAGAGCCTGAACGTATGTTTCACAGTAAACGGAGAGAAGCTCTACAAAGGAAGCTGCAGTTGCTCAGACAGACTATTATGGAGCAACAAAATCCACTGGTTGTGAGGGCAGTGTTAGTGCCCGAAGAAGCAGCAGCAAGGCCAGTTCGCGAGGTGGTAATCCCACATGCCAACAATGTTACATCCAGTATCCGCAAACCAGAGCCTAGAGGGAGATTTGAACTCAAGCAAAATATGGTGCAATTGTTGCACACAAGCGGGCAATTATCGGTCTCCCTCATGAAGACCCACAACAGCATCTCCAAAACTTTTTGGAGATAAGTGACACTTATATACCCGCTGGAGTGTCACCTGATTATGTTCGGCTTACATTATTTCTGTTCTCATTACTCGGAGAAGCCAAGAGGTGGTTGAAAGCTGAGCCACCAAATTCTATCTCAACGTGGGATGATCTTGCACGGAAGTTCTTGATAAGGTTTTTTCCCTCTAGCAAAACAGCAAGGCTTAGAAGTCAAATTCTAAGTTTCAAACAGAGGGAGGGAGAAAATTTATATCAAGCCTGGGAAAGATTTAAATCCATGTTGCGGGACTATCCTCATAATCATCAGTCCAATGACGTGTTGGTGCTCACATTTATTGAGGGTTTGGAACCCCATACCAAAATTTTGCTAGATTCAGCAGCTGGAGGGCAAGCGCTGGAAAAGACTTATGAGGAGCTGTACACCTTGCTAAACTGGATTTCACAGGGCAATTCAGAATGGAATGCTGATTCATCACGAGGTGGAACAAGGAAAGCAAAAGGAGTGCTTGAAGTGGATGGATTCACAACTATCGCTGCACAGATAGCTGCCTTGCAAAATCAATTGAACAACCACTTCAGCAACATGGCATTGAACCAGCCTTCAGCTCCAGTTAATGCAATCCAGCAATTGTGGTGTGAAGTGTGTGGAAGCAGTGAGCACTCAGCTGAGTGTTGTGGAGCCAACCCTGATTCGGTTAACTTTGTGGGGAATGCATAAATAAATCATCAGCAGTATGGGAGTAGCTACAATTCAAATTGGAGGAACCATCCAAATTTTTCATGGGGTAGCAACAACCATCAAGGCCAAAGTTCGGGTCAGGGTATGCAAAGGAATCAAGGAGGGCAACAGAACTACCAATCTTAATTCAGAAATAACAATGCACCTCCTCCACCACCATCACCCAGCATTGAGGAGATGTTCAAGACCATGATTGCTAACCAAGCGCAATTGCAGGCTGACTATGTTAAATTGGCAGCCGAAGTGAAAAATAACCAGTTAGCGACCAAGGCTCTTGAGTATCAATTTGGGCAATTTGCTAGTGCCCAAAATACAATGCCCAGAGGAGGACTGCCGAGCGACACGGATCCGAATCCGAAGCAGGTAAATGTAGTGACCACAAGGAGTGGTTTGCAGCTAAAGGAGGTGGAACCAGAAAGACCACCTCAAAAGTCGGGAGCAGCAGAAGTTGAGGGGGAGCAAAGTTCGGAAAGGGGGAAGACCAAAGAAGCTGAATCAGAAAGACCTCCACCCCCGTTCCCTCAACGACTCAAGAAACACAAGGAGGAGGCGTGTTTCAAGAAAATCATAGAGGTGCTTAAACAGGTACATGTTAACTTACCTCTTATTGAAGTCTTGCAGGGAGTGCCTAAATATGCCAAATACATTAAGGACATCGTGGCCAACAAAAGTCGTTTGACTGAGTATGCTACGGTGGCTTTGACGGAGGAGTGCACTTCCCGGATCCAAAATAGACTGCCCACGAAGCTAAAAGACCCTGGAAGTTTTACTATCCAACTTACTATTGGGCAGAGCATCCGAGCTCGTGGATTGTGTGACCTGGGAGCAAGCATAAATCTGATGCCATCTTCGATATTCAGAAAGTTGGGTCTAGGGAGTCCTAGACCTACAACTGTAATCTTGCAGTTGGCGGATCGATCCTTAGCTAGGCCGGATGGCATTGTTGAGGATGTTCTAGTGCAAGTTGGCTCCCTAATTTTCCCGGTAGACTTTATTGTTCTGGATTTTGAACCAGACGCGGAAGTCCCATTTATTTTGGGATGACCCTTCTTGGCAATCGGGAAAGCATTAATCGACGTAGCTGCGGGGCAACTTACAATGCGAGCACATGACAAGGTAGAGGTGTTCGATGTGTACAAAGCACACAAGCTCCCGATGGTGCATGAAAAACTCTCGGTGATCAATGTAATTGATCATGGTGATGCTAAGTAGAGGAATGATTCCCGAGAGTTGATGGGAAGACCAACGGATAGGTGTAAGCACTACTGGGGGGAGGACGGTGATCGTGAGAAATCGTCCATTACCCTAGCGGACAATTGAGCTTAAATGATGTCGAGCCGAGACGGTAAACCAGGCGCTGCACGGGAGGCAACCCGTGAAAAATTTTTCTTTCATTTTGTAAAGTGTAAATAGATTTTTCTTTTTCTTTTCTTGATTTATTACAAAATTTTTCGTTTTAGTTAGTATTTTTTATTGTTAGTTAGGTGAAACCTATTATTCTAACCAATTTTATTTAGTGAGATGATTTTCAGGTCAAATGGAGAAAAATGTGCACGGAATCGTGAAGGAAAAGACAAGGTATGAAAAATTAATAAAATGCAGAAGACAATGAGCTGGGGCGATAGCTCCGTGTCACGGAGGAGGACCTCCACGTTACCCTCCGTGACACGTTGAGGCATAACCCGGAAATTTAAAAAAAAAAAATTCCAGAATGCTATTGCGATGGCTCCGTGTCACGGAGGCAGTGCACCGCGATGCACTCCGTGACACGTTGCCGTGTAAATTGTGACGGGACACACCGGGTTGCCGGGTGACCCGCGTGTTTTCTACCCTTTTAAACCCCGAAACCTCCCCTTTTCCCCTCATTTTTAACTTCCTCCGCGACCAAACATCCCAAAACCCCTCCCCAACCAACGTGCCACGGCTTAAGGCAACAAATTACCAAGTTTTCTTCGGTTCTTCAACTTCGAGGTATGTTTTCCGATTCCCTCTCTAGTTTTTGTCGATTTTAGTCGAAATTAATCATGAGAGGTGAGATAAATCGCCCTAAGTCAAAATTTAGCATGAATTCGAGTTAATTGTTGATTGATAAATGTTCGGAATGTCGTAATGATCGTTTGAACTTGTCGATTGCATGAATTATTCGAATTTGATGGAAGAAATCAACTCTAGGGCTTGTTGTTGAATTTGAAGTGGGTAATGTGTTGAATTCGTGAATTCTATGCCGGGGTGTACGTGTTGAATGGGTTGAATTGCTGTACAAATTGTTTGAATGTTAATAGACGACGAATTCTCGGGTTCGGGAAAATGTTGAAATTTGTTCAAATTGGGTTGGATGTATAGGTTCATGTGTATAGAATTTTTGTTGTTGTTTTTGTTTCGTTGTTTTTCTTTGCTAAGTGCGATGGTTAAAATGCTAGCGATGGTAGTAATTGGGATTAGCTGTACGAAGTCTGAGTAGTACGCAGAAGTTATACCGTCGAATTTTCGTTTGAACGCACTAAGCATGATTGTATAGTTGGTTGTTTGGTGTAAATAAAGTTATTCTTGCCGTAGTATCGTAACCGTAGCTAAGGACTAAGTGTGGGGTAAACTTAGCGTAACCCGACCTTAGCTGAATTTAATATTCATTTAGCTTGACATTGAGCTTGTTTACTTGTGTTGACAGGTAAAATGGCAAGCCGGCAAGATAAAGGAAAAGGTGCATCAACTTCAGGCACCAGAAGAAAGCGACTCAGACTGGGCACAGCAGTCCCAGCTGCACCAGCAGTTCCACGCGGCCAGCGCCGCCAATACGTAATGAGATGGGTGACTGACGAGTGGAAAAAGTGGTATGCCAAGCACAAAGAGAACAAATATTTCCCCGAGGAGCATATAGCACGGGAGCCATTAGTACAGGAGTTCCCCAGAATGGTTCACCGGATCGAGGCAGCTGGGCTCGGTTTCATATTTCAGGAGCCCAAAGAATGCAACCTGCACCTGGTCCGGGAGTTCTATGCAAATTGGAACCCGTCAATCAGAAGCCACACCATCAAGATCAGAGGGCAGATAGTCACTCTGGAACCCCAACAGCTAAATGCCATCATCGGAGCGCGGGACACAAACGCCCACGTTCTCCGCCAGCTGAACATTACCCCACCGTATGCTGACATCAGACGCACACTGCGTGGGGCTCGATCCACCGCTAGATGGAGCAGACACGAAGAAAGGGGCTACCACTAGACTCTGCCATATTCTCAGATGAACAGGGATGCCTGAATCTGGCTGAAGATAGTCTGCTCGTGCCTAATCCCGTGGGTACACATGACTGATGTGACCCGGGACCGTGTTTGCCTGGTGTACGCCCTGATGAAATAGCTGGAGATAAATGTTGGGGCGGTCATTATATCCGTCATGAAGAGAGCCCGATTGCACCAGGGCCACAGGTATGGTTTCGGTGGACTACTCACCACTTTTCTCAGAGGCCTCAACGTCGAGGAGGAGGCTTTGGATTATATCCCGCAGTTGGAGCGGCGGGCCTTGGATGTGACCAAAACTAAGGCCCCCGACACCACCCACAGGCCAGTGCTAACACTTGGCGAGCGACATGCTCGTGATGACCAGTACATGGCGTGGATGTTTGGGATGCAAATGCTCCAGCTCAGGATAGGTGGGAGACCAGCCACGGAGGAGGAGCTCGAGCTAGATTACCCGTTTGGCGAAAACGCTAGGTCTCTATGCCGAGCGGGGCCATCCTTTGTAGAGCCCACAGACGATGATGTCCCCACGGACGAGGAGACACGTCGGGAGGACTCCGATGTAGAGTCCGATGACGACGACGGAGGCGACTCGGACATGGGAGATGAGGCAGCAGCACCTGATGAAGAAGTGGAATACTTTGATTGATCAGAGAGTTCCACCACCCAATTTTGTGATATTTAATTTTTGTGAACACTGGGGACAGTGTTCGGTTTAAGTGTGGGGTGGGAGTAGTTAGGTGCTGGGCTGGGATGGTTTGCTTGTATGTTTTCCTCTGTATTTTTTTATGTTATGTTTCCTTGTGTTTGTTAATTTTCAAATTGTTCTGTATTTGTACATGTTTGTTGAATTGATGTGTGTTGTGGAATGTTGCCAGCTGATTCTGTAAAAATTTTTGTAAATATTTTTACTTATCGAAATGATCGATATTTTTAAAATTTTGTGAAAATATTTTGTTCATATTTAAAATATTTTGTAAATAATTTTTCTGTCACACCCCGCCTTGGGGGGTATGACTGGCACCTGGTGCCCTACTAGGACCTGAACTGCTGAACTGCTAAGCCTGGGCACATCTGGTGCCTGGCTGGCTCTAACTCACATTTCTGGAAACAAAGGGCTATATAACGGCTGTAAACACAGCCCCCGGCCCATTGGCCTATAGCCTCCTGTACCTGTACTAACAGCTGACCAGAAACATGTCAATATAGGGAAATCTATACGGGCCGACAAGGCCACCATGCTGTCTAGTTATCTATAACTTAACCATGAAGTACTGGATAGCTACGTGACCGGCAAGGTCACCACTACTGTCGAACTATGGCCCCACACGACCAACATAAAGGAAACACAAGTACTAACAGCTATACAACTGCACGGCCTCACACGACCGGCTCATCTGACCACAGGGAAGTATATACAGACTGCAAGCCTCTAGGAATAATAGTAGAAATGATCGGGACAGGGCCCCGACCTACCCGTACTATACAACAAAAGAAAATGAAATACACCTCTAGAGTTCAGTCTCCGGATTACAGGAGCTGAATACTCGATCGCCGATAGGAATCACACAGTATCGCCTGCTTGTCTATGAGTACCTGCAGGCAAGTAATGCAGCGCCCCACCGGGCGTCAGTACCGCTGGTACTGAGTATGTAAAGCAATAACTGAAAGAAATATCTGAAAACCACAATATAACTGATGAAACTGAAGTAGGAAGGAATAGATTAACTGTCTGATAATGTAAGTCATACCTTCTCTTAATCATACTGGAAGGAGTAGGAGTCATACCTGGAGATTTATCGTTCTACTATCGATCTACTCGTATCTATTATAACACGGCACAACATATCATAACATACATAGCACGCACAAACCTTACCCGGCCCCCATAAGCCGGGAGGTACAACCAACATGCAATCTATACCCCTACCCCGGTCGTCCCATCTCCTATAATAACTATAAGCATCCTGCCGGTCCCCTGGGTATGCACTTAGGCTCGCTGAGCCCCTGACTATAACTGTACCTGAGTCCGGAGGACTCCTGAATCAACACCCCCGGCGTATCCGCTCGACGGGGGTGTATAAGGGCCGACCAAGGCACAATATGGGCAAAACTGGCATCCCATCTTCGTCCCCTGTGGGACGGCATGCCACTTCGTAGAGCAACGTATCCTCATCCTCAGGCGGACGAGTCGATACAGCTATTAACTCTGGGCGGTCATGGATGCTAGGTAGTCCAACCCCAACAATACAACAGTCTCAACTAGTAATACTATCTGCATGTCCCACATACTGAAGCTAATAGTGGTAAGGTATTTGTATATACTATATGCTGAACTAGCGATAGTAATATGTACGTACTTAATGCATGCTGAGGCTGGTAATAGTATATATGTACAAATATAGTCTTCTGCCAGACTGTACTGGGGCTAATGCTGAACAAGATATGGTCTTTCTGTCGAAACTATGTTGTATACTGAGTTTCTATAGTAACATGATTTGCTAGTCCTAATATGCTTCCTAACTTCGCTTTAACTTATCGTTCTATTTTTGAGATGTCTTACAGATATTACATTGCTTTACTGGATTTCAACTGAATACAATGATATCCTAACATTCTGTGTCACATCACATACTGAGCATGCTGTGCAGTTCTTAACACTTATATTAGAATCTATATCGTGCTAGCAAGTCTCGTGCTGATCATAACATAATGTTTCTAGTATCGTACCATCATTCATAGTAAACATCAAACATGGCTTCTGAATATTCTACTGGCCTTTAAATTACTGTACTGTACCAGGATTACTAACTTGCCGAGGAAACTAGCTTTACATACCTTATCCTCAAACTATCCAGCTGTCGGACGAGGCTCGGCCAGTAATTCAACTATTTTCTCCCAACTGCATTCATAAATGTGTCAATTAATACTAAATACAGCTTTATTGTAAAGAGCAACGTCACTTTCAATATAGTTTATAGCCTAAACTTAGGCTTATCGAAAGACGGTCGAAAACTCGCTATTTTCCAGCGGTCCAGAAGGGAGAAATATTCACTTCACAGATAGGAACACATAGACACTAATTTAGAGCAATTCCACTTACCTTAGCTCGGTAGCTCGATGATTCGTCGGCCGTGTTTCACGAAACTAAATCCATAGGAATGCTCTCTACTGCTAAATACCTCGGTATCTGAGGTTAATTTGAGTTTGGACAACGTTTAGCAGCATAATCGGACAAAAATTATATTACCTCTTCGTTCCTTTTTCCTCTTCTGCTGGTTTGCTCTGTTTTCTGGAAATTTCATGAGTTTATAATGAATTAAAACCGAAGTGGGGCTTATAAACTTGGGCCTGGACAAGGCCAACGTGTCACGGAGCCAACGCGGAGGCTCCACCTCCGTGACACGGTGCCATCGCGGAGGGGCTCTACCTCGGCTCCTTCCGCGATGGTTCGACAGGTTTCTCGTTCGATCTTTTCCCGGGCCTTTCTCTAGCACGTATGACCTTCAAATATGCTTAAACCAACATGCGAATAGGTCATCTAGGTGCCAGGAATCCTACGGGGTATAACATTTTCTATCGAAATGATCGATGTTTTGCAAAATTTTTCAATTTTTTTATTTTGGGTTTCTCAGCGTTTGTTTTTGATTCTTTTACCGAGAATGGTCCCATTGAACCGACGTCATAGTTAGTGACTGTTCCTTATGATGGATGGATGACGACCGTCTTAAGGGAAATGTAGTCGGTAGGAGTAGTTTTTTCAATTATTTTTCATTTTTCTTTGGTGGATTGCATCCCAAAACCTGTAGTTACTATATGGTTGCAAACTTTTGGTTGCGTGTTGTAACTGGTATGCAAAATGCAAAGGTGATTCGTATGAAAGCTTGCAATTTTGTAAATATGTTGAGATACCTAGGCTGTAGAGTTCGATTCGGTGTGATTGAGGTTTAATGTCTGAATTCATGTAATTAGCTGATTGAAGACTCTGTGAATGCATCTTGAATCGAGCATATGCATAAAGTGTGAAGTGAGGTGTTGATATTCCATGCTATTGTGAAGTGTCTAGAACTTGCCTGGTGTGTGTACAAAACGAAATGAAGGAGGTGTATTGTAGGAAAGGATGTAGGCATTTCTTTGTATTAACCAAGAGTTTCTATTTTTTTCTTGTTGTATTCACCTTGATTGTATACCCTAGTCATCCCTTTGAGCCTTTAGCCTATTATTTCTTTCTTTTGTCCAAAAAGCTTAAACTGAGCTTAGTTCCTTATTTTCATTAGCCGTAAAGTCTATACAAAACTCTTAAGCGCTTAAGAAGAGAAAATAATTTTCCAAAAGTGTCAAAGAGTGAGAATGGTGAAAAGAAAAAGAAAAGCAGAGTGAGGAAAGAAAAGAAAAGGTTGATGGTGCACTGGCTATAAATAAACGATAATGAAGGTGCATGAATAATCTTTGTTATTGTGTCAAGTGTGCTTAATGAAATGGGTCGTACTAAAGAAAAGAATCAAGAATGGAATGATGAAAAAAAAAGAAAAAAGAGAAACAATGTCCATGAGTTGATGGGAATGTGTTGCAAAGGCGCTTAAGGATGCTAGTGGCTATTATTGGCTAATCCAATATATACTAGTTCCATGGCTTCCATTACAACCCATTAAAGTCCTACGTGATCTTACATTGCATTTCTTTATATTAGTGGAGTAATACACTAAGGGCAAGCTTATGGGTCATGACATGATGCATGTGAATTCTTTTGGGAGAGAGAGTGAAATTATTTTTACATGCCCCTACTTGAATGTTTGTGTGTCACATGAGCAAAAAAGGGAAGATTCTCTTGAGTTGTGAGGGAACATACTTGATGAAAGATTGATTTTCGTGTCGGATATCTTGATTAGCTGATTTGCATGAGTTTGTCGATATCGAGATTCAATTCTTAAAGTCTAGGAAGTCTTAATGTATTGAAGGTCATTGCATTGATAAGACCATGCATGTTTTCTTGATGATTTGCAATATTGAATGATCGGTATGACCGCAGCTTAAATTGTCGCACCATAGTGGTGAAGGTTGGGATGTAAATTGCATGAATTGTATGTTTGTTGTTCGAGGACGAGCAAGGATTTAAGTGTGGGGTAAGTGATCTTGGGCAGATTTATATGCCCAAGTGATACTCAAAAGTATCATTTTCTCCTTGTTTATCTATCAATGTGTATACATTTTCATGTAATTGGTAATAAAATGTGAATTTATACTAACCAACATGATTAGCATTGTTTTGTAGGTAAAATGTGATTTCGAGGAGCTAAAATGCATGTTGGATGATATCGGAGTTGGAGTTGGAATCGAGCACGGAAAAAGGCATTGGACTGCATAAATTAAAGGGGCTCTGCGATGGAGCCGTGTCACGCTTCCATCGCGGAGGCATTCTGCCTGGAGGGTGAAAATTCATCAATTTCCAGTGGAGGGTCGCGACTGCTCCGTGGCACGGTGGCTAGCCTCTGCGTTGCACGCTGTGCCACGTTGGTATTTAATTTCTCGGTCCCCAATTCCAGTGAGGGTCTGCGTTCACGGCATGTCACGGAGGCAGTGCTCCGCGATGCACTCCGTGACACGTTGCTCATTATTTCGGGAAAAATTCCCACTAGTATAAATAGAACACTTAAGTGTATTTTTCATAATTCAGACTTGATGGAGCAAGGACGTGGGTTATAGGCAGTTGAGGGACGAAAAGTTCAGGGTTTTTTCTCTCTTTCTTTCTTCTCTAATTGAATTGTTTGTATGATTAACACTTGTTTTAGGATGATTAATCCATAAATGAGTGGCTAATTCCCTTCCTTGCTGAGGTTATGAAAACTTGTGATGAATTTTGATTATTGATTATATGGTTTTTCATCTTTTTCTTCCATGTTGTTCTATTAGTTCTTGTTTCTACTACATTGGTGTGTGGCCTACATTAATGTACATCTAAAAAGTCCGATTTCACTCGAGAGAGCACGAAATTGGAAAGTTGTGAATTAATAGGATATTGTTCTTTACTTGATTTGGGAATATTGAGTTTTGATGTGCTTTCCTGATAGAAATATACTTGAAAGCCGTATTAGTCAATTTAGGAACCGGAATTGTATTGCTAGGTCATGAATTGCATTTGATCACAGAAATGTAGACGGATGGTTTATGATTCTTAAGTGAGATTAAATACGAGAGTTTTAATCTCTTGGCTAATGTTCTTGGCTAGCAACAGGAAGAAAAGATTGACCAATTTATGATGATAATTAGTTTCATTACATGTTCTTTAATCTCAGCATGCTCATATCCATAGTTCAGATTCAAAGTAGATAATTGTTATTAGTTTTAGTATAGAATTTATAAAACAAATTATTCACTTTTTGGTTACGTTGTTGTCAACATATTTACAAGTGAAATATAGTATAGTATACTTAAGCAAACTTCACTTAATCCGAGTCTCTGAGGGATCGATACTTGGCTTACTAAAGCCACTTACTACTTGTTCGACCACGTGCACTTGCGTGTCGGTTTAGATACCCAACGAACACCCGAACACTAGTCTTAGGCACTTCCAGGGTATTACTCTGATCCTCAGAGTTAGCATCCCTCTGCCAGAGTTGGTGAGTCCTCATCTTTCGAGGATCATTTTATCAGTTGTATTCATTATTATCAGTTTTAGTCATTAGTGAGTTAGTTGGGATCTTATCCCATCAACTCGTCAGTATGTAGAGGCTTATCAGACATAGTATGTTTCCGTTTAGATTCCCGTTATGTATTCAAATATTCGATGTTATCTGATTTTAAGATTTCCATTATTTTATATATGTTAGACTTTCGCATTATTATGTTGAGTTTATATGTCATGTTCATGACATGGATCGACTTGGAACCTCTCGGGATTCTTTGTCCCGTGTCTTGATTCGGGCCTATGTTCGGGTTAGGACAAACTTGGTATTAGAGCATTAAGTTTTGAAGTGTCCTAGGATGTTTGAAACACATTAAGTAGAGTCTTTTCATGTGTGTGAAGTGCACCATACTTATGATGAAGAGGCTACAAAACATTTTAGGAAAGGTTCCTTTCTTTCATGATCTATATCGTGCAATGAAATGTCTCTCTATCATTCTAACTTGTGCTATACGCATTTGCAGAATCATGCCTTCTCGACGAGTTAAAGGAAGAAGAAATGAAAACGGAAATGGCCAATAGAATGGCAATGGGGATGGGCACTAACAGGCCCCACCGGCCCTGGAGGATCATGTGCCCGAGCAGGTGGCCCATATAGAGTTTAGGGCTTCCATTCAGATATTAGCTTAGTCTTTGACAACCCAATTCAACCAACAGGTGGTATGGCATGTGCCTCAGGATGGGAATGCGGTAGCAGCAAGAGTCTGAGATTTTTTGAGGATGAAATCTTCGGAGTTCCTTAGGTCAAAGGTGGACGAGGACCCCCACGAGTTTATTAATGAGATTCAAAAAATCACCCAAATCATAGGGGGTGACCGGGGAGGACTGCGCAGATTTAGCCTCTTGTCAGCTGAAGGGGGTAGCACATATTTGGTTCAGACAGTGGAAGGATGGTAGGGCAGTTGGAGCAGACCCTATTGGTTGGGATGAGTTCCATACCACATTTTTGGATCGGTTCTTCCCCCATGAGATAAGGGAGATCAAAGTATCTGAATTTGTGAACTTGAGACAGAAAAACATGACGGTCTAGGAGTATGCTCTAGAGTTCGCCTGCCTATACAAATATGCACTTGAGACGATGGCATACCATAGGGCTTGAGTAAGTCAGTTCATGTATGGGATAGCATACTATTTGGTCAAAAATTTCTGGACCGTGATACTTCGTCAGGACATTGATTTCTCATGGATAGTTCTGTACGCCTAGCAAATGGAGGCGATGCAGGTGAGTGAGCGGGAGAGGGAGGCCAAGAGGGAAAAATAGATAGCTTTGGATTCTCCTAATAGAGACCTGGTGGTGGGCACCGTCAGCAGTCCCACCAGAGATCATCAACCCTAGCGCCGCCAACAACAAGTGTTCCATCTAGATCTAGGTGCGACCAGAGGGGACGGGCATCAGGATCTCGAGGTTAAGGAAGCAGATCTATGGAGCCCAATATTCTAGCTTGTGCCAGGTGTGGTCGGAGACATACTGATCTGTGCTTAGCAGGTACAGGTGCTTGTTTCGGGTGTGGGAAGCCCGGACATATGCTTAGAGATTTCCCAGAAGCGAGACAAGGCCATGGTAGGGGCTGAGACCTAGCCATTAGTTCAGAAACTCAACCAGCATGCCCATTTCAGTAGGGAGCCTCCACGTGCAGGTGGTGGTCAGCGTCAGAATAGATTTTATGCTCTCGCGCTTCGTCAGGAGCAGGAGGCCTCTCCAGATGTAGTCGCTAGTATGTTACGAGTATTCCCCCTTGATGTATATGCATTATTAGATCCTGGGGCTACCTTATCTTTTGTGACACCCTATGTTGCTAGTAGTTTTTGTGTTAGTCCCGAAATCCTATCAGAACTCTTCTCAGTCTCTACTCCAGTCCGTGATTCAGTTGTAGCTCAACGGGTGTATAGAAATTACCCTTTCACAGTCCTTTAGAAAGTCACCTTAGCAGATTTAGTAGAGCTAGCCATGATAGATTTTGATCTTATCTTTGGCATAGATTAGCTACGTGTATGTTATGCCTCAGTAAATTATAGAACCCGTGTGGTAGAGTTCAAATTTCTGAGTGAGCTAGTCCTAAAATGGAAGGGTAGTTCAGTTGTACCTGTGTGTCATTTCATTTCCTTCCTTAAGGCCAGAAAGATGATTTCTAAGGGTTTCATGTACCTTCTAGTTAGTGTTAAGGATGCTACGTCCAAAACCCTGACTATACGGTCAGTTCTTGTAGTGTATGAATATTCAGAAGTGTTTTCAGATGATTTACCGGGAATTCTGCTCGAGCCGGAGATTAATTTTGGTATTGACCTTCTTCCCAATACGCAACCTATATCTATTCCTCCTTAAAGAATGGTCAGCTGAGCTAAAGGAGTTGAAAGAGCAGTTGAAGGATCTTTTAGACAAGGGTTTCATCAGACCGAATAAATCCCCGTGGGGTTCACAGGTTCTCTTTGTTCCGAAGAAGTATGATTCCCTTCAGATGTGTATTGATTACCGGCATCTGAACAAGGTCACAATTAAGAACAGGTATCCCCCCCAGGAGTGATGATTTGTTCGACCAACTTTAGGGTGCTAAGTGTTTTTCAAAGATAGACCTCTGATGCGGGTATCATTAGCTCAGGGTTTGGGAGAGTGACATTTTGAAGACAGCCTTCAAGACTCGGTGTGGTCACTATGATTTTTTCGTTATGTCTTTTGGACTAACGAATTCATCTACAACTTTTACGGGCTTGATGAATAGGGTGTTCAAGCTATATTTGGATATGTTCGTGATCGTGTTCTTAGATGACATTCTCATATACTCTCAGAGTAAGGAGGAGCATGCCGCTCATTTGCGGGTGGTACTATAGACTCTTAAGGATCGCCAATTATATGCTAAGTTCAGCAAGTGCGAGTTTTGGCTGGACTCAGTAGCATTTTTGGGTGATGTGGTGTCAAGTGAGGGTGTATAGGTCGACTCTCAAAAGATAGAAGCTGTAAAGAATTGGCGTAGAAAAGCGAGTCCTTCAAATATCAGGAGTTTCTTGGGCTTAGTTGATTACTATAGGAGGTTTGTGGAAGGACTTTCATCCATTGAAGCACCGTTGACTAGGTTGACTCAGAAGAAAGTGAAGTTTCAATGGTCGGAGGCCTGTGAAAAGAGCTTCCAAGAGTTGAAACCTTGACTCACATCAGCACCAGTGTTGACCCTAACTAAGGGTATTGATGGGTTTGTGGTATATTATGACTCCTCAAGGATTGGTCTTTGTTATGTATTAATGTAGCACGGTAAGGTTATAGTCTATGCTTCCAGGCAGCTGAAAGGCCATGAAAAGAACTATCTGACTCACGACCTTGAGTTGGTGGCTGTAGTATTTGCCTTGAATATTTGCATACACTATCTGTATAGGGTTCATGTGGATGTGTTTATGGACCACAAAAGCCTACAGTACGTGTTTAACCAAAAGGACCTAAACCTACGTCAGAGAAGGTGGTTCGAGCTATTTAAAGATTATGACATGAGTGTCCTTTATCATTTGGGTAAGGCTAATGTGGTGGTAGATGCTCTTAGCAGGCTTTCTATGGAGAGTTTAACACATGTAGATGAGGAGAGGAAAACGTTAGTGAAGGATGTGCATCGGCTTGCACGACTAGGAATTCGTCTTGTTGACTTTATGGATGCTGATGTCATTGTTTAGAAGGAACAAAATCTTCCTTGGGGACCGAGGTCAAAGCTAGTTAAGGCGAGGATCCTATCTTAGTAAAGATGAAGGAAGCCGTTCAGAATCAGTTACATGGAGTGCCCTTGTCCATTATATCAGATAGAGGTAATCAGTTTACTTCCCAGCTTTGGAGATCGTTTCAGAAGGGACTTGGTACTCAAGTCAAACTTAGCACAACATTTCACCAGCAAGTAGATGGTCAGGCTAAACAGACCATTCATACTCTTGAGGATATGTTGAGAGTGTGTGTGATTGATTTCAAGGTTAGTTGGGATGATCATTTGCCTCTCATGAGTTTGCATATAACAACAACTACCATTCCAGCATTCAAATGGCTCCGTTTGAGGCTCTTTATGGGAGAAGATGTAGATCGCCTATTGGTTGGTTCGAAGTTGGTGAAGCTGCATTGATACGACGAGATTTAGTACATGAAGTTTTGGATAAAGTTCAACTTATAAGGGAAATGTTGAAATCAGCTCAAAGTCGTCAAAAGTCCTATACGGATGTGAGGTGGAGAGAACTTGAGTTTGAAGTCAAAGATCGGGTGTTTCTGAAGGTATCTCCCAAGAAGGGAGTGATGAGATTTGGAAAGAAAATAAAATTCATTCCCCATTATGTTGGCCCGTACCGAATTGTGAGGCGGGTTGGCAAGTTAGCGTATGAGTTGAAGTTGCCCCCAGATTTGGCTTCAGTGCATCTAGTTTTTCCATGTATTGCTCTTAAATAAGTGCATGAGTGATCCAGCTTTGGTTGTCCTGGTGGAGAGCGTAAGTGTGAAGGATAGTCTTAGTTATGAGGAGGTTCCAATGTGTCACGCCCCGAGTCTACACCCTGGATGGAACACGATACTCGGAGTACAATAATCCCAAGTCAACCCCTGTTCTATCATACATTGGCATTCTCAGTAAACATACATATAGCAACAACTTTAAAGTAAAGTATAAAATGTTTATGAGAATAAAACTAAACCATATAGTTTAAATATCAAGACAAAACTGAAAGTCTGAACCCAAGTCTATATTTGAAAGCCAACTAAAACTGATGAATTACTGGGACAAGTCCCCAGCTAACTCCAAATCTAAATAGAAAGAAAGAGAAATATAACTGAATTAAATAATCTCCATCCTCGAAGGATGAAGATTCACCAACAAGAAAAGTTGAAGTCTTTAGTGAGCGATCGGCTAGCGAAGCTGAGACTGAGATCTTGAAGCTATATCATAAAATGATACAATATAAAAGTATGCGTCAGTAATTTGAATGTACTGAGTTAGTGAGAGAGACATGAATAAGGAATAAAAGTATTGAACTGAAAAGACATGCATTGACCAACTGGAGCTATTGAAATGAATAACTGAGATGGTCTAAAAGACCCTATCTGATGATCAAAGACATGCTCTGAATCTGAGATACTGGTCTATAAGACCATACTGAACTCATAACTGTACTGAATAGTCTGAAACTGTTCTGAACTGAGCTAAGCTGACTGAGCTGAACTGGACTAATTGATACTGAACTGACTAGTGGGAGAGTCTATAGCCGACATATCACCTAGTGAGTTAGATGTGGAGTCCGATGTATACATCCCATCGGTAGGATCTAATATACCTTGTCAGGGTATACAGGCATGAACTGGGAGATCACAAGAGCCTGGGGCCGTGAAGCCAATAAAACTGTAAACTGTGGTGGCAACGTAGTTTTAGGAACTTGGGTACTTTGGAACCCTGGACCGCTCGGTGCTAAGTCCTACTCCCACTGGATATTTCTAAACTGGCTACTAAGCTGATAACTCAAAATTTGGCTCAAGACTACTCAGCGATACATATCTGAGTACACCCTGAGAGTCTTATCGGACCAGATTCTGGAACTAGGTTTAAGACTGGTTAGAGCTTCTTATCTGGAAGCATCGCAACCGTCTAAAGAAACAAACTGTAATCTGAAGCTGGGGTCCTAAGGCTAGATAGAGCTGCTTATCTAAAGTGTCATGACCTCCTAGTGGACTACTAAAACTAAGTTTTGAATCTAATTCTAATAACTGGGAGGTACTACTGACACCTCGAGAATTTCTGTAGTCGAACTGATCAGCTGACATTTCTGATTGATACTGAGAATTCTAACATTTTGGCTAAAACTGAACTGACAATAACCTGATTGAGTTTCAATATTGCAAGATTCAAAATTTCGATATTCAAACACTATTGCAAGATTCAAGATTTTCTACGTTCAAGAACTAGGGATAAATTTCATTTCATGAGAACAAACATCATTTCAGTCACAAGCTAGTGAAAAATATCTATAATTAACATGAAATAATGTTCCACATGAATTAGACGAAGCCTGACCAAGAATTTCTTAACATTCGATAATATGCAGCGCTAGAACTGATAAAGAAAATAGGGAGAATTTTGGGAACACAAGGGAAGAGCTATTCCCTTGTTGAATTCCCACATACCTGAAGAAGAAATGCTGGAACAAATCTCTGAAAAATTCTTAGAAACGCTTAGACTTTGAGGAAAGAGTAGAATGAATGGGAAAAAGTTGTTCTACCCCTTTAATCCCCTCCCATATGAACCCAAACAGATGGGGTTTAAGCATTAAAAGGGCAGAAAATTACCACCATACCCCTGGAAGCCAGAACTGAAAACTGGCTGACACTGAAAGGCGGGCCTCACAACGGGTCATTGTCCAAAACCACGGCCCATTGGAATCATCCATTGGTATTGTGCCCAAAAACTAGGCTTATTTGAATTGGACCACAGGAGGTTACCATGACTCGTTGGACGGACCAATGAGTCATTATATTAGCTCGTGGTAGACACTGCTTGGGCCTGGAGCTTAGCGACGGTTCGTAGCAACGACTTGTTGGTAGGAACCACGAGCCATTGGTTCCTCTCCTTGACTTAGGGAAGGGTCTGGTAGGATTCTAAACTTGGGATCCAACGGATGACAGGACGGCTCATTGGTTCAACCAATGGATCGTCCTATGCCTCATTGTTTTCCTTGAAGGAAGACTGCTATGCTAACAACGACTTAGATAACGACCCATCAGAGCTTCCCACGACCTATTTTCTAGGTCATTCTACATTAAATTTTCTGGTTTTTCTTCTAAACTTTCTTGAAATGACTACTGGTTTAGGAAAGTTTTGGGGTGTTACAATATCTCCCCCTTGGGATCATTCATCCACGAATGAAGACTAAAAATGCTGAAAAACTAGGAAAAGAGCTGAGATTACTAGACTGAGACTAGAAGCTGGTTTCTAGAGGAGTAAATGACTCTGAACTGACTTTACCGTACTAACAGAGCTAATGCAACTAGAATGCACATGGAAAATCTAAATAAAGCTAGCAAGTATGGGACTGAATAGAGTACTAGGGAGGAATTTAGTACCTGATGCCGAAACTGAACTGGAAGGGATAAAGCGTGGGTATCTAGCCATCATATCTGCTTTAGCTTCCCACGTCGCTCATTTTACATGCTGATTTCTCCATAAGACCTTGACTGAAGCTACTTCCTTGTTCCTCAGCTTACGAACCTGACGGTCAAGGATCTGGACTGGGACCTCCTCGTATGAGAGACTATCTTTCACTCCCATGCTGTCCAATGGAACAATTGAAGTTGGATCACCGATGCACTTCTTCAATAGTGACAGAATACTGGGTGCATAGATGCCAATTTTGAAGGTAATTCCAGCTCATAAGCAACCCTGGGAATTCGCCTTAAAATTCTGTAGGGTCCCACATATCTAGGACTGAGCTTTCCCTTCTTCCCAAACCTCATTACCCCTTTCATGGGTGAAATTTTTAGATAGACCTATTCATCCACGAAAAACTCCAATTCTCTTCTCCTCACATCAGCATAAGATTTCTGACGGCTCTGAGCTATTTTCAATCTTTCCCTGATGAGCGGTGCCTTCTGCATAGCTTCATTAACCGAGTATGGCCCGATTATAGTAGCTTCACCAACCTCAAACCACCCAATAGGAGACCTGCACCTCCTACCATACAATGCCTCAAACGGGGCCATCTGGATACTGAAGTGACAACTGTTGTTGTATGCAAACTCGTTAAGAGGCAAGTGGTCATCCCAAAAGACCTTGAAATCGATCGCGCACACTCTCAACATATCTTCTAGGGTATGATTAGTCCGCTCAACTTGCCCATCTGTCTGCGGGTGAAAAGCTGTGCTGAGCTTGACTTCGGTACCAAGTCCCTTCTGAAAAGACTTTTAGAAATATGAGGTGAACTGGGTACCTCTGTCTAAAATAATGGATAATGGCACCCCATGAAGTCTGACCAACTCCCGAATATAAAGCCTAGCATAGTCCTCAGCTGAATCTGTAGTTTTAATTGGGAGAAAATATGCTGATTTATTCATCCTGTCTACTACTACCAGATAGAATCATGTTGCTGATGAGTTCGAGGTAGACCTGTAATAAAGTCCATATTCACTTCTTTCCACTTCCACGTAGGTATGCTGATACCCTGGATCCTACCTCCCGGTCTCTGATGATCTACCTTGACTTGGTGACAAGCAAGGACGGAGGCTGCCAAAGAGCCTTTGTGTCACGCCCTGCCTTGAGGGGTATGACTGGCACCTGGTGCCCTAGTAGGACCTAGACTGCTAACTGGTGAGCCTAAGCACATCTGGTGCCTGGATAGCTCTAACTCAGATTTCTGGAAACAACGGGCTATATAACGGCTGTAAACACAGCTTCCGGCCGACTAGGCCTATAGCCACCTGTATAAAACTTCAGCCAACCAGAAACATACTTACAAAGGGGGAAACCTATGCAGGACGACAAGGCCACCATGCTGTCTAGTTATCTGTAACTCAACATTAGAATACTGAATAACTACGTGACCGGCAAGGTCACCACTACTATCAGACTATGGCCCCACACGGCTAACATAATCAACAATGCTAAACAGCTAAACAAAACGCACGGCCTCACACGACCGGCCTAACTAACCACAGGGAGATGAATATATACAATTTGCAAGCCTCTATGAGTACTGATGAAATGGTCGGGACAGGGCCCCACCCTACCCATGCTGTACAATAAAAGAAAATGAACAACACCTCTGAATATCAAGCTCCTGATGATAGGAGCTGATGACTCTATAAGCTGGCTGGAATCACGAGGGATCGCCTCCTCGTCTATGAGTACCTGCAGGCAAGTAATGCAGAGCCCCAAACGGGCGTCAGTACCACTGGTACTAAGTATGAAAGCAACTGGATACAACTAAATACAAATAACATAACTAGCAATTCTGAATAGCAGGAGATAACTTAATCTGCAAGAACTGATCTGAACTAAATCAGACTTTCTGTGCTGTGATAGGGCAGGAGCGTACCTGTAGACGCGGCGGCCTGTTGTCTATTAACTTATATATAGTACATAAATACATATATATAGCAAACAAGAGCCAATACCAACCCTCATAATCCGGATGGCACCAAGCAAGCAAACAATCTTTATACCCCTACCCGGGTCAAAACCAGCCAAAAATAAGTCACTCCACTCCTTTGCTAACTTCGAGCACCTCTGCCGCCCCCCTGGGTCTCCGGCTCGGGCCATAGCCTTCGATATAAATAACCGTGTCTGAGTCCGGAGGACTCCTATACTGTATCTGTAACTGTAACTGCATTTGAATCTGTTCCCTGGGCGCTTGCGCATAACAGGGCTATCTGTACTATAATGTTGATCAGCCTGATATGTGGAAAGCTTCATCCCATCTTCGTCCAAACTGGGGACAACATGCCACTCCTTGGAGTGACGTAAACCCACCCGCTTAGTGGGCGACACAGTTACCAACCCAGAGGCGGCGAGGACGCTCAAAAGGGTGCCCTCACGACACAACCAAGTCTCAACAAACAATAAGCACATATATAGAAAGCATGTTTAAATTGAAAAATACTATCTGAATTCTGATTTCTTATTCTGATCTCTTTCTGTATTATACTAATTCTCATACTGCTTTATACTGAAGCTGTGATCTTTATCTAACTACATGGCTAATTTGTAGCCAAGATACTATCTAACTATATGGCTATACTGTAGCCAAGATATCATCTGTCTGTATAGCTAATCTGTGGCCAAGATACTATCTGACTGCCTGATTTTACTTTACTAACTCTTATTCTCAATATCTGTTATATTATTCTAGAAACATGTCTGCTAATCACATACTGAGATATACTGAGTCTGGAATGCTAACTTGCCATTTTGGCGCATGCTTTACTAACTTTCGGACTGAGTACGATATAACAACGCAAACCAGATTTACTAAACTTGCACAATACTCAATATTCAACTCCGGGAATTTTACTACGGAGTTTACTGTGCTATACAAGGCTAAAACTACTAACTTGCCAAAGAAACTGGCTTTACATACCTTAACCTCGGTTTATCTGACTAACGGGCGAAGCTCGGTCAGTACTCCAGCTATTTCTCCCAACTGCATTTACATATATGTCAATTAGAACTAAATACACCAATATTCTAAAAGAAAACGTCACTTTTGATATATTTATAGCCTAAACTTTGGCTTATCGAAAGACGATCAAAAACTTGCTATTTCTCGAAAGTCCAGAAGGGAGAAATATTCACTTAAAGGCTAGGAGCACATAGACACTAATCTGGAGCAATTCCACTTACCTTAGCCCAATAGCATGATGATTTGTCGGCCGAATGTTGTGAAACTAAATCCGTAGGAATGCTCCTTGCTGCTAAATACCTCGGTATCTAAGGTTAATTTGGGTTTGGACTACATTTGATGGCGTAATCGAGTGATAATTTACCAATACTTTTGCACCCTCTCTGTTTTCTCACAAGCTTCTGGATATTATTTGATACAATAATGAAATGAAATGAAGTGGAAGCTTTATACTTGGGCCTGGACAGGGCCAACGTGTCACGGAGCCAACGCGGAGGCTCCACCTCCGTGACACGTTGCCATCGCGGAGGGGCTCTGCCCCGGCTCCTTCCACGATGGTTCGACAAGTTTCTTGTCCAATCTTTTCCCGGGCCTTTTTCTAGCAAGTATGGATTTCAAATACTCTTAACCAACATGCGAATAGGCCATCTATGTGTTGGGAATTTTACAGGGTGTAACATTCTCCCCCCCCCCCCTTAAGAACATTCGTCCTCGAATCTAAACTTCTATCTAGAGGACTTCTCAACTTACTCAACTTGTTTCTAGAAAAATTTTGGCAGAGTTTCCCCTGTAATATGGACTATCCCAAAAACCTGAAATGCAGAAAAGTCCAGGTACTCCACATAATACTATAGTATTTGAATGAAAAATTAAAATAGACCTTCTTATTTATATGTATACTATAAGGCACTACATAAGATAATAATACCAACATACCTGTCGCCTGACTAGGCTTAAAATAAATAAGGGTATCTAGTTTTCATATCTTCCTCCGACTCCCAAGTCATCTCCTCTCGATTCCTGTTACGCCACAATACCTTGACAGACGCAATATCTTTAGTTCTCAATCTACGAATCTGTTTGTCTAAGATGCTACTGGAACCTCTTCATAGGCCAGCTCTTCCGTAACTTGGAAATCCTGGACTGGGACTGCTCTGGATGGGTCTCCTATGCATTTCCTCAACATAGATACATGAAAGACCGGATGAACGGATTCCTATTCTGGAGGCAAGTTCAACTCATATGCTACTCGGCCTATCCTTCGATGAATCTGATAAGGCCCAAAAAATCTCGGACTGAGCTTACCTTTCTTGCCGAATCTCATCACCCCTTTCATCGGAGATACTTTCAGAAATACCTAGGCATTCACATCAAATTCCAAGTCTCTGCGCCGCACATCAGCATATGATTTCTGGTGGCTCTGTGCAGTTAGTAGGCGTTCTCTGATAAGCTTTACCTTCTCCTCTGACTGTTGAATGATGTCTGGCCCAATCAACGCTGATTCTCCTACTTCAAACCAGCCAACCAGCGATCTGCATTTTTGCCCATACAATGCTTCAAAGGGCGCCATCTGGATGGCTGAGTGATAACTATTATTATAAGCAAATTCAATTAACGGCAAATGCTCATCCCAGCTACCTCCAAAGTCTAGCACACATGCTCGTAGCATGTCCTCGAGCGTCTGAATAGTGCGCTCATCCTGTCCATCTGTCTGAGGGTGGAATGCTGTGCTCAAATTAATCTGCGTTCCCAGACCCCTCTGGAACGACTACCAAAATCTAGCTGTAAACTGTGCTCCTTTGTCTGAAATAATAGATACTGGCACTCTAGGTAATCTAACTATTTCTCTGATATATAATTGGGCATAATCCTCGGCCGAGAAGGTAGCTTTCACTGGCAGGAAATGAGCTGATTTTGGCAGCCTGTCAACCATTACCCAAATAGAATCGTGTCTATGCCTGGTACGGGGTAATCCTGCTACAAAATCCATGTCCACTGCTTCCCATTTCTAGAGAGACACAACTATGTCCTGAGTTAACCCGCCTGGTTTTGGTGTTCCGCTTTTACCTGTTGGCAGTTAGGACACTAGGCTACAAATTCGGCAATTTCTCTTTTCATTCCTGGCCACCAATAATTCTCCTCGATATCATTTTCGTCGCACCGGGGTGAAAAGAATAACGGGCATAATGTACCTCGTTCATAATCTGCTGGCGGAGCCCTAAAAAATCTGAAACACAGAGGCAGCCTTTACATAACAACACTTCTTCCTCAGTTATCTGAAAATCTGGCACTTTACCCTGCTGGATTCTGTCTTTGAGCTGGATCAGGTCAGGATCCTCATACGGCCGTTCTTTTACTTCCACAACTAATGATGACATTGTAGTGTTCGGAATTACCGCTCTGTTGTCCTCTGTGTCTGCTATACGAACGACTAGGATGGCTAATTGATGTATCTCCCTGACCAACTCCTGCTGCTCGGGCTGCAAATATGCCAAACTTCCTATGGATTTACGACTGAGAGCATCTGCTACTACGTTGGCTTTTCCCGGATGATACAGAATATCCACATCATAATCTTTTAATAGCTCCAACTAGCGATGCTGTCGCAGATTCAACCCCCTCTGGGTGAGGATATACTGTAGGCTCTTATGATCTGTGAAAATATCCACATGGACGCCATACAAGTAATGTCTCCATATCTTTAAGGTGTGGATCACTGCGGCTAACTCCAGGTCGTGGGTAGGGTAATTCTTTTAGTGTTTCCTCAGTTGTCTAGAAGCATACGCAATCACCTTACCATGCTGCATCAACACACAACCCAACCCAACGCCTGATGCATCGCAATACACTAAATAACCTTCTGTACCTTCCGACAATGCTAACACTGGGGCGGAGGTTAATCTGTCCTTTAACTCCTGGAAGCTCTGCTCACATGCCTTTGTCCACTGAAACTTCGCTTCTTTCTGCGTCAGTTTGGTCAGAGGTGCCTCTATAGTAGAGAATCCCTCAACAAATCTCCTGTAATATCCCGCTAACCCCAGAAAACTGCGAACTTCGGTCGGAGTGGTAGGCCTAGGCCAGGTTTTAACTGCTGCTATCTTCCGCATGTCAATATGTATACCAGCATCCGACACAATATGCCCCAAGAAGGCTACTGAGGTCAGCTAGAATTCACACTTGGAGAACTTAGCATATAATTGACGGTCCCTGAGAATTTGGAGCACTGTCCGTAAATGAGCCTGGTGGTCTGCCTCTGAGCGAGAATACACCAGAATATCATCAATAAACACTATCACGAACAGGTCCAAGTATGGTTTGAAAGTGTTGTTCATCAGGTCCATAAATACTGCTGGGGCATTCGTCAACCCAAAGGACATAATTAGAAATTCAAAGTGTCCATATCTGGTCCTGAAGGCCGTTTTAGGAATGTCTCTTTCAAGAACTCGAACCTGATGATATCCGAACCGTAAGTCAATCTTGGAGAAATATCTGGCCCCTTGTAGCTGATCAAACAAATCATATATTCTGGGAAGCGGATACTTATTCTTTACTGTAACTTTATTCAGCTGTCGGTAATCTATACACATGAGGAGCGAACCATCTTTCTTTCTCAAAAATAGAACTGGCGCACCTCACGGTGAAGTACTCGGCATGATAAAACCCTTATCCAGCAGGTCCTTCAGCTGCTCCTTTAATTCTCTGAGTTCAATAGGACCCATGCGATATAGAGGAATTGATATAGGCTGAGTACCTGGTAGCAAGTCAATTGCAAAATCTATCTCCCTTTCTGGGGGAATACCAGGTAACTCGTTTGGAAATACATCAGGGAATTCATTCACCACCGGAACAGACTGAAGTGTAAGAGATTCTACCCGAACATCCTGAACCCTGACTAGGTGGTAGATACATCCCTTAGTTATCAATTTCCTCGCCTGAAGGTAGGAAATAAACCTACCTTTTGGAGTAGCTGTGCTGCCTTTCCACTCTCGCACTGTCTCTCCTGTAAAGTGGAATCGGACCGTCTTGGTCCAACATTCTACGTTAGCATAGCATGGCACCAACCAATCCATACCCATAATGGCGTCGAAATCAATCATTTCTAACTCTACCAGATCTACTGTAGTCTGGCGATCAACAACCTTTACTGTACACCCTCGATAAATTCTACTAGCTATAATGGAGTCACCGACGGGTGTAGATACTGAAAAGGGATGCTGTAATAACTCTGGTGCGACATTGAACTTTCGAGCCACAAATGGGGTAATATATGACAGAGTGGACCCTGGATCAATCAGTATATAAGCAGGGCATGAACAAATAGTCATCATACCTGTCACTACATCTGGAGACACCTCTCAGTCCTATCTCCCTGGTAATGCATAGGTACGGCTTGAGCCCGTACCTGAACTAGAGGATGCTAATCTACCTCGGCCTCTACCTGTTGTACCTAGGGGCCTACGCCCTGCCGACGCTGCTGGAGCTCGTGGCCCTGCGGATCCCCTGTCTTGACTATCTCTGCTCTCTTGTCCCCTAGCCGGACAATCTCCCATGCGGTGCCCTCCTGCCCACAAATATAACACCCTGAGGAGCCATATCTACAAGCTCCGATGTAAGGTCGGCCACAATTAGGGTAGGGTGGGGGTGTAAATCTGCTCTGCTCTCCCCTTCTCTATTGCGGGGAATCTACTGTTCGAGAACTGCCACCAGACTCTGACTGCCCTCGACGAGAAAATCTACCTCGTTGCTGTTGCTGTGGTGGAGGTGGGGGTATAGGGGGTCTGTCTGAAAATCGGGGCCTGGGTCCTCTCTGAACCTCCCTCTACATTCCATCTGATCTGTCTCCGCGGCGTTGTTCCTGATTTGTCTGTCTACTGCCCTGTTGCCGCTGTCTAAGGCCCTCAATGGTCTGGGCAAAGGCCTGTACTCGGGCAATATCCATATCTTCTCGTAACGTAGCCGTCATGCAAGCTTCAATATATTCTGGGTTCAGACCCATAATGAACCGGTGGACTCTGGATTGCATAATGTCCACAAAAGCTGGAGCATAGCGGGCTAGGGAGTCAAACTATAGGGCATATTCTTGTACACTCCTAGACCCCTGTTCCAAATGCAAAAACTGATCCATCCGGGCCTGCTGGATCTCCCATGGTAAATAACGGTCTAGGAAGGCCTCCGAGAAGTTGGACCAGGTCGGAGGGGCAACATCTCTCCCTCGAGACCTTTCCCAACTCTCGTACCATAATATAGCTATGTCCCGCAACCGAAACACTGCCAGCTCATTTGATTTTGTAGGGGTCACATGCATAACCCGGAAAATTCTCTACATCTGATCTAGGAAATCATGGGGGTCCTCTGCTTGATCTGACCCGGTGAACTCCGGGGGACCTAGTGCCAAATAATCCCTGACCCTGGAACTACCTGACCCACCTGAAGGCTCTGCTGCTACAGGTGGCACTAACTGGCGCTGTGTGGCCATCATTTGGGCCAACATAACCACTGCGCTCCGAACTTCTTGGTCTGATGGCGAAGGTACAGGAGCTATCGGAGGCGGTGTCATGCCCAACGGCTCCTGATGTAAGGGGGAATATTGAGAGGGTTGTGATGAAGCCTCTATATCACCCTCAGATCGGGATGACTCTAAATGGAACTGAGGCAACCTGCTGGTGCCTTCTCCTGTTGCTGTGTCTAATCTTCTGCCAGTGGCAGGGTGACGCTGGTCTGCCATTCTTATATGTAGACAAAGAATATGATAAGTTTTAGGGACCCAACCCTATACTGTACTGCTCTATAGCACGATTGAATGAGAAAGAAGAGTAACGATCCTATCATGCCTCGCAGCCTCCTGTCTATAGTATGTGGTGCACAACACATCCATAGACAAGACTCTACTTAGCATGGCTTGCAGACTCCCTTGGACATGACCTGCTCTGATACCAAGCTTGTCACGCCCCGCCTTGGGGGGTATGACTGGCACCCGGTGCCCTAGTAGGACCTAGACTGCTAACTGGTGAGCCTAAGCACATCTGGTGCCTGGCTAGCTCAAACTCAGATTTCTGGAAACAACGGGCTATATAACGGTTGTAAACCCAGCTTCCGGCCGACTAGGCCTATAGCCACCTGTATAAAACTTCAGCCAACCAGAAACATACTTACAAAGGGGGAAACCTATGCGAGCCGACAAGGCCACCATGCTGTCTAGTTATCTGTAACTCAACATTAGAATACTAAATAACCACGTGACCGACAAGGTCACCACTACTATCAGACTATGGCCCCACACGGCCAACGTAATCAACAATGCTAAACAGCTAAACAAAACGCACGGCCTCACAAGACCGGCCTAACTAACCACAGGGAGATGAATATATACAATCTGCAAGCCTCTATGAGTACTGATGAAATGGTCGGGACGGGGCCCTGGCCTACCCATGCTGTACAACAAAAGAAAATGAACCACACCTCTGAATATCAAGCTCCAGATGACAGGAGCTGGTGACTCTATAAGCTGGATGGAATCATGAGGGATCACCTCCTCATCTATGAGTACCTGCAGGCAAGTAATGCAGTGCCCCAAACGGGCGTCAGTACTACTGGTACTGAGTATGCAAGCAATTGGATACAACTGAATACAAATAACATAACTAGCAATTCTAAATAGCAAGAGATAACTGAATCTGTAAGAACTGCTATGAACTGAATAAAACTTTATGTGCTGTGCTAGGGCAGGAGCGTACCTGTAGACGCGACGGCCTGCTCTCTATTAACTAATATATAGCACATAAATACATATATATATAGCAAACAAGAGACAATACCAACCCCCATAAGCCGGATGGCACCAAGAAAGCAAACAATCTATATACCCCTACCCGGGCCAAAACCAGTCAAAAATAAGTCACTCCACTAACTACGAGCACCTCTGCCGGCCCCTGGGTCTCCGGCTCGGGCCATAGCCTTCGATATAAATAACCGTGTCTGATTTCGTAGGACTCCTATACTGTATCTGTAACTATAACTGCATCTGAATCTGTTCCCTGGGCGCTTGCGCACAACAGGGCTATCTGTACTATAATGCTGATCAGCCTGATATGGGAAAAGATTCATCCCATCTTCGTCCAAACTGGGGACAGCATGCCACTCCTTAGAGTGACATAAACCCACCCGCTCAGTGGGCGACACAGTTACCAACCCAGGGGTGGCGAGGGCGCTCAAAAGGGTGCCCTCACGACACAACCAAGTCTCAACAAACAATAAGGACATATAAAGCAAGCATGTTTAAAGTGAAAAATACTATCTGAATTCTAATTTCTTATTCTGATCTCTTTTTGTATTATACTGATTCTCATACTGCTTTGTACTGAAGCTGTGATCTTTATCTAATTGCATGGCTAATCTGTAGCCAAGATACTATCTAACTGATTGGCTATACTGTAGCCAAGATATCATCTGTCTGTATAGCTAATCTGTGGCCAAGATACTATCTGACTGTCTGATTTTACTTTACTAACTCTTATTCTGAATATCTGTCATATTATTCTAGAAACATGCTTGCTAATCACATACTGGGCTATACTGAGTCTGGAATGCTAACTTGCCATTTTGGCGCATGCTTTACTAACTTTCAGACTGAGTACAATATAACAACGCAAACCAGATTTACTGAACTTGCAAAATACTCAATATTCAACTCCGGGAATTCTACTACAGAGTTTACTGTGCTATACAAGGCTAAAACTACTAACTTGCTGAAGAAACTGGCTTTACATACCTTAACCTCGGTTTATTTGACTAACGGACGAAGCTCGGTCAGTACTCCAGCTATTTCTCCCAACTGCATTTACATATATGTCAATTAGAACTAAATACACCTATATTCTGAAAGAAAACATCACTTTTGATATATTTATAGCCAAAACTTTGGCTTATCGAAAGACAGTCAAAAACATGCTATTTCTCGAAAGTCCAGAAGGGGGAAATATTCACTTAAAGGCTAGGAGCACATAGACACTAATCTGGAGCAGTTCCACTTACCTTAGCCCGGTAGCACGATGATTTGTCGGTCGAATTTTGCAAAACTAAATCCGTAGGAATGCTCCTTGCTAATAAATACCTCGGTATCTAAGGTTAGTTTGGTTTTGGACTACGTTTGATGGCGTAATCGAGTGATAATTTAACAATACTTTTGCACCCTCTCTGTTTTCTCATGAGCTTCTGGAATTTATTTTATATAACAATGAAATGAACCGAAGTGGAGGCTTTATATACTTGGGCTTGGACAGGGCCAATGTGTCACGGAGCCAACGTGAAGGCTCCACCTCCGTGACACGTTGCATTGCGGAGGGGCTCTGCCCCGGCTCCTTCCACGATGGTTCGACAGGTTTCTCGTCTGGTCTTTTCCCGGGCGTTTTTCTAGCATGTATGGCTTTCAAATACTCTTAACCAACATGTGAATAGGCCATCTATGTGTTGGAAATTTTAGGGGGTGTAACACTTTGAAGAGTTGAAGGCCGCCTCGATGTGCCAAAATGGTTTGGACACTTAGCTACGAATTCGGCGATGTCTCCCTTCATGCCGTTCCACCAGTAAATATCCCAAAAATCGCGGTACATTTTAGTAGCACCAGGGTGGATGGAGTATCTCGAGCTGTGTGCTTCAGCCAGTTTCTGCTGTCTCAAGTCATTGGTAACGCTCAAACCACACTTCCAACTAAAGTAGGAAGAGGATGTTGTCAATAAAGAACCCAACTTAGAGGTTGGGATCGATCCCACGGGGAATATGAAAGATCTAGATTACAACCGGTAGATGAACTCATATGGTAATTACTTCACAATAGGGAGATTCTAGTAAAATAAATAATAGAAATAACCAACAGTCAAGATTATATTTGCAAATCAATAGTTAAAGGATAACTAGGGTTTGTGTTCCCCATGGTTTCATAACAGCTTTGAGTGTACACTCGTGATCTTTACCAATACTTACTTACAAAACTGATAACTTAGGTTCATTCAAACGATCGATCAATCCCTATTGAAAGACTATCCTCAATTACTCGACCAAGTCTCATGAGTTTTGCAAACTAACCGTTATCACTAAGTTCCAGATATAACTATCCTGCGACCACAACTCAAGTTAATACAATGATCATCAAGATCCAGGCTCTGTTGTAATTCTCTTTTCCTAATCTCTACCTCTTCGACCAAAGCAAGTAAAGAATTCAGGCACTTCCTAATGTTGCACACCGCTAAGAATCATTAAAGATGAAGAGACCACAATATAAGTAATTAATATTGGTTTTAGAATCATTTTGTGCAACCCTTGCTTGTTAATCCACCTTGGTTTCCACAACCCTAGCTATGGAGGTTTTAGCCTTTCATAGTTGCAAGGTTATGAATTGTATTCACGATTGAGGACATAAAACAATACTTACAAAGATGATTGAAAAAAAAATGATTCCTTCAATTAATCCACCAAATCTTGAATAACAAGTAGCAAGAACAATATGAATCCAAGAAAAGGTTGATCACAAGGTTGAACCAACTCAATTCTCTCTTCAATCATGCAAAATTGCTTACTATAATGTTTTCCTACTAAAATTAAGTCTATTCGCCGTCCTCTATGAAAAATAAAACATAAAAAAAACTTACAGAGACACAAGAATTCTTTTCCTAAACTAATAGGAATGCTTTCCATATCTGTAGCCGACCTCATCACGGGTCCACCTACGACTCGTAGGGGCTTCTCATGGACCATGGCATCAACTCGTGGCTTGAAGTGTTGGCTGAATTTTGGCTAAGTATTGGGCCAAGATACGATTCGTACCTACATCCTATGACTTGTACATTTCACCCATGGCTTGATCCTGGTACTTTGAACCTATGTCTGAATTTCACCACGACTGGTATGACACGACTCGTACCTTCATCTCCCGGGTCGTAGGGTACTCTTGTACTGAGAATCAGCCTCCTGTGCAATTCTACTAGATTTCATCACGACTGGCTTGCCACTAATCGTACCATCATGTTACGATCCGTTACAAGTCTCATGGAATCAATCTTACAAGTTAAACTTTCAACTTCTTATCAAGGCCCTCAATACGACTCGTAGGTCCATCCTACGGATCGTACTGTGGATTGCACTTTTTGCCCTTTTTTTGCACACTTTTAGATTTCTTTTGCAATTTATTGTTCCAACACCCATTTATCCTGAAATCAAAGGAAAAGTTCCTCATATCCACATAAATACACCTAAGCCCATGTTATTTTTTTAGTTTTGAGTGTCAATAGTTTTGTAATTCCACAGCACATCAACACCCTCAACTTAATACTTTTGCATGTCCTCAGGCAAAGAAAAAGAAAAACTAAACATGACGCTTAACAAGAGAACAAGCTTAAGATACTACAGCCAAAACTCAAACAAATTTGTGCACTCTATATACAAACTCTATTGACCCTTCCTCTTGAAACATCATCAGCTAATGTATTGCAAGCAACATCAAAACATCATATTCAGGGATCAAGATATATCATCCAAGGAAGGACCAGAGCCAAACAGGTTCATTATAAACAAATGGGTATGGTTAACAGGTAAATCAAAGAAATATGGTCTATTAAGACTCAAACTTCGGATCAACGGATAAATGAAACTTTGGTAGGGCAATATAGGCTAAAAGTGAGCTAAAACAAAACTAGCCTATGATCATATCCTAACCAACCATCCTTAACCTATGTAGAGACCAAACATAATCCATGTACCCTTATAAAAATGAAGTCCCCACTCTAGTATGAAGTATCAAATGAAATATGGGGCTAGACAAATGAAGCACTCACTCTCTCAAAGAACTGCAAATATTATGCATCAGATACCATAGGCTTGCCCCTATTTTTCTATGCTTTGGTTTGTTAGAGATCAAATTAATATCACTATAGGACTTGATATGGCTTGTTATGTAGGGTTAGGGCTAGACATGATAAGGATGAAAGATTTTATGAGTGACTATCCCTTACTTGGAACTACATTCATTGGCTACACCATTTTCCTATTTCACCTTTCATTCTTTTTTGTCTTCTTTTCTTCTCTTTTTCCCATTTTAAGAATATTTGCATGAGTGAGGTGATTTTTCACATTTTCCAACAATTTCAAGCTCCTTTGAATTTTTCTTCTATTTTTTTCAATATTCTCAAACTTTTAGCTTTTTACTTTTTCACCTCACCACACCTTACTTTTCACCATTTTTTCTCTTCTTTTTCTTTTCTTTCCTTTCTTCCAGCTCCCACCATTTATCCACCTCTACTCTAGCCACCCTCAACTTAAGCATTTTTCTTATATTGAGGTTCACAATATCCAAGGAAGGACCAGCACCAAACAGGTTCATTATAAGCAAATGGGTACGGTTAATAGGTAAATCAAAGAAATATGGTCTATTAAGGCTCAAACTTGGGATCAAGGATTAATGAAACTTTGGTAGGGAAATATAGGCTAAAAGTGAGCTAAAACAAAAATGGCCTATCATCATATCCTAACCAACCATCCTTAACCTATGTAGAGACCAACCAGGAAAGTTCTAGATCTTCAACAACATACCGCAATAAATACTAAGACCTCACTCACACATGGTACATGAACTATTTTTACTTTACATGTCTGGTTCATACATGGCTTAACAAGACTAGCACTATTAATAACTAAATGACATAAAATGATCCACAGAAATCATGCATTATTGTCGCAAATACATAGCAATTAAGCAGGGTCAATTTTTTCAAAAACAACAAAACTAGTGCATATCCATTGGCTGAGTATTCGTAAGTTACTTTCTAATCAAAGAAAATCACGACAAAAAAAATTCTAACACATGTCGATTCTACTAGATAGCATGCCTGAGGGAAAAGAAACACAACAAGAAAAACCCTCAGGCGAAAAAAAAAATTCCAAAATACAAGTACACCCCCCTTTTTAAAAAAATGAGCTTTTTCCGCGAAGCATAAAATATAATCTTGTAGGGAGAAGGACATACCTGTGGCCACTCAGACTTCTCCTCCCATGGGTTGCTTCCCATGCAGCGCCTGATTTAACATTACGTCACGACATTACTTTTGTGACTTCTCAAGTATCATCAAGGCATATTTCCTCCACTCTTTTCAATTCATCTTCATCACCCAGATACACTTTTATTCTTTTCCCATTTACTTTGAACCTTTTCCCCTCTTTGTTCTAAAGTTCCACTGCACCGTATGGAGACACTTGCACTACTCTGTAAGGTCCCATCCTTCTAGATTTCAGCTTCCCAGGGTGAAGTCAGAGTATTGAGTATTTTGTCATGATAGATCTTCATTCGTTCTTTATAAATGGCTGCACTCTCATAAGCCTTAAGTCGAAATTCATCCAACTCATTGAGCTGGTTCAATCTTAGTTTGGCAGCATCATTCCAATTCATATTTAGCTTTTTCAGTGCCCACAATGCCTTATTCTCTAATTTAATTGGTAAGTGGCATGCTTTACCATAAACCAGTTGGTAAGGTGATGAGCTAATGGGAGTCTTATATGCTGTCCGGTAAGCCCATAATGCATCATCAAGCTTCCTGGCCCAACCTGTCCGGCTCGTATTTACTGTCTTGGCCAGAATGATCTTGATTTCCCTATTAGAAACTTCTACCTGCCCACTCGACATAGGGTGGTAAGGTGTGGCTACCTTGTGCTTGACACCATATTTCTCCAGTAAAGTTTTAAAGAGGTGATTGTAGAAATGCGATCCACCATCACTGATTATAGCTCTGGGAGTGCCAAATCTGGAAAAGATATGCTTTCGAAGGAATGTTGTAACACTCTTGCCTTCATTGTTCAGCAATGCAACAACCTCTACCCATTTTGATACATAATCCACAGCCACCAGAATGTACTTCATCCCATATGAGCTAATGAATGAGCCCATGAAGTCAATGCCCCACATACCAAATAGTTCTACCTCACAAATTGGGGTTAATGGCAAGTCATGTTTACGGGTAATATTGCCTTGCCTTTGGCACTGATCGCACGACGTGCCAAGGTCGTATGCATCTTGATGAATAGTTGGCCAGTAATACCCGCATTGCAAAGTTTTATGTATTTTTCTGGTGCCACTATGATTCCCCCCTACAGGAGATGAATGACATGCCTTCATAATGCTCAGCATCTCCACTTCTGGGACACACCTATGAATGATCCCATCTGCGCAAATTCGGAGTAAATATGGCTCATCCCAATAATACTGTTGGACATCAAATAAGAACTTCTTCATCTGGTGAGGAGTCATATCTGCTGGCATTATGTCGCTAACCAAGTAGTTAGCTATCTCAGAAAACCAAGGGATCAAGTCCTGTGATGCAGCTAATACCTGTTCGTCTAGAAATGCATCATTGATCTTAACCTCCATCTACTCCTTTGCTTCAGCCTCAAGTTTGGATAAATGATCTGCCACCTGGTTCTCTATTCCCTTCCTATGTTTTACTTAAAATTCAAAATCTTGGAGCAATAGTACCCACCAAATTAATCTGGGTTTGGCATTTTTTATACATCAGGTACCTCAATGCAGCGTGGTCTGTGTGAATGATCACCTTGGTTCCGAGCAAGTATGCTCAAAAATTTTCAAATGCGAAGACCACTGCTAATAGTTCCTGCTCCATGACTGTATAATTTTTCTGGGCTGTATTGAGTGTCTTGCTAGCGTAATAGATTGGATGAAAGATTGTTTCTCTCCTTTGACCTAAAATAGCACCAAGAGCAACACCACTAGCGTGACATATTATCTCAAAGGGGAGAGACCAATCTGGAGCTATGATGATAGGAACGATGGTAAGATTTTCATTTAGGCACTCAAAAGCCTTTAGACATGCCTCATCGAATACGACCTTACCTCTTTCTCCAATAGTTTGCACAATGGCTGTGCTATTTTGGAAAAATCCTTGATAAAGCGCCGGTAGAGCCCTAAATGCCCTAAAAAGCTTCTGATCCCCTTGATGGAAATAGGGGTGGCAATCCTAAGATAACTTCAATTTTTGCCTTGTCCACTTCGATCCCCTTTCCCGAGATATTATGGCCCAGCACTATGCAGTATTTAACCATGAAATGACATTTTTCCTAGTTTAGGACCAGATTGGTTTCCTCACAACTTTTCATCACTTTGCCCAGATGCTTAAGGCAGGACTTGAATGACTCACCTACAATTGAGAAATCATCCATAAAAACTTTCATGGTGTCTTCTACCATGTCTGAAAATATGGACATCATACAACGCTGAAAGGTGGCTGGAGCATTACACAATCTGAAGGGAATTCTCTTTAAAGCAAAGGTCCCATATGGACAAGTAAAGGTAGTCTTCTCCTTATCTTCTGGATCAATAGTGAACTGGTTGTAACCGGAATATCCGTCAAGGAAGAAGTACCATCCTCTACCTGCCAGTCTATCAAGCATCTGATCCAGGAATGGTATTGGAATGTTATCCTTCTGAGTGCAGTGGTTGATTTTCCTGTAGTCCATGCATACACGCCATCTTGTGACTGGTCGTGTCGGTATCAGCTCATTCTTTGCATTGGGAACTACCGTAACGCCTCCCTTCTTTGGTACGCATTGAACAGGACTTACCCCTTGACTATCAGCTATGGGATATATTACCCAGTGTCCAACCACTTGATTATCTCCTCTTTTACCTCTTCTTGCATGGTTAGATTCAGGCGGCGCTTATGCTCTGTGCTTGGCTTAGATTCTGGTTCTAGCTAGATATTATGGGTGCATATGCCTGGTGGGATTCCGATGATATCAGTTTTGGTCCATCCGATTGCCTTCTGGTATCTTTTCAATATGTTGAACATAGCTTCCACCTGCTCATCGGATAAGGTTGCTGCAACTATAACCAACAAGGTGTTGTTTTCTCCAAGGAATGCATACTTGAGATGTGGAGGTAGTGCTTTCAGCTCAAGGATAGGTGGTACCTCAACAGATGGTTTGGTCGGTGATGTTGAACGGTTCTTTAAATCAAGGTCTAGCTTCTTTAGGCTGAAGCTATATGACCCTATCCCATTCAATGCATTAACCGTCTCTGTGTATTCTGGGCTCCCATTATCTCCATAATTCATTATCACAGTTGCCAAAGTATCATTGGTCACAATTCCTTCCACTAAGGTTGGCAGCTAATCATTTTCCATCTTTGAGTGTTTGAATAGAGGGTTTATCCCTAGATGAAAACCTGAGAATGTCATAAAAGAAAAGAAAAGGAAAAAAAACATAAAAAGTAAAGTAACTACCAACAAGTCAAACACAAGATAATAACCTAGTCTTAGCCGTATTCCCCGGCGACGGCGCCACTTTTTGATAATGCTCAAACCACACTTCCAACTGAAGTATGAAGCATACGTTGTCAATAAAGAACCTAACTTAGAGGTTGGGGTCGATCCCACAGGAAATATAGAAGATCTAGATTACAGCTGGTAGATGAACTGTATGGTAATTACTTCACAATGGGGGGATTCTAATAAAATCAATAATAGAAATAACCAACAGTCAAGATTATATTTGAAAATCAATAATTAAAGGATAACCAGGGTTTGTGTTCCCCATGGGTTCATAACAACTTTGAATGTACACTCGTGATCTTTACCAATACTTACTTACAGAACTGATAACATAGGTTATTCAAATGATCGACCAATCCCTATTGAATGACTACCCTATATTACTCGACCAAGTCTTATGAGTTTTGCAAACTAACCGTTATCACTAAGTTCCAGATATAACTATCTTGCGACCACAACTCAAGTTAATACAATGATCATCAAAATCAAGGCTCTATTGTAATTCTCTTTTCCTAATCTCTACCTCTTCGACCAAAGCAAGTAAAGAATTCAAGCACTTCCTAACGTTGTGCACCATTAAGAATCATTAGAGATGAAGAGACTACAATTTAAGTAATTAATATTGGTTTTAGAATCACTTTGTGCAGCCCTGGTTTGTTAATCCACCTTGGTTCCCACAACCCTGGCTGTGAGGTTTTAGCTTCTCATAGTTGCAAGGTTGTGAATTGTATTCATGATTGAGGACATAAAACAATACTTACAAAGATGATTGAAAAAAAATGATTCCTTCAATTAATCCACGAAATCTTGAATAACAAGTAGCAAGAACAACATGAATCCAAGAAAAGGTTGATCACAAGGTTGAACCAACTCAATTCTCTCTTTCAATCATGTAAAATTGCTTACTACAATGTTTTCCTACTAAAATTAAGTCTATTTGTCGTCCTCTATGAAAAATAAAACATAAAAAGTATTTATAGAGACACAAGAATCTTTTTCCTAAATTAACAGGACTTCTTTCCGTATCTGTAGCCGACCTCGTCATGGGTCCACCTACGACCCGTAGGGGCTTCTCATGGACCGTGGCATCAATTCGTGGCTTGAAGTGTTGGCTTTATTTTTGCTATGTGTTGGGCCAAGGTACGATTCGAACGTACATCCTACGACTCGTACATTTCACCCGTGGCTTGATCCTGGTACATTGAACCTTTGTTTGAACTTCACCACGACCGGTATGGTACGACTCATACCTTTATCGTACGGGTCGTAGGGTACTCTCGTATTGAGAATCAGCCTCCTATGCAATTCTTCTGGATTTCATCACGACTGGCTTACCAAGACTCGTACCACCATGGTATGATCCGTGATAAGTCTCATGGAATCAATCTTCTAGGTTAAACTTTTAGCTTCTTATCAAGGCCCTCAGTACGACTCGTAGGTCCATCGTACGGATCGTACTGTGGACTGCACTTTTTGCCTCTTTTTTGCACATTTTTAGCTTCGTTTTGCAATTTATTGTTCCAACACCCATTTATCCTGAAATCAAAGGAAAAGTTCCTCATATCCACATATATACACCTAAGTCCATGCTATTTTCTTAATTTTGAGCGTCAATAGTGCTACAATTCCACAGCACATCAGTCACCAACATTTGGTACACAAAATCTGCCCTGGTAACGAAGCACACCATCTCCCCCTTTGGAGAAAGCCTCAACCTCTTTCCTGAGAACCGATTTCTTAAGTTTAAGTAAAATGGGATCTTCATCCTGTTTGGACTTAACTTCAACAACCAAAGAGAAATCTGACCCGCTTTGCATCACCACTCCACCCTTAGCTAAGTCAACCAATTGCACCTCTAACCGAGCTAGTCAGCGAATATCCTTCGCTAATTTCTTTTTGCCTTCTCAACATGAGCCACGCTACACTCTTCTTAGGGATTCAGCCACCACATTTTCTTTGCCCGGGTGATATAGCACGCTCATGTCATAATCCTTCAAGAGCTCTAACCACCTTCTCTAATGAAGATTTGGGTCCTTTTGACTGAATACATACTGAAGGCTCTTGTAATCGGTGAAAACATCCACGTGAGCCCCGTACAAATAGTGTCTCCATATGTTCAATGCAAACACCACCGCTGCCAACTCCAACTCATGAGTTGAATAATTCTTCTCATGAACTTTGAGCTGTCTGGAGGCGTAGGTTATCACCTTGGCCCGCTGCATCAGAACGCAACTAAGTCCACCTCTAGAAGCATCGCAATATACTACAAATCCATCTGATCCTTCCGATAGGGTCAACATTAGAGCGGTAGTGAGTCGAGTTTTTAACTCCAAGAAACTTTTCTCACATGCATTTGACCATTGGAATTTCACCTTCTTCTGATTTAGCCTAGTCAGAGGAGATACTATAAAAGAAAAAACCTTCCACAAAGTGTCGATAATAACCAACCAAACCCAAGAAACTTCTAATTTCAGTTGGGGAGGTAGGTCTGGGCCAGTATTTTATAGCTGCTATCTTTTGAGGATCAACATGAATACCCTCACCCAAGACCACATGACCTAGGAAAGTCACAGACTTCAACCAGAATTCTCACTTGTTGAATTTGGCGAACAACTGGTGGTCTCTGAGACTCTGAAGCACTATCCTCACGTGATTAGCATGCTCTTCCTCATCTCTGGAGTATACCAGAATGTCATCGATAAACACAATTATGAACAAATCCAAATACCGCTTGAAGACTCTGTTCATTAGGTCCATAAAGGATGCAGGGGCATTTGTTAGTCTGAAGGACATAACCACAAACTCGTAGTGATCATACCGAGTCTTGAAAGCTATTTTTGGTATGTCACACTCTCTCACTCTTAGCTGGTGATACCCTGACCTGAGATCTATTTTGGAGAAACAACTGGCTCCTTGAAGTTGGTCGAACAGGTTGTCAATTCTGGGTAGGGTATACCTATTTTTTATTGTGACCTTATTCAATTGACGGTAATCGATGCACATTTTTAGGGGACCATCTTTCTTTCACACGAATAACACTGGAGCACCCTAGGGAGAGATGTTGGTCTAATAAAACCCTTATCAAAAAGATCTTTTAGTTGCTCCTTCAACTCCTTAAGTTTAGTCGGAGCCATTCTGTAAGAAGGGATGGAGATGGGCTGAGTATATGGGAGAAAGTCTATAGTGTAGTTGATTTCACATTCAGGAGGAACTCCAGGAAGATTTTCGAGGAACACATCAGGAAATTTGCTGACAATAGGGATTGACTGGATAGTTGGGGTCTTAAAGCTAGAGTCTTTGACCCAAACTAAATGGTGAATACATCCCTTAGAAATAAACTTTTGGGACTTAAGGTAGGAAATAAACTGATCCTTAGGCGCTGAACTACTACCCATCCACTCTAACACTAGCTCATTGGAAATTGAAATTTGACAATTCTAGTTCTGCAATCGACTGAGGCCTAACCGGAATGTAACCAATACATGCCAAGAATGAGGTCAAAATTGATCATGTCTAATTCTACAAAATCAACTGGAATGACCTCATTGAAGACTATGACCGGGCAGTTTCTATACACCCGATTAACTCTAACTAACTCGCCAACTGGGTGGGAGACTGAAAATGGTTCTGAGACGACCTATGGACTGACAATAAATTGAACTGTTATGTAGGGAGTCACAAATTATAGTGTATCCCCCAGATCAAGTAGCGCATATACATCAAGGTATAAAAGACGTAACATACCCGTAACCACATCAGGTGAGCTCTGTTGATCAGGACTAGAATACAATGCATAAAAATGGTTTTGGTGTTGACCGCCCTTCATACCTGATGTGTTTGCCTGCTGAGATGGTCGGCTTATTGGAACTGCCGAGGTAGTGGATTGTGACCTTCCCCTTCCTGCTGACGGGCATTCCTTAAGCCGATGACCCAACTGTCCACAACCAAAACAGCCCTCTCGACCCTATAGACACTCTCCTAGGTGGTTCTTGCCACACTTGGGGCAAGCTGGATATCTGTTACTGGCACTATAACTCTGGGACTGAGAGCCAGATGCTCCACCCCTCCGATCCTAGTGGGACCGAAAGGTAGGGGCGCTGGCTGAGCTGGGTGTTGGAGGCCTCTGTTGCTGCTGTGGGTGGCTGCTACAGCCAGACCTCTGGTGGCCATAATCTATTTGGCCAACCTTTCCCACTTGTTCTTTCACTCCATGTCCCTCAATTTTTCTGCCTCAATCTGCTGGGCATAGACAATGAGGTTGGAGAGATCGATATCCTTAATCAGAATTGTTGTCCTGCCCTCCCTGAGGACCAGGTTCGACACCCCATTAAAAAACTTCAACATGCGAGCCCTTGGCTCGGCCACCATCTCTGGAGCTTATTTAGACAACCTGGTAAACTCCAGAGCATATTCTTCTACTGTCCGGTTTCCTTGTCTCAGATTCATGAACTCCTCTATCTTTACCTCCCTGAGCTTCCAAGGGAATAATCTATCTAGGAAGGCTGAAGTGAACTCCTCCCATTCCACCGGTCCTGCTTCCGCTGGCCTCACCTTCTTTCACTGTTCTTACCAAACCTGGGCCACCCTTTTTATCTGGTAGGCAGCCAAGTCGACACTCTCTGATGGGGCTGACACCCATAATTCAGGTGATCTTTTTAATCTCATCCATGAACCCTTGTGGGTCCTCCCGTACCTTATCCGTGAAAATCTGGAGTGTTCATCCGAGTGAAGTCCATCACTTGGGCAACTGATACGGACCCGTTGTTGTTGATTGGAACAATCTGCTGGTTTACCTGATTAGTAACAGTTTGAGAGAGCAGCTGAGTGGCCGCCCTAAACTCTACGGTGGATACTAAATCATCCTGAGGAGATGTGGGGGCTGGTGAGGTAGGTCGGTGAGCATTACCGGCCCCTTTTCCGCTACCACATCGCAGAGGCATGATTCACCGATATGAAATAGAGCACTAGTTAGGAGAATGATTCTATAACTGAATTTCAACGCATGATAAAGAGTATGAAATAAAGGGAATTTTCCTAATAACATCTCATAGCCTCCACGTTATAAGTTTGGCGCGCTTCACACCCATGAAGAGGACTCTACTCGATACAGCTTTCAGACATCCGAGGTACTCTAAACATAGTGCTCTTATACCATGTTTGTCACGCCCCAAGTCTACACCCTGGATGGAACACAATACTTGAAGTATAATAACCCCAAGTCAACCCCTGGTCTATCATACACTGCATTGTGAGTAAACATATATATATCGGAAGCTTTAAAGTAAATTATAAAACGTTTATGAGAATAAAACAGAACCATATAGTTTAAATATCAAGGCAAAACTGAAAGTCTGAACCCAAGTCTATATCTGAAAGCCAACTACAACTGATGAATTGCTGGGACAAGCCCCTAGCGAACTCCAAATATAAATAGAAAGAAAGAGAAATATAAATGAATTAAATAATCTCCATCCTCGAAGGATGAGGACTCACCAACTATAAAAGTTAAAGTCTTTGGTGAGCGATCGACTAGTGAGGCTGAGACTAAGATCATGCAGCTATATCATAAAATGATACAACATAAAAGTATGCGTCAGTACTTTGAATATACTAAGTAAGTGAGAGACACCATGCATAAGAAATAAAAGTACTGAACTGAAAAGACATGCATTGACCAATTGGAGCTACTGAACTGAATAACTGAAATAACTGAGAGGGTTTAAAAGACCCTGTCTAATGGTCAAAGACATGCTCTGAATCTGAGATACTAGTTTATAAGACTATACTAAACTCATAATTGTACTGAGTAGTCTGGAATTGTTAAGAACTGAGCTAAGCTGAGGCTGAGCTAAACTAGACTAACTGATACTGAACTAACTAGTGGGAGAGTCTATAACTGACATATAATCACGTGAGCTAGACGTGGAGTTCAATGTATACACCTCATCAGTATGAACCAATATACCTTGCCAGGGGCATGAACTGGGTGATCAAAAGAGTCTAGGCCCGTGAGGACAATAAAGCTATAACATATGTTGGCAACATAGTTCTGGGAACCTGGGTGCGCTGGAACCCTGGTCTGCTCGGTGCTAATTCCTACTCCCACTAGATATTTCTAAACTAGATACTAAGTTAATAGCTCGAACTGGGGCCCAAGACTAGTTAGATATACATATCTAAGAACACCCTGAGAGTCTTATCAGTCCAGATTCTAGAACTGGTTTCTAAGACTAGTTAGAGCTGCTTATCTAGAAGCGTTGCAACCGTCTAAAGAAACAAACTGTAGTCTCTGAAGATGGGGTCCTAAGGCTAGCCAGATCTGCTTATCTAAAGTTTCATGACTGTCCAGTGGACTACTAAAACTGAGTTCTAAATCTGATTTTGATAGTTGGGAGGTACTACTGACACCTCGGAAATTTCTATAGTCAAACTGATCAGTTGAAATTTCTGACTGACACTGAGAATTCTAACATTTTGGCTAAAACTAAACTAACAATAACCTGATTGAGTTTCAATGCTACTAACAACATGGGAGTCCCCAACATTGATAAAGTCAAGCAAAATTTCAATATTAAACACTATTGCAAGATTTAAGATTTTCTACGTTCAAGAACTAGGGATAAATTTCACTTCATGAGAACAAACATCATTTTAGTCACAAGCTGGTGGAAAATATCTATAATTAACATGAAATAATGTTCCACATGAATTAGATGAAGAATGACTAAGAATTTCTTAACATTCGATAATCTACAGGGCTAGAACTGATAAAGACAATAGGGAGAATTTTGGGGACACAAGGGAAGAGCTATTCCCTTGTTGAATTCCCACATACCTAAAGAAGAAGTTCTGGCAAAAATCTCTAAGAAATTCTAAGAAGAAAAATCAAACCCTTGTTCTTGCTCTGTGCTTTCTAACTACGTTCAACGCTTAGACTTTGAGGAAAGAGTAGAATGAAGGGGTAAACATTGTTCTACCCCTTTAAACCCCTCCTATACTATCCCAAATGATGGGGTTTAAGCAATAAAAGGGTGGGAAATTACCAATGTACCCCGGAAGAAAGAGCTGAAAACTGGCCGACATTGAACGACGGGCCTCACGATGGGTCATTGGTCAAAACCACGGCCTGTTGGAATCATCCGTTGGTACTTTTCCCAAAAACTGGGCTTACTGGAATTAGACCACAAGAGGTTAATATGACTCATTAGACGGGCCAACAAGTCATTGAATTAGCTAGTGGTTGACACTGCTTGGGCCTGGAGCTTGGCGACGGGTGGTAGCAACGGCTCTTTGATAGGAACTACGAGCCGTTGGTTCCTCTCGTTGCCTCAGGGAATGGTCCGGTAGGATTCTAAACTTGGGATCCAACAGATGATAGGACGGCTCTTTGGTTCAACCAACGGATCATCCTATGCCTCGTTGTTTTACTTGAAGGAAGATTGCTATGTTGACAACGACTCAGACACTGACCCGTTGGAGCTTCCCATGACCCGTTGTCTGGGTCATTCTGCAATAAATTTTCTGGTTATTCTTCTAAACTTTCTTGAATTTCCTAAGTCTGTTCTAGGAAAGTTTTGGGGTGTTACACAGTGGAAATACTTGATCATCAGGTTCGCAAGCTAAGAAAAAAGGAGGTAGCTTCAGTAAAGGGGTTGTAGAGGAATCTGCATGTTGAGGGAGCTACTTGGGAAGCCAAAGCAGATATGATGGCTAAATACTTGCATCTATTCCCTCTCGGCTCATTCTAAGCTTGAGGTATCAATTTCCTCCCTAGAATTCATTCAGTTTCATGTTCAAATCATGTGCCCCAGTTTCTTTCATGTTAATGTATGTATGTGTGATTCATGAATTCAATTCAGTCATGTATTTTAGTCCGGAGTTAGTCACTCTGTAAGTTTTCATCTTCAAAATGTTCAGTATTTGGTATGACATTTGCAATTCTCAACTTTTCAGTATGTTTACCCATATTCGAGGACGAGTGTTCCCAAGGGGGGAGATATTGTAATACCCCGAAAGCCCAAAGATCAGACCCAAGGGTTGAAATGGAGAAAACAGAAATTTTTGTACCAGGTCACAGGACGAGTCGTCCAATGACCCGTGAGGTGCACCATGAGTTATTAGGTGACTCGTGGAGTGAATGGAGAGTTGGCTGGTTTTTGAAATTTAGGGTTGACCACAAGACAAGCCACGACTCATGGTCAGGGTAACGAGTCATGGATGCAACTGTAGTCAGGAGCCAGCTTGAAGATGGAAATTTTGGGCAGTGAACCCGACAACTCGTCACCACGAGTCGTCCCTCAAGCAACGAGTCATCCAGTCCCTTGTTGGGACTGGCAGTGTGTTTTTTCTATGAATTTATTAAGGGCTTTTCCGTAATTCCTAAGTTCCTAAGACCTAAACTACACCATTTTAAGCCCAGATAGGTGTGTATTAAGAGGGTTTAACTCATTCTAAACCTATCCCTCTCCATGCATGCAAGTGTAGAAGTTCCTAAAGGTGATCAAGCCTAGAAATTCATTAAGTCTTCTCCCATTCCTTTGGGCATTCATGAAGGTTGAGAAATCAGAAGTACCCAGGTATGTAGGGTTATGAATGGGTGTATTCATCCACTCCCATGCCCAATGTTACACCCCATAAGTTTTTAACATTTAGTTGACCTATTCATGCATTAGTCAGGAGTTTTAGAGTGTGACGCGTGTGATAAAGGGCCTGGGGAAAGGTCGAACGAGCGCGGAATTCGAAAAGCGAGGGAGAAGGCCGGAGAAGGCTGCAACAGGGGTAGCATGCCATGGACTCCTTCCCTTCGCGTTGGGCGTCGTGGCACGACCGTAAATTTGCGTGATCGGGTCCGTGCCATGGACCCCGTGTCCACCACCCAAGTTATTTATACATAAGTTCAATGTTTTCATTTGTTTCATTTCCAATTAATAAACCCACATCTAGAAGAGAAAGATACATCATTTTCAGTTAATTTTCCTATATTTACGCTGTCAAATGCCGCCCAAACTCAAATTAACTTCAGGTTTCGGGTTTTAAGCCTGCAGGGAACATTACTATGAAGTTAGTTTCTCAAAATTCGCCTGACAAAATCATAGCCCGCCAAGCAAAGTTTGTTAGAATTGCTCCAAACTAATTTCCATATGAGCACAAGCTTCAAGTAAGTATTTATCCCTTCTAAACTCTCAAGAAATTATACGTTTTCTACCGTGTTTTGATAAGTTGAAGTATAGTTAATATTAGTATTAAAAGTTATTATTTTTCTGAATTTAGTACTGAAACTAGTATCATTCTCCCATTAATACGGTCACAATTGGAAAGAGTTGTTGAGTACGGTTTGTAACTTGCTAGTTAATCAGGAATTGCCGATCCAGGTATGTTAAGGAAAATTCGTTCGGCAAGTTAGATTCTACAGCATTATAATTCAGTTTGAATTCCAGTAAGAAAGCCAAAAGCTTATGTATTTTGATTACCAATTGTTATTAGCTAAGACCAGTATCCTATGTGTAGATTGGGATTGTATTTACCCTGCATAGCCTTGCATAAGCAACCCCAAGGTTACTAGCTGTGTCGACGCCTGCCAAGGGCAAGATGACGTCGCTCCAAGGAGCGGTATGCCATTCGCAAGGGATAAAGATGGGGTCCAAGGTCCTAATATAGTCCATTCCATGGATGGACTATTATATGTCATATCGGCACCACACCCCATGTAGAGCCTGGTGCTCGGGGTGCAGATATCAGGAGTCCACCGGACTCAGACATAGCTACAGTTCAGGGGCTGAGCGGGCTCAGTTGTAGACCCAGGGGACTGGTAGGATGGAAATAGTCACTAGTTTACCTTTTTTAACCTTGTTAGGGGTATATAGTTTGAAGTTCACTCACCAAGGCTCATGGGGGCCCCGGGTGGTTTATTCTATGCTGGTTGTACCTTCTGGCTTATGGGTGCTAGGTAAGGTTCTTGTTTGTAGTAGTTACTCATAGATTAGATAGGTGGAAGTTCAACTATTCAGGTAGTATTTCTATCCTTTCTTTTTCAGTTACTTACAGTTTCATTTCAATTCATTCAGTTATTTACAGTTACTGCCTCACATATTTGGTACATATTATACTGATGCCCTTCTGGGGCACTGCATTACTTTCCTGTAGGTACCGATATACGTGGACCAGGATCTTTTTATCTTTTATCCAGAGATAGCAGGGCAGTCAGCTCCATTCTTTTGAAGCTAATAGCTAGAAGGTCTACCTCTTTTTGTTTGTAAAGTTCATAGGTAAGTGGGGGCCCTGTATTGACCAGTATATCATTCCTAGAGGCTTGCAGATTATTTCAGATTCCCTTGGTTAGCTGTTGATGGTCGTGTGGGACCCCCCGTGTATGATTTATCTTACGTGTTGGCTATGTGGGGCCTTGTTTAGCTGTTAGTTAGCAGCCTTATTGGCCATAGCTTAGTTTAGTACTGGATTTACTTTACAGTCATAACAGACATCATGGTAGTCTTGTCGGCCCGCATAGGATTCCCTGTTATTGCTTGTTCTAGTTAGCTGCTTTCTTTTACAAGGTGGCTATAAGGCGTTGTTAGCCAGGGCTGTGTTTACAGACGAGATATAGCCCGTTGTTTTCTTGAGTTGAGGATTGGTATTAGTTATGCACCAAAGGTGCGCAAGCTCAATCAGACTAGTTCAGAACCTAGTAGGGCACCAGGTGCCAGTCATACCTCCCAAGGTGGGGCGTGACAAACTTGGTATCAGAGCAGGTCGTATCCCAGGGTCTGCAAGCCATGCTAAGTAGAGTCTTGTCTATGGATGTCTTGTGCACCACATACCAGAGATAGGAGTCTGCGAGGCATGTTAGGGTGGTTGCTCTTTTTTCTTTTCTTGTCATGCTATAGAGCTGTGCTGTAAGGGTTCGGTCCCTAAGCTTACTGTATTCTGCTTGTGTACAGAGAAATGTAGAACACACGACAGACCACAATTAGGAGGAAGTTAGACGTCGCAGCAGGAGAAGGCACTAGCAGGGTGCCTCAGTCAGAGTCAGCTCGATTTGAGGGCGACAGAGGGAATACATCTTAGTCTCCCCAGCAATCTTCGCCATGCCAGGACCCATCTAGAGCGGAAGATGTGTCGGCACCACCTCTAGCAGTTTCTATACCGATGCTATTAGATCAGGAGGCCAGGAGTGACGTTTTTATGATAGCCTAGATGATGGCTGCACAGCGCCAACCAGTAGCACCCGTGGTTGCCGAGTCTTCAAGAGGACCTGGAAGCTCGAGGGTTTGAGAGTTTCTCACACTGAGTCCCCGCAGTTCACAGGGATCGACCGAGATTAGGACCCTCAGGACTTTCTGGACCAACTGTAGAGGATCTTCATGGTAATGCATGCTACACCATCAGAATTAGTTGAGTTAGCGGTATTCCGACTGTGGGACATAGCAGTGTTATGGTACGAGAGTTGGGAGAGGTCCCGAGGTAGAGATGTTCCCCCTTTAACTTGGTCTAATTTTTCAAAGGCCTTCCTAGACCACTATCTGCCACAAGAAATTCGACAAGCCTGGGTAGATCAGTTTTTGCATCTAGAGCAGGGTTCGATGAGCGTTCAGGAGTATGCTATGAGATTCGACTCCCTGGCCCGATATGCACCGGCTTTTGTAGATACCATGCCGGCCAGGGTGCACCTATTTATTATGGGGCTGAATCCAAAATATGTAGAGACTTGTATCAAAGCTACTTTGCGAGAGGATATTGATATTTCCCGTTTTCAGGCATTTGTTCAGAATATCGAGGGGATCAGACAACGATAGCGAGAGATAGACAGGGCAAATCAGGAGCAACGTCGCAGGGCTAGATCGAGTGACACTCAGGAAGAGTTTCAGGGCAGACCCATGCCACGAATGTTAGGCAAACCACCGTGAACACCACCACCACAACAACAACAGGGTGGTAGACCAAGCCGTCGGGGGCAGTCAGGACCCGCTGAGAGTTCAGGACCATTAGGTTCGCAGTAGCAAAGGGGGTCAAAGCAGAGTAGATTCACCGTGCCACCTTGCCCTATTTGCAGTCGACGCCATCCTGGGGCATGTAGGTATGGTTCTTCTACGTGTTACATCTATGGGCAGGAGGGGTACCTAATGAAAGACTGTCCAGCTAGGGGTCAGAGTGATCGGGACTGACAACATAGATCTTCAGTAGAGTCACGTGCCCTAGCATTCCAAGCAGGGTGTAGGCCCTCAGTTTCAGTCGGCAGAGACCGAGGCAGATCAGGGGCATCAAGCTCAAGCACCAATCCAGATCACACTTATGCTTTACCAGGGCAACAGGATTCAGAGTCATCGCCGGATGTTGTGACATGTATACTGGACATCTTTTGTCATTCTGTGTATATCTTGATAGACCCAGGCTCCACTTTGTCTTATGTTACACCATTAGTAGCCCAGAAGTTTGGTATTACGCCAGAATTGCTTCAGCGACCTTCTTCAGTGTCCACACCTGTCGGTGATTCTATTATAGCTAAAAGGATCTACCGAGGTTGCACAATAGAGGTTGTTAGTTGCCAGACTTTAGCAAATTTGGTGAAATTAGAAATGATCGACTTTGATGCAATTATGGGTATATACTGGCTAGCACCATGTTATGCTAATGTAGAATGTTGGACCAAGACTGTCCAGTTTCATTTTCCAAGGGAGGTAATACGGGAGTGGAAAGGTAATGCAGCCACGCCAAAAGGTAGGTTTATCTCCTATCTTCGAGTGAGAAAGTGTATAGCAGAGGGTTGCATCTATCATATCGTCAGGGTTTGGGATGTTTAAGCAGAATCCCCAACTCTTCAGTCCATTCTAGTAGTCAATGAATTTCCAGATGTGTTCCTTGATGAACTTCCTAGTATTCCCCCAGAAAGGGAGATCCATTTTGCGATCAATTCATTACCAGGTCTCAGCCTATATCCATCCCTCCGTACTGAATGGCTCCTGCCGAGCTCAGAGAATTAAAGGAACAGCTAAAAGATTTGTTAGATAAGGGCTTCATCAGGCCGAGTACTTCACCGTAGGGTGCCCAGTTCTGTTTGTAAGAAAGAAGGATGGCTTCCTCCGTATGTGTATAGACTACCGGCAGCTAAATAAAGTCACCATCAAGAACAAATACCCACTTCCAAAAATAGATGATTTGTTTGGCCAGTTATAGGGGGCGAAGTATTTCTCAAAAATTGACTTAAGATCTAGGTATCATTAGGTCCAGGTTGGAGAGAGAGACATTCCAAAAACCACTTTCAGGACTAGGTATGGCTATTTTGAATTCCTAGTCATGCCCTTCGGACTGACAAATGCTCCTGTAGTGTTCATGGATTTGATGAACAACCATTTTAGGCTGTATTTGGACTTGTTTGTAATAGTGTTTATTGATGATATTATGGTATATTCTCATTCGGAAGCAGAACATCGGGATCATATGCGGACAGTGCTGCAGATTCTCAGGGATCATCAGTTGTATGCAAAATTTTCTAAATGTGAGTTTTGGCTTAATCAGTTGCCTTTTTGGGTCACATTGTGTCAGAGGCTGGCATTCAGGTAGACTCACAGAAGATCGAGGTAGTATAGACATGGCCCAGACCTATAACTCCGACTGAGGTAAGCAGTTTACTAGGGTTAGCTGAGTATTACAGAAGGTTTGTAGAGGGGTTCTCAACCTTATCAGCGCCTTTGACTAAGTTAACTCAGAAAGTAGCTAAATTTCACTGGACTGAGGCATATGAACAGAGTTTCCAAGAGCTAAAAAATAGATTGACATCAGCGTCAGTACTAGCGTTGCCAGAAGGATCAGAAGGTTATGTTGTGTATTGTGATGCTTCAGGTGTTGGATTAGGATGTGTCCTGATGCAGCATGATAAGGTGATTGCTTATGCTTCAAAGCAGTTGAGAAAACATGAAAAGAACTACCCTACCCTCGATCTGGAATTAGTTGCAGTAGTTCACACTTAAAGATCTAGAGACGCAACCTGCATGGAATGCACGTGGACATTTTTACTGATCATAAGAGCCTCCAGTACATCTTTACATAGAAAGAGTTAAATCTGCGGCAGCGTCTTTGGTTAGAATTATTGAAGGACTATGACGTGAATATTTTATATCATCCATGAAAGGCCAACATTGTAGCAGATGCCCTTAGCCGCAAATCCATGGGAAGCTTGGCATACTTAAAGCCCAAACAGCGAGTGCTGGACTGAGAATTGCACCAGTTAGTTAATTTAGCTGTGTAGGTAGTAGCCTCGGGAGACAGTGGAGCAGTGATCCAGAATACTGTAGCATCATCTCTTGTTGTATAAGTGAAAGAATGGTAGTATGAAGATTCTAACCTAGTATAGCTCAGAGATAAAGTTCAGAGAGGGGAAATATTAGCTTTTGGGGTAACCAAAGGTGGGGTTTTGAGATGTAGGGGTCCCTTCTGCGTTCCATACGTGGCAGGACATCCCCAGAAGACAGAGGTACATTATTCCCATTATTCTCTTCACCCAGGTTCAACAAAGATGTATCATGACATAAAAAAGATTCACTGGTGGCCGGGAATGAAAACAGATGTAGTATTTGTAGCACAATGCCCTAACTGCCAGCAAGTAAAGGTTGAACATCAAAAGCCCGGGGGATTGACGTAGGAAATAGTTGTGCCTATGTGGAAATGGGAACAAATCAATATGGATTTTGTTACTGGATTACCCCATACTAGATGCAGATTTGATTCTATCTGGGTGATTGTCGATAGATTGACGAAGTCAGCTTATTTTCTGCCAGTCAGGGCTACCTTCTCAGCTAAGGACTATGCTGAATTGTATATCAGAGAGCAATTTCGATTACATGGTGTTACCGTATCGATCATTTGTGATAGAGGAGCGCAGTTTATAGCTAAATTCTGGCAGTCCTTCCAGAAGGGCCTAGGGACACAGGTTAATCTGAGTACAGCTTTCCATCCTCAAATAGACGGACAGGAAGAATGTATCATCCAGAAACTCGAGGATATGTTACGGGCATGCGTGTTAGACTTCGGAGGCAGTTGGTATGAGCACTTACCCCTTATTGAATTTTCTTACAACAACAGTTATCATTCAACAATCCAGATGGCACCTTATGAGGCCTTATATGGGAAAAAATGCAGGTCCCTAGTTGGTTGGTTCGAGGTAGGAGAATTAAAGTTAATTGGGTCAGGCATAATCCACCAGTCAGAAGAGAAAGTAAAGTTTTTCATAGAACTCCTGTTGATAGCTCAGAGCTACCAGAAATCTTACGCTGATGTACGATGTAGAAATCTTGAATTTGACATAGGCAACTGGGTATTTATGAAAGTTTCACTAATGAAGGGCGTGATGAGGTTTGGTAAAAAGGTAAAGCTTAGCCTGAGGTTTATTGGGCCATATCGAATCCTTTGGAGAATAGGCCAGGTGGCATATGAGCTAGATCTACCTTCAGAATTGGAATCTGTTCACCTAGTCTTTCATGTGTCGATATTACAAAGTGCATAGGGGATCCGTCCCGAGTTGTGCCCGTCGAGGACGTCTAGATTACTGAGGAATTGTCTTATGAAGAAGTTCCAGTAGCCATATTAGACCGGAAGGTTTGTAGGTTGAGAACTAAAGACGTCTCCTCTATTAAGGTACTATGGAGAAACAAGAATAGAGAAGAGATGACTTGGGAAGCCGAGGACGACATGAGATCCAGATATCCTCATTTGTACTGGGCTTAATTAAGATTATACAGTTAAGGTAAAGTTATTGGTTCAGTTGTTGTTTTATAATTTATGTTATATGTAATGCTCAGTTGTCTATCATCTTACCGTGAAAAGGTTGTTGTAGTGTTATATGAAATGCTTGTAATGGAGTTTTTTGTGTTTTAGGATTTTCAGATACTCCATATCACAGGGGAGGCTCTGTCGAAATTTTTTTCCATAATAGTAGTTAAAAGGGTTAGATTCCCATAAACTAAAGTGACATTCGAGGACGAATGTTCCTAAGAGGGGGAGGATGTTACACCCCGTAAGTTTCTAACATTTAGTTAACCTATTCATGTGTTAGTCAGGAGTTTTAAAGTGTGACGCATGTGCGAAAGGGACCAGGGAAAGGTCAAACTAGCGCAGAATCGGGCAAGCGAGGGAGAAGGCCGGAGCAGGATGCAACAGGGGCAGCGTGCCACGGACCCCCTCCCTTCGCGTTGGGCATCGTGGCACGCCCGTAAATTGGCGCGACAAGGTCCGTGCCACAGACCCTGTGTCCACCACCCAAGTTATATATATAAGTTCAATGTTTTCATTTGTTTCATTTCAAATTAACAGACTCGTGTCCAGAAGAGAAAGATACGTCATTTTTAGTTAATTTTCCTCCATTTACGCTGCCAAATGCCCCCCAAACTCAAATTAACTTCAGGTGTCGGGTTATAAGCCTACAGGGAACATTACTATGGAGTCAGTTTCTCAATATTTTCCTGGTAAAATCATTGCCCCACTAAGCAAAGGTTGTTAGAATCGCTCCAAACTAATTTCTATACCATCAAAAGCTTCAAGTAAGTATTTCTCCCTTCTGAACTCTCGAGAAATTATATGTTTTTGACCGTGTTTTGATAAGTTGAAGTATAGTTAATATGAGTATTAAAAGTTATCGTTTTTGCCAAATTTAGTAATGAAGCTAGTCTCATTCTCCTAGTAATACGTTCAAAGTTGGAAAGAGTTGTTGAGTACGGTGTATAACCCACCAGTTAATTAGGAATCAACGATCCAGGTATGTTAAGGCAAATTCGTTCGGCAAGTTAGTTTCTTCAGCATTATGATTCAGTTTGAATTCTAGTAAGAAAGCCAGAAGCTTATGTATTGTGATTAACAGTTGTTATTAGATGAGGCCAGTATCCTATGTGCAGTTTGGGATTGTCTTTGCCTTGCATAGCCTTCCATAACCAACCCCAGGGTTACTAGTTGTGTCGACGCCCACTAGGGGCGAGATGACGTCGCTCCAAGGAGCGGTATGCCATCCGCAAGAGATGAAGATGGGTCCAGGGTCCTCATACAGTCCATTCTATGGCTGGACTATTATATACCGTATCGGCACCACACCCCCTGTCGAGCTTGGTGCCCGGGTGCAGATATCAAGAGTCCACCGAACTCAGACACAGCTACAGTTCAGGGGCCGAGTGGCTCAATTGTAGACTCCTAGTAGGATGGATATAGCCACTAGTTGACCTATTTTGACCTTGTTAAGGGTATATAGATTGAAGTGCACTCACCAGGGCTTATGGGGACCCAGGGTGGGTTATCTTGTGCTAGTTGTACCTTCCGACTTACGGGGGCCAAGTAAGGTTCTTGTTTGCAGTAGTTACTAATAGATTAGATAGAAGGAAGTTCATCTATTCAGCTAGTATTTCTATCCCTTCTTTTTAGTTACTTGCAGTTTCATTTCAGTTCATTAAGTTATTTACAGTTACTGCCTAATATTCAGTACATATTATACTGACACCCTTTTATGGCACTGCATTACTTTCCTGCAGGTGTCGATAAACGTGGACCAGGATTTTCTTAGCTTTCATCCAGAGTTAGCAGGGCAGTCAACTCCATTCCTCTAGAGCTAATAGCTAGAAGGTCTACCTCTTTTTGTTTGTACAGTTCATAGGTAAGTCGGGGCCTTGTCTCGACCAGTATATCATTCCTAGAGGCTTGCATATTGTTTCAGATTCCCTATAGTTAGCTGTAGATAGCCGTGTGGGGCCCGTGTATGCGTTATCTTACGTGTTGGCCGTGTGGGGCCTTGTTTAGCTATTAGTTAGCGGCCTTGTAGGCCATAGCTTAGTTTAGTACTAGATTTACTTTACAGTCATAACTATACATCATGGTGGTCTTGTTGGCACGCATAGGATTCCCCTTTTATTACTTATTTTAGTTAGTTATTTTCTTTTACAGGTGGATATAAGGCCTTGTCGAGTGGGGGCTATGTTTACAACCGAGATATAGCCCGTTGTTTTCTTGAGTTGAGGATTGGTATTAGTTATGAACCAAAGGTGCTCAAGCTCAGTCATACTAGTTAAGACCCTAGTAGGGCACCAGGTTTCAGTCATGCCTCCAAAGGTGGGGCGTGACACCCAATCCCTTCTCAACTTCATGAAAATTCTAAGTTGATGAATCTATGGGATTTTAACCCAGCTTGTGAATTCTCTAAGTATCTACCGTGGGTATAACCTATTCATGTTTCTAATGTTGAATTATGATTCATGGGCATGTTTTATAATATTCTCAATTCCAAATCATGTTCTCAAAGTTTTACAAATTATGATGCCCAATTATGAAAGTTCATGAAAAGATGATATTATTGTCACGCCCCGCCTTGGGAGGCATGACTGGCACCTGGTGCCCTTCTAGGACCTGGACTGCTGGACTAGCTGAGCCTAAGCACTTCTGGTGCCAGGCTGGCTCTAACTCTGGATTCAAGAAAACGATGGGCTATATAATGGCTGTAAATACAGCCTCCGGCTGACTAGGCCTATAGCCACCTGTAAGAAAAAAACAGCTACCCAGAATAACTAAATCAATAGGGAACCTATGCGGGCCGATAAGGCCACTATGCTGTCTAGTTATTTCTGAATCAAGAAAACAAGTGCTAAACTGCTACGTGACCAACAAGATCACCACTACCAACTGAATAAAGCCCCATACAGCCATCATAAACAAACTAAAACATACACACGGCTCACACGACCCGTACAGCTAACCACAGGAAATATACAATCTGCAAGCCTCTAAGAATACTGATAAGATGGTCGGGACAGGGCCCCGGCCTACCCATACTGTACAACAAAACAAAAGGAATAAACCTCTAGCTGTCTAGCTCTGGATGACATGAGCTGATGACTTTGTGTGCTGGCTGGAATTACGAGGGATTGGCTCCTTGTCTATGAGTACCTGTGGGCAAGTAATGCAGCACCCCAAAATGGGCGTCAGTACCAATGGTACTGACATTGCAAAGCAACAATTGGAAAATAACTGAAGATAAGCAATATAACTAATAGAACTAAATTAGAGAGAAATAGACTGTAACTGACTGAAAGTATGAGTTTAAGACTGTCCTCAACTTTCCTGAAAGGAGTAGGAGTCGTACCTGGTAACGTAGCATTCTACTGTCTATCTACTCATAACTAACATAACATAGCATAATATAGCATAACATAGCATAGCATAACACACATAAACCTTACCTGGCACCCATAAGCCGGAAGGTACAACTAACACGCAATCTATACCCCTACCCCGGTCATGCCATCTCCCATAGTAATTATAAGAATCCTGTCGGTCCCCTAGGTATGCACTTGGGCCTGCTGAGCCCCTGACTATAACTGTACCTGAGTCCGGAGGACGCTTGAAATCAACACCCCGGGCGTACCCGCTCGACGGGGGTGTATAAAAGCTGACCAAGGCAAAATATGGGGAAATTGGCATCCCATCCTCGTCCCTTAGGGGATGGCATGCCACTTCAGAGAATGACGTATCCTCGCCCTCTGGCGGATGAGTCGATACAACTATTAACCCTGGGGTAGTCATGGAATCTAGGTAATCAAATCGAAAATAATATAGTCCAGTCTCAACTGATAATACTAACTTCATACGATACATGCTGAAACTAATGATAGTAATGTGTGTATATATAATACATGCTAAAACTGATAATGGTATATATATAATTTCTGTCATACTGTGCTGAATCTGATACTGAAACAAGATATAGTATTTCTGCTCAGAATCATGCTGTATAACTAAGTTTCATGGTTAGTTACATACTGACGTACTTTACTAAATTACATACTGGGCATGTTGTATTGTTTCTGAAACTTTCTACTAGAATTTGTACTAGTTTGCGCTACTAGAATTAGTAACTTGCCAAAAGAAACTAGCTTCACATACCTTTTCCGTTAACTTTCTGAATATCTGGCATAACTCGTCTAATTTTCAGCTATTTCTCTCAACTATAATCATATCCATGAAGGGAAAGAATAAATTCTATTATTATTAAAAAGAAACCATATTTACAATATACACTTACTACCTATTCTTAGACTTATCGAAGAACGGCCGAAAACTCGCTTTTTCTCAGGAGTCCAGAAGAGAGAAATACTCATTTTAGGGCTAGGAGTATATTGACACTAATTTGGAGAGATTCCACTTATCTTAGCTCGGTAGGACGACGGTTCGCCGGCCGAATTTCACGAAACTAACTCCGTAGGAATGTTCTTTGTAGCTTTATACTTCGGTATCCGAGGTTAATTTGAGTTTGGACTGTGTTTGATGGCGTAATCGGATGAATATTTAAAAGGAACCCTCGTTCTCCCCTGTTCCTCTTCGTTTCTGCTGGAAATTATATGTTGAAATGAAATAAAACCGAAGTGGGGGGGTTTATATACTTGAGCCTGGATAGCTCCTCCGTGGCACGTTGGCCATCACGGAGGGACGGCCTTCGTGGCACGTTGCCATCGCAGAGGTGGTCTTCCCGACCTCCTCTTGCGACGGTTCGATGCGGCGCTTGTTCGGTCTTCTCCCGGGCTTTTTTCTAGCATGTATGGAATTCTAAAACTCTTAACCAACAAGTGAATAGGCCATCTAAATGTCAATAATTTACGGGGTGTAACATCCTCCCCCCCTTAATAACATTTGTCCTCGAATGTAAACTTCTACTTGCAAGAGTTTCAACTTACTTGACTTATTCTAGAAAAATTTTGGTAGAGTTTCCCCTGTAATACAAACTATCTCAAAGATCCTAAAATGCAGAAAAGCCCAATACAAGTACTCCACACAATACTAATATTCATCACGCAATAGACTAAAGCCAACTATTTCATTTATATACATAATATAAGGCAATTAAAACAACAATACTAACGTACCTTTGGCTGATTAAGTCTGAAATAACTGAGGATATCTGACTTTCATATATTCCTCCGCTTCCCAAGTCATTTCCTCTCAGTTCTTGTTACGCTATATACCTTTATCGAAGCCACATCTTTAGTTCTCAATCTACGAATCTACCGGTCTAGTATGGCTACTAGAACCTATTCATAAGCCAGCTCCTCTGTAGCCAGGACATCCTAAACTGGGACAACTCTATAGGGGTCTCCTATATACTTCCTCAGCATAGACATGTGGAAAACTGGGTGAACAGACTCTAATTCTTGAGGTAAGTTCAACTCGTATGCCACTTGGCCTATTCTTCGGCGAATCTGATAAGGCCCAACAAATCTCGGGCTGAGCTTGCCTTTCTTGCCGAATCTCATCACCCCTTTCATCGAAGAGACTTTCAAGAATACCCAGTCATTCACATTAAATTCCAAGTTTTTGGGCCGGACATCAGCATACGGTTTCTGGCAGCTCTGAGCAATCAGTAGACGTTCTCTGATAAGCATTACCTTTTCCTCAGACTGATGAATAATATCTGGCCCAATTAGCGCTGACTCTCCTACTTCAAACCAGCCAACTGGCGATCTGCACTTTCGCCCATACAATGCCTCATAAGGCGCCATCTGGATAGTTGAATGGTAACTGTTATTATAGGCAAACTCAATAAGTGGTAAGTGTTCATCCCAGCTACCTCCAAAGTATAACACACACGCTCGCAGCATATCCTCGAGCGTCTGAATAGTGTGTTCTGCCTGCCCATCTGTCTGAGGGTGAAAAGTTATGCTCAGGTTAATTTGTGTCCCCAAGCCTCTCTAAAATGATTGCCAAAATTTATCTATGAATTGTGCCCCTCTAAAGAGATAATGGACACTAGAACACCGTGCAGTTTGACTATTTCTCTGATATACAACTCAGCATAATATTCGGGGGAGAAAGTAGCCCTTACTGACAGAAAATGGGTTGATTTTGTCAGTCTGTCAACAATTATCCAAATAGAGTCATTTCTATGTCTGGTACGGGGTAATCCTGCTACAAAATTCATATTTACTGTTTCCCACTTACAAAGAGACACAGCTATGTCTTGAGTCAATCTGCCTAGTTTCTGGTGTTCCGCTTTTACTTGCTGGCAGTTAGGACACTGGGCTACGAATTCTGCTATTTCCCTCTCCATACCTGGCCACTAGTAGATTTCTTTAATATAGTTGTACATTTTCATCGCGCCTGGGTGGAGATAATAGCGGGTGTAATATGCCTCGCTTATAATCTGCTGGCGAAGCCCTGAAATATCTAGAACACAAAGGCGGCCTTTACATTGCAACACTTCATCCTCAGTTACCTGAAAATTCGGCGCTTTTTCTTGTTGAACTCTGTTTTTAAGCTGAACCCGGTCAGGATCTTCATACTTCCGTTCCTTTACCTCCAAAACTAATGACAACACTACAATATTCTGAATTACCGTTTTGTTGTCCTATGTTTCTTCTATACGAGCGGCTAAACTGGCTAACTGGTGTATTTCTCGGGCCAATTCCCGCTGCTCGGGATGCAAGTACACCAAACTCCCCATAGACTTACGGCTAAGGGCATCTGCTACTACGTTGGCTCTGCCTGGGTGATACAAAATATTTACATCATAATCATTCAACAATTCCAACCAGCGACATTGGCGTAAGTTCAACTCTCTCTGGGTGAAGATATACTGTAGGCTCTTATGGTCAGTGAAAATATCCACATGAACGCCATACAAGTAATGTCTCCATATCTTTAGGGCGTGGATCACCGCGGCTAGTTCCAGGTCATGGGTAGGATAATTCTTTTTGTGTTTCCTCAGCTATCTGGAAGCATAAGCAATTACTTTACCATGTTGCATCAACACACATCCTAACCCAATACCGGAAGCATCAAAATAAACTGCATAACCCTCTTTACCCTCTGGTAACGCTAACACTGGGGCGGAGGTCAACCTATCTTTCAATTCCTGGAAACTCTGCTCACATGCCTCCGTCCACTAAAACTTTACTGCTTTTTGCGTCAGCTTAGTCAGAGGTGCCGCTATGGTGGAGAATCCCTCCACAAATCTTCTATAGTACCCTGCTAATCCCAGAAAACTACGGACTTCAGTTGGAGTGGTAGGTCTGGGCCATGTTTTTACTGCTTCTATTTTTTGCGTGTCTAACTGTATACCAACATCCGACACAATATTCCCCAAGAAAGCTACTGAGTTCAGCCAAAATTCACACTTAGAGAAATTGGCATACAGTTGACGGTCCCTGAGAATCTGGAGAACTGTCCGTAAATGGGCCTGGTGGTCTGCCTCTGAGCGATAATACACTAGAATATCGTCAATAAACACTATCACGAACAGGTCCAAGTATGGTCTGAAGATGTTGTTCATCAGGTCCATAAATACTGTTGGGGCATTCGTCAGCCCAAAGGACATGACTAGGAATTCAAAATGGTTGTATCTGGTCCTGAAGGCAGTCTTTGGGATGTCCCTTTCACGAACTCAAACCTGATGGTATTCGGACCATAAGTCAATCTTGGAGAAATATCTGGCCCCCTGTAACTGATCAAACAAATCATATATTCTGGGAAGCGGATACTTATTTTTGACTGTAACCTTATTCAACTGCCGGTAGTCTATACATATGCAAAGTGAGCCGTCCTTCTTTCTCACAAATAGAACTGGCGCACCCCAAGGTGAAGTACTCGGCCTGATAAAGCCCTTATCTAATAGATCTTTCAGCTGCTCCTTTAGTTCTCTAAGTTCAGCAGGAGCCATATGATACGGAGGAATTGATATGGGCTGAGTTCCTGGTAGTAAATCAATTGCAAAATCTATTTCCCTTTCTAGAGGGATACCAGGTAGCTCGTCTGGGAATACGTCGGGGAATTCATTAACCACTAGAATAGACTGGAGAGTCGGAGGCTCTACTCGAACATCCTGAACTCTGACAATATGGTAAATGCACCCCTTAGCTATCAACTTTCTTGCTTGAAGATAGGAAATAAACCTACCTTTCGGCATAATTGTACTGCCCTTCCACTCTCGGACTGCCTCCCTTGGAAATTGGAATCAGACTGTCTTAGTCCAGCATTCTACATTTGCATAGTACGGAGCCAACCAATCCATACCCGTAATGGCGTCGAAATCAACCATCTCTAACTCTACTAAATCTGCTATAGTCTGATGGTTAGCAACCTCTACTGTACACCCTCGATAAACCCTTCTAGATATAATAGAGTCTTTGGCGGGTGTAGATACTGAAAAAGGTTTCCAAAGCAATTCCGGCACAATACTGAACTTTCGAGCCACTAATGGAGTAACATAGGACAAGGTAGATCCCGGATCTATAAATACATAAGAAGGGTAAGAGAAAATAGTCATCATATCTGTCACAACATCAGGTGATACTTTTGAATCCTGCCTCCTTGGAAAAGCATATGTGCGGCTTGGACCCGCACCTACACTGGAGGCCCCTGATCTGCCCCGGCCTCTGCCTGCGGAAATTGAGAGCTTGCGCCCTGCCAAGGATGCTGAAGCTCGTGACCTTGCGGATGCCCTGTCCTGTCTATCCCGGTCATCCTGACCTCGGGATGGACAATCTCACATCAGATGATCCTCTTGGCCACATATATAACATTCGGTGGAGTCGTATTTGCATGCTCCAGAATGGCTTCGACTGCATATAGGGAAAAGTTGTAGGGTATACCTACTCTGCTCCACCCTCCTCTGTAGTGGTGAATCTGCGGTCTGCGAGCCTCCGCCGGTCTCTGACTGCCCCCTACGACTAAATTTGCCCCTCTGCGGCTATGGTGGAGGCGGGGGTCTGGGCGGCCTATCTGACAATCGTGGCCTGGGTCCTCCCTGGACCTCCCTCTGTAACTCAACTGGCCTATCCCTGCGGCGCTGTTCCTAACTAGTCCTCCTGATCTCCCGTTGCCGCTGCTTGATGCCTTCAATATTCTGAGCGAATGCCTGAACTCGGGAAATATCCATGTCCTCTCGCAGAGTAGCCATAATACAAGTCTCAACATACTCTGGGTTCAACCCCATGATGAAGCGGTGTACTCTGGACGCCATGGTATCAACAAAGGCTGGTGCATACCGGGCCAAAGAATCAAACCGCAAGGCGTATACTCGAACACTCATGGCCCCCTGCTCCAAATGTAAAAACTGATCCACCCGGGCCTGTCGAATCTCTTGTGGTAAATAGTGATCCAGAAAAGCTCCTGAGAAGCTGGACCATATTGGAGGGGAAACATATCTCCCTCGAGACCTTTCCCAACTTTCATACCACAACACGGCGATGTCCCGTAACCGGAATGCTGCCAATTCAATCGATTCTGTAGGCGTAGCATGCATAACCCTGAAATTTCTCTACATCTAGTCTAGAAAATCCTGAGGGTCCTATGTCCGGTCCGTACCTGTAAACTGTGGGGGATTCAGAGCCAAAAATTCCCGGATCCTCGAACTATCGGGCCCTCCTGACGACTCTGCAACTGTAGACTGCATCGGCTGACGCTGAGCAGCCATTATTTGTGATAACATGACTACTGCACTCCTGACCTTCTGGTCGGAAGGTATCAGTATAGGGACTACTGGAGGTGTTGTCGCCCCAAGTGGCTCCTGATGTGGTGGAGACTGTTGAGAAGGTTGGGATGATGCCTCTGTATTGCCCTCTGATCGGGCTGATTCTAAATGAGGGTGAGGCATCCTGCTGGTGCCTTCCTCTGCTGCAGTGTCAAATGTTCGGCCTGTGATAGGATGTCGCTGGTCTAACATTTTATCTGTAACAAAGAATATAGTAAGCTTTAGGGACTCAACCCTATATTATACCGCTCTACAGCACGACTGAATAAGAATAAAAAGCAACCATCCTATCATGCCTTGTAGCCTCCTGCCTATAGTATGTGGTGCACAAAAGATCCATAGGCAAGACTCTACTTAGCATGGCTTGCACACTCCCTGGGATACGACCTGCTCTGATACCAAGTTTGTCAGGCCCCACCTTGGGAGGCATGACTGGCACCTGCTGCCCTACTAGGACCTGGACTGCTGGACTAGCTGAGCCTAAGCACTTCTGGTGCCAGGCTGGCTCTAACTCTAGATTCAAGAAAACGACGAGTTATATAACGGTTGTAAATACAGACTCCGGCCGACTAGGCCTATAGCCACCTATAAGAAAACAACAGCTACCCAGAACAACTAAATTAATAGGGAACCTATGCGCGCCAACAAGGCCACCATGCTATCTAGTTATTTCTGAATCAAGAAAACAAGAGCTAAACTGCTACATGACCAACAAGATCACCACTACCAACTGAATAAGGCCCCAGATAGCCATCATAAACAAACTAAAACATACACACGGCCTCACACGACTGGTACAGCTAACCACAGGGAATATACAATCTGCAAGCCTCTAAGAATACTGATAAGATGGTCGAGACAGGGCCCTGACTTACCCATACTATACAACAAAAGAAAAGGAATAAACTTCTAGTTGTCTAGCTCTGGATGACAGGAGCTGATGACTCTTTGTGCTTGCTGGAATTACGAGGGATCGGCACCTCATCTATGAGTACCTGCAGGCAAGTAATGTAGTGCCCCAAAACGGGCGTCAGTACCGCTGGTACTAACATTGCAAAGCAACAGCTAGAAAATAACTAAATATAAGCAATATAACTAATAGAACTGAAGTAGAAAGAAATAGATTGAAACTGACTAAAAGTATGAGTTTAAGACTGTCCTCAACTATGTTGAAAGGAGTAGGAGTCGTACCTGGTAATGTAGCATTCTACTATCTGTCTACTCATAACTAACATAACATGGCATAATATAGCATAACACAACATAGCATAGCACACATAAACCTTACCTGGCCCCAATAGGCCGGAAGGTACAAACAACACGCAATCTATACCCCTACCCCAGTCATCCCATCTCCCATAGTAACTATAAGCATCCTGCCGGTCCCCTAGGTATGCACTTGGGCCCGCTGAGCCCCTGACTATAACTGTACCTGAGTCTAGAGGACTCCTGAAATCAACACCCCGGGCATACCCGCTCGACGGGGGTGTATAAAATCCGACCAAGGCAAAATATGGGGAAACTGGCATCCCATCTTTGTCCCCTAGGGGACGGCATGCCACTCCATAGAGCGACGTATGCTCTCCCTCTGGCGGATGAGTTGATATAGCTATTAACCCTGGGGTGGTCATGGATGCTAGGTAATCCAACCCAAAACAATATAGTCAAGTCTCTACTGATAATACTAACTGCATACGATACATGCTGAAACTAATGATAGTAATGTGTATATATATAATACATGCTGAAACTAATAATGGTATATATCTAATTTCTATCATACTGTGTTGAATCTGATACTGAAACAAGATATAGTATTTCTGCTGAGAATCATGTTGTATAACTAAGTTTCATGGTAAACATTATTTACTATTTCTAACATGCTTTTTCTAATTCATATTAAGCTACTATTCTATTTCTTAAATACTTTACGGGGACTTATATTGCTTTACTAAGTTTTGGCTAAACACGTTAATATCCTGACGTACTTTACTAAATTACATACTAGGCATGTTGTATTGTTTCTAAAACTTTCTACTAGAATTTATACTAGTTTGCGCTACTAGAATTACTAACTTGCCAAAAGAAACTAGCTTCACATACCTTGTCTGTTAACTTTCGTAGTATCTGGCGTAACTCGGATAATTTTTAGCTATTTCTCCCAACTGTAATCATATCCAGGAAGGGAAAGAATCAATTCTATTATTATTATAAAGAAACCATATTTACAATATACACTTACTGCCTATTCTTAGACTTATCGAAGAACGGCCGAAAACTCGCTATTTCACGGGAGTCCAGAAGAGAGAAATACTCATTTTAGGGCTAGGAGTATATTGACACTAATTTGGAGAGATTCCACTTACCTTAGCTCGGTAGGACGATGGTTCATCAGCCGAATTTCACGAAACTAACTCCGTAGGAATGTTCTCTGCAGCTTTATACTTCGGTATCCGAGGTTAATTTGAGTTTGGACTACGTTTGACGGTGTAATCAGATGAATATTTATAAGGAACCCTCGTTCTCCCCTGTTCCCCTTCGTTTCTGCTAGAAATTATATGTTGAAATGAAATAAAATCGAAGTTGGGGGGTTATATACTTGAGCCTGGATAGCCCCTCTGTGGCACGTTGGCCATCGCCGGAGGGACGGCCTCTGTGGCACGTTGCCAATGCGGAGGGGGTCTGCCTGGCCTCCTCTTGCGACGGTTCGATGCGGTGCTTATTCGGTCTTCCCCCGGGCCTTTTTCTAGCATGTATGGCATTCTAAAACTCTTAACCAACATGTGAATAGGCCATCTAAATGTCAAGAATTTATGGGGTGTAACAATTATGATCTATGTTTCTAAGTATGATGAGATGTTTACGATGCCAGTATCATTTCGAATTACCCATGTCCATATTCATGTTTTACTATCGAAGTATATTTCAAGTATGATTAAGTTTGGGCAAGCCCATATGATCAAGTGTGTTTCATGATTTGTCTTGATTTCATTTTATTAGCTTACCACATGGATTTTGATGTCTAGACTCCCACTCTTTTCAGCTTGTGGTATGGTTTGAGGTAAGGCTCCTCGTGTTATATTTCAGATTATGTATATCATGTTGTTATTCAGCTTCATCAGTAGACGATGGTTCGTCTTCATTGCAAAATGATGGAGATCATATGCATGTTTTTGGGAGTGGTGTCTAGCACCGAATAGGATAAGGGTTAGTCAACCTCGTGCTTTGGAACTACATACCAACGTAGGTATGTTCAAATTATTTGGGACCTCCTTTGTGAGTTTTTCCTAACCCCAAGGGGCTTTCAGCTTGATATCGATATCATGGTAGCGACCTTAGCCCTGGAAAGGCTTTGGACGGCTCTGCCCGCTTGAGTATAATAGTCGGGAACACATAAGCTCTATCATGGTAATGTAAGTTATATGACGAGTCTCCCATTATTTCTCATAATTCAGTTATGCATGTTAATCAGTCATGACATTATGTTTTTAGTAGGTTTGACCCAATATTCAGTTTTACTTATGAATAATCAATTTCATCTTTGGGTCATTTGATATAGTTATGATATTCAGTTATATTTGAATTATGTTTTCAGATAATAGCATGCAAGCCCTACTCTTAGAATCATGTGATGAAATGTTTTATGATATACATGATTTCTATTTTTACTTACTTAGCGGTTTTACTTATCTTGCATGCTCGGTACATTCCACGTACTGACTGCATACTTTATTTTGTATTATTTCATAATACAGGCTGGGATACTTTGGTTCAGCCCCGCCGTTAGCCAGATCCTCAAAGTTAGCATCCCCCAGCCAGAGCTAGTGAGTCCTCATCTTTTGAGGACCATTTTATCAGTTGTATTCAGTATTTTCAATTTCAGTCATTAGTGAGTTAATTGGGGTCTTGTCCTATCAACTCGTCAGTATGTAGAGGCTTATCAAACTTAGTATGTTTCCGTTTCAGATTGCTTTTATGTATTGAGATATTCGATGTTATCTGATTTTCAAATTCCATTATTTTATATACGTTAGACTTCCGCATTATTATGTTGAGTTTAGATGTCATGTTCATGCCATGGGTCGACTTGGAACCTCGCGGGGTTCTTTGTCCCGTATCTCGATCTGGGCATATGTTTGGGTCGTGACAGGTTAGAACGATCTAGACCATTTGATCAAAGATTGGACGGTTAGTATTAAAGGAGAATAAAAAATAAATAAACAAAAAATATAAATATATATAAAAGAGAAAAAAAATCTTATGTGTATACATATATAAAGAAGGAAAAACTAGAGGTCGTTAGATCAAATCTTGAATGGATGAGATTAAAGGGAAGAAACACAATTCATGTATTGCCTACGTGGCATACATGGATTGGTTGAAATTATGTGGCAAGGATTGAAAAAATATGGCTGATTTTTGACTCAATTTGTGGCTAGAATTGCAATTTAAAACAAAGCCAATTTTATTTTAATTTTAGCTACTTTCTTAATAAAATAGTATTAATTGAAAAAAAATTGAAATAATTTAAATAGTAAAATCAATCTCATTCTTAAAATATAAATAAAAGTCAAGATGCATTATTAATCGATTAATTTATTAAAGCTTTTGAACTTAAATAAAATAAATATTTATTTGCAAAAATGAGTCAATTTGAATTTAAATTGTAATCAACCTAAAATTAATAACCTAAAATACGTACTTAAATAAAATACTTATTTTGACGCGAATATATATATATGCAAGATATTATAGTAAAAAATCATTTTCAACAATTTTAAATTTTATTTTATTTTATTTTATTTAAAAATTTTAGAAGATTAAAATAATTAATCAAAAATATGGAGAGCCTAAATTGGGTGTCAACAAGGTGGAGAGAAAATGTCATTTGAATCTGATTAGATTATGATGAAAAAAAATATATCTGTGGAAAAGGGCCATAACTAGTGGTTTTTTATACTCGATGTTTTTATGTTATCATTGAAAATGTATCTAGTTATACTACTATGATTGAATCCATTTCTTTAAGCATTTTAGATTAGGATATGTTAATGTCTTTTTTTATAAAAAAAAAATAAATATGTAGTCACTTGATTTGATATCTGGTTTAGACTCAAATAATATTTATAAGTGTGAAATATGTAGTAAAATTAAAATTACTAAAAAATTATGTCCTTCAGTAAATAGAGAAACTGAATTACCATCTTTGGTTCATACTGATTTAGGTGACTTGAAACAGACAATAGCTAGAGGTGGTAAAGATATTATATGACTTTTAGTGATGATTTTTCTAGATTTACTAGCTTGTATATACTTATAAATAAAGATGATCCCTGCAATGCCTTTATTTTTTTTTAATAAAACTGAAAATTGAAAATCAACTAGTAGAAAAATCAAGAGGATTACGTTTGATAGAGGTGGAGAATATTTATCTTTAAATATTTTCTGTGAAAAAGAAGAAATTATTCATAAAGTAACTCTGCCTTATTCACCTGAGTATAATGGAGTAACTGAACGAAAAAATAAAACATTAAAGAAAATGATGAACTCCATATTAATTAGTTCGAATGCACCTGATAATTTGTGGGATGAAATAATTTTATCTACATATCACTAACAAAATAGGATTCCTCATAAAAGAACTAGTCAAACTCCTTATAAACTATGAAAAGGTTATAAACCTAATTTGAAATATTTAAAAGTGTGAGGGTGTCTTGCTAAAGTTCTTTTGCCTGAACCTAGAAATAGAAAAGTAGGTTCTAAAACATTTGATTGCATGCTTATTGGATATGCTGAAAATAGTGTTGCATATAGATTTCTTATTTTAAAGAGCGAAGTTCTTAATTGCAATACTATTATTGAGACAAAGAAAGTTGAATTCTTTGAACATATTTTTTCACTATGTGATAAAATTTCTCATGAACCTGTTGAAAGAAATAATAAGATTACCTCTAATATCAAGGAACTAAGTGTTGGGCTTGTGGAGGCCTGATTAATAGGCCCGTTAGAAACCCTAATAACCCTAATCTATTTCTATAAATAGATAGCTTGTACTTGTAATCTATACACCACAAGAGAGAAAGTAATAAAATTCCTCCTAGTTGTAGTTGTGGACTAGGTCGTGAGACCGAACCACGTAAATTCTTGTGTGTCGTTTGTGTTCCATTTTTCTCTATTTTCTCACAGTTAATTTGTGTGTGTGTGTTTATTGTTGTTATTCCGTTGTCCCAACAATAAAGGACTAGGTCGTGAGACCGAACCACGTAAATTCTTGTGTGTCGTTTGTGTTCCGTTTTTCTCTATTTTCTCGCAGTTAATTTGTGTGTGTGTGGTTATTGTTGTTATTCCACTGTCCCAACAAGTGGTATCAGAGCGAGGTTATACACACGAAAAAAAAATTAGCGAGAGTCACCTAAAATTTTTTTTGGGGAGAAAATTTTGATCTTCCAAGAAAATCTGTTTGGAGAAGAACCCAGCAATCATCGCTGCCTCAATCGCGAACAACTGCCAGTCGCGCAGTAAACCGGAGAAGGGAAAGCGCAGCAGCCATCATAGCAGATCGCGAGCAACAGTGTAGCCCAGATCGATCTGCTGCCACCAGCAAATCAGATCTAGCAGCAGGAGAGCAGGGGTCGTCCGACTGGAGAGTAGGCCGTCGCCGCTGCCGCCGTCGAGCAGCCCACGATCGCGAGCGTCGTCGCTTAGTTTTTCCAGATCAAGTGCCGGCCATTCAGAGCACTGTCTGACTGCGCACAGCTCTGACGCCGTCGCAAACCACCACGAACTGCCACCTGAACAGATCTGAACAGTGCTTGGAGAGGTACTATTTCGCCGGAAAATTATTATTTCGCCGGGGGAATTTTTTTTCAGGCAGAAGGTTTTCAATTGATTTTTGTTGGTGGTGGTCCGAGTTAATTTTGTTGGTGCATATTGGCTTTGTCATTTTTTGACGAAGTTACCAAAATCTGAGATCAGTTGTACCGGGTAACTCATCTAGTCGTTTGAGATGGCAGAAGATGGGAAGTATCGAGTTGAAAAGTTCGATGGTGCAGATTTTAGTTGGTGGAAAATGCAAATTGAGGATTTGCTGGTTCAGAAGGAGTTAGACATGGTATTGGACAAGCCAGAAAAGATGTCTGATGCAGAGTGGGCAGGTTTGGATCGGAAAGCCATGGCGGTTATCCGACTCTCGTTGACCAAGAATGTTGCGTTTAACATTCTGAAGGAGAAGACAGCAAAAGGTGTCATGGAAGCGCTGTCTAACATGTACGAGAAGCCATCTGCAGCAAACAAGGTCTTTCTGATTAGAGAATTGGTGAACACAAAAATGAAGGAAGGCAGTTTAGTTACCGAGCACATAAATACAATGAATTCAATCTTAGCCAGACTTACGTCAGTGGGCATTAAGTTCGATGATGAAGTTCAAGCCTTACTACTGCTATCGTCATTACCTGACAGTTGGTCCGGAACGGTTACAGCAGTTACCAGTTCAGCGGGACCTGATGGATTCACTTTTGAGAAGATTCGTGATCTCATTCTAGGCGAGGATGTCAGAAGAAGGAGTTCTGGGGAATCATCGAGTGAATTGCTAAATGTCAGCAGAGGAAGGAGAAATAGCAGAGGTAGTGGGAGCAGGAACAGAAGGAGGAGTCGGTCGAAGACTCAGGATCGCTCAGATGTAACGTGTTGGACGTGCAAGGAGGTGGGGCATTTCAGGAATCAATGCCCGAATAATAAACTAGTTAACATTGCAGGAGACTATGCTCATAATGATCTCTTGATATGTAGCGTGGAGAGCAGTGTGGATTCCTGGGTCATGGATTCTGGTGCTTCATTTCATGCTACCCACAGTAGTGAAGCATTGCAGAATCTGAAAGAAGGGGATTTTGGAAAGGTAAGACTAGCAAACAATAAAGTTCTTGATGTAATGGGCATGGGTGACATGATTCTGAAAACTTCAGTCGGTTCGTGGACTTTAAAGGATGTCCGAGTGATTCCAAGCTTGAAGAAATGGTTGATTTATGTTGGGCAGTTGGATGATGAGGGACACGATGTTAAGTTCGGAAACGGGCAGTGAAAGGTGATGAAGGGGAACTTGGTCATAGCTCGAGGAAAGAAACGGAGTTCGCTGTATATGGTCTATTTACCATCTGAGCGAGTGACTGTCCCAGATCAAAAGAGAAACAAAATCCGGTTCACAGAGTCTCGTGGGCATAAAAAGGTTCGTTTTGTAGGAGATAAACCCAGAGCCACAAGTCAGATTTAGGTTGAACGTGCTTGGAAAGGTTCAGGTAAACCAGTCAGGGATTTTCGTGGCAGTGGGAGCACCGGCAGTCAGCCAGTTAAAACTTCAGCCAGAGTTACCAGACAGTGGGTTAAGAGAACCAGTGTTCCAGCTATCAAAGCCTCTCCGGATGATTACCTGCTAACTATGGAGAGTATTGTTTGTTCTCAGAATATCCCAGGATTCGGCAGTTTGTGCAAGTGGGAGTTGGTAGGGACAGAGGACGAGTCAGGGGCAGTTTTAGCCGTGACTGATGTTGGAGCTTGGGGAAGCTTCAACGGGCCTTCAAGTTAACTGATGAAAAGGCCACTGCAACTAGGAAGATGAGGAGGAGATTACTAGACGTACAAGTGCTTACAGTGGATGGCAGTTGAAGATTATCATGCCTCCAAGTGGGAGATTGTTGGGCTTGTGGAGGCCTGATTAATTAGGCCCGTTAGAAACCCTAATAACCCTAATCTATTTCTATAAATAGATAGCTTGTACTTGTAATCTATACACCACAAGATAGAAAGTAATAAAATTCCTCCTAGTTGTAGTTGTGGACTAGGTCGTGAGACCGAACCACGTAAATTCTTGTGTGTCGTTTGTGTTCCGTTTTTCTCTATTTTCTCGCAGTTAATTTGTGTGTGTGTGGTTATTGTTGTTATTCCGCTGTCCCAACACTCAGAAAGAGTAAAAGGCCTAGGAAAGAATATTTTATTATGAAAATTATTTTCAAACATTTCTTATTGAAAATGAACCATCAAATTATTTTGAAGTTAACATCTTCTTCTGATGTAAAATTTAAAAATGAAGGAATAAAAATAGTTAATTCCATTATGAAAAGTAATATATGAGTTTTGACTGATTTACCTCCTGGCGCAAAACCTATTGGTTGTAAATAGATATTTAAAAAGAAACTCAATTATGATGACTCGATAAATAAGTAGAAAGCTTGGTTAGTAGCTAAAATATTTTCTCAAAAATAAAATATTAATTATTTTGATATATTTGCATCAGCGACTAGAATTTCTTCAATTCAAATTTTAATTGTCTTAGCATGAATTCATAAGCTTTTTATCCATCAAATGGATGTAAAAACAGCTTTTTAGATGGTAATTTAGAAGAAGAGATTCATATGGTTCAACCTGAGGGATGTATTATTCCTGGATAATAAAATAAAGTTTGTAAATTAATTAAAACTATTTGTATCCTTAAACAAGCTCTTAAATAGTGGATGAGAAATTTGATCAAGTCTTACTGAAAGGCTATTGTTCTTCTATTGAAGTGGATAAATATCTTTATACTAAAGCGGTAGACAATGATTATGTGATAATATGCTTATATGTTGATGATATGCTTATATTTGGTACAAGTTTAAATATTATATAAAATACCAAATTATCATTATCTCTTAATTTTGATATGAAAGATATGGGTGAAATAAATATGATATTTGGTGTTAAGGTTATAAGTATTGAAGATGGTATAATGTTGTCACAAGAACATTATATGGATATACTTCTTAAAAATTTTGAATGTCTTAAGGTGACACCTATAGTCACTCAGTATGATGCTGTCACGACCCATACAAAGGCCTGAATTGTAGACACGGGACAAGGGACCCCGAGAAACCCCAAGTCGACCCATGGCACAAGCATACATTTAACTCAATCAATAAACTGAAGAATCAACAATATAAACTCAACGGATGTCTACTTAAATATAACATCAGAATAAGCATTCAAAGCTGATTACATACATAAGTCTGAAAAACCTCTAACCTGGACAAGTTGATGGGACAAGACCCCAACTAACTCAATAATACTGAAACTAAAATATATAAAGAAAGATAGATAGTCTAGTCCTTAAAAGATAAGGACTCACCACTAGGTAAACGCTAACTCTGATGAACTGCCTAAGAGCGGGGTTGAACCTGAGAGTCGGATCCTTTATCATTAAACAATACGCAGAAAGTATGCGTCAGTACGTGGAATGTACCGAGTATGAGAGGTAAGTAAAACCGCTTAAGTAAAGTAAATCATTTAGAGCATTTCATAACATATCATAAGCTTTCAAATTGGAGAGGAGGAACTGCATGCATTCTTTCTGAAATCATAATCTTTTCAGAACATGACAATGCATAGCTTCATAATATTATAACTGACTCGAATGACTCAAAGTTGAAATATGACATTTATAGAAAAGTTGAACATTGAGTCAACCTTACGTTAGATCATGCATGTATAACTAATAACCGTAAGTAAATGAATATGCAAATCCGAATCATGTAGATAATGGGAGACTCGTCAATTAACCGATATACCACGATAGAGCTTATGTGGTCTCGACTATCACACTCAAGTGGACAAAGCCATCCAAAATCTTGTCAGAGCTAAGGACACTACCATGATATCGATATCAAGCTGAAGGCCTATTTGGGCAAGGGGAAGCTCATTAGGGAGGTCTCAAGACATATAATAGTATCAACCTACGTTGGCGCGTAGTTTTGGGGCATAGATTGATCGACCCTAAGCCCGTTCGATGCTAGACTCTTCTCTCAAAAACATGCATATGCTCTATATCGTTTATCACAAAGCTCAACATCGTCTATTGACGAAGATCAACATCATCTATGAACGAAGCTCAAGATGGAATCATGCATAAACTAAACATCATAAGAAAATGAAGCTCAACATTGTCTATTAACAATACTCAATAATGAAATCATGCATAGGCTCAACATCGTATGAAAACAAAGCTCAATAATAGCATACATCTCAATAGAATTCATGCATATGAGAAACCTTAGTTTAAAACATACCACAAGCTGAACATACATGGGAGACTCCACTCACTCCAAACAATGCGGTAAGCTTATTTCGGGAAAATCATTATTTGAAATCAACATGTGGGCATTTTCTAAAGCTTTATCATACTTGGAATTGGCTCCATTCTCATTGCAGACATAATTATAGACATGGGAAATTTCAAATCATGCTTTGCATCATAATATCTCATCCTATCACAGTTAGTTCGTAAATCTTGCTTTTCATGATCATATCATCAATGGGCTTCAACATTTATAAAAACTAGAAACATAATTTTAATAGAAATCATTGTAAAATCAGCCCATGCTTCACAATTCGATAATAAAATCATAATTAATTTATACCCATGTAAAGGAATTGAACATTTATGTATTCGGGTAAAAACCCCACACTTGATCATAAGAGATTTTCATGATTTGATAGAAATTGGGAATGGGTATGGAAGAAGTCATCCACTCATAACCTACATACCTGGGAGGAATTGATTCTACCACTTCTCTGATTGCCCAAGAGAGATTCCAATGGAAACCTTGAAGACTTGCTCTAAATCACATCTTCTACCTCTCAACCTTGCATGCATGTAATGAATGACTAAGAATAGATTTTCCCCTCTTAAAACCCACTAAAACGAGCCTTAAACAACGTAGTATAGGTACCTCAACATGTTGATTTCTCCATAACACACTTACTGAAACTAATTCCTTGTTCCTCAGCCGCCGAACCTGACGATCCAGTATTGCAACTAAAATTTCCTCATAACTAAGGCTATCTCCCACACAAACACTTTCCATCGGGATAACTAAAGTTGGTTCACTCAAGCACTTCTTCAAGAGCGATACATGAAACATAGGATGCACGTAAGATAACTCTAAAGGCAAGTCCAACTCATACGCTACCTTACCAACTCTTTTCATAACCCGGTAGGGACCAACATAGCCGGGACTGAGTTTTTCTTTCTTTCGAACCTCGTAACTCCCTTCATGGGTGATACCTTCAGAAATACCCAATTGTTCACCTCAAACTCCAATTCTCTGCTCCTTACATCAGCATATGACTTTTGACGACTTTGAGCAGTTTTCAGCCTATCCCTTATCAACTAAACCTTCAACATAGCCTCATGAACCGAATCAGGTCGTATCATAGCTGCCTCACCAACCTCAAACCATCCAATGGGAGATCTACATCTCTGCCCATAAAGAGCCTCGAACAGTGCCATTTGGATACTGGAGTGATAGCTGTTATTATAAGCAAACTCGATCAGGGGCAAGTGATCATCCCAACTACCTTTGAAGTCCATCACACATTCTCTCAACATGTCCTCGAGAGTCTGGATTGTTCATTCCACTTGGCCATCCTTCTGCGGATGGAAGGTTGTGCTAAGCTTAACTTGAGTCCCAAGTCCCTTCTGAAAAGACTGCCAAAACTGGGAGGTAAACTGAGTACCTCGGTCTGAAATAATAGCCAAGGGCACCCCATGCAATCGTACCAACTCCCAAATGTATAACTTGGCATTATCCTTTGCTGAATTAGTGGTTTTGACAGGTAAAAAATGGGCAGCCAAAGTCAACCTATCTATCACAACCCAAATGGAGTCATATTGTCTACGGGTTCGAGGCAAACCTGTTATGAATTCCACATTGATTTCTTCCCACTTCCAAGTAGGAACGTTGATATCCTAAAGTACGCCTCCCGGCCTTTGATGCTCGAGTTTCACCTTCTGACAGTTCGGGCACTTGTCTATGAATTTTGCAATATCCTTCTTCATGTTATTCCACCAATAAATTTCCCGCAAATTTTGGTACATCTTGTGGAACCCGGATGGATAGAATACCTGGATCCATGTGCCTCATGCAATATCCGGCCCCTCAAATTATCAACATCTGCAACACATAGATGACCCTAGTACCGCTTCACACCATCTCCCCTTTGGGAGAGGACCTCCACCTTCTGACTCCGAACGGCTTCTTTTAGCTTTACTAAAATTGGATCCTTATCTTGTCTAGCCTTCACATTAGTTACCAAAGACGATCCTGATCCATTTTGCACAACAATGCCTCCTTTGGTCGAGTCGACCAATCTAACTCCCAACCTCATAAGTCAATGGACATCTTTCACCAACTCCTTCTTTCCCTCATCCACGTGGGACACACTCTCCATAGAGTTCCTACTAAGTGCGTCCGCTACCACATTAGCCTTACCTGGGTGGTAAAGGACACTCATGTCATAGTCCTTTAGTAGCTCCAACCACCTCTTTTGCCGAAGATTGGGATCTTTCTGCGTGAACACATATTGCAAGCTCTTGTGGTCCATGAATACATCCATGTGGACCCCATACAAGTAATTCCACCATATCTTCAATGTGAATGCCACCGCGACCAACTCAAGGTCATGGGTCGAGTAATTCTTCTCATGGACTTTCAACTATCTTAAGGCATATGCTATCACTTTCCAATGTTGCATCAACAAACACCCAAGTCCGATTCGCGAAGTATCACAATACACCACAAAACCATCAGTACCCTCGGGTAGGATCAATGTTGGTGCTGAAATAAGTCGATTCTTCAACTCTTGGAAGCTTTTCTCACAAGCCTCCGATCATTGAAACTTTACCTTTTTCTGAGTCAACTTGGTCAATGGTGCAACAATTGATGAAAAACCTTCAACAAACCTCCGGTAGTAGCCATCTAGGCCAAGAAACTACAAATATCCAAAGGATTCACCGGTCTAGGCCAATTCTTCACTTCTTTGATTTTTTGAGACTCACTTTTATACCCTCACTTGATACCACATGACCCAAAAATGCCACAGAGTCCAACCAAAACTCACATTTGCTGAACTTTGCATACAACTGACAATACTTGAGGGTCTGAAGCACTACTCTCAAGTGAGTGATATGCTCTTCCTCGTTCTGAGAGTATATAAGGATGTCGTCGATGAACACAATCACGAACATATCCAAATATGTCTTGAATACCCTGTTCATTAGATCCATAAAAGCCGCAAGGGCATTGGTAAGTCCAAAATACATAACAACAAATTTGTAGTGACCATACTGAGTCCTAAAAGCGGTCTTCGGGATGTCACTTGATCTTGGGCAGATTTATATGCCCAAGTGATACTCAAAAGTATCATTTTCGCCTTGTTTATCTAGCAATGTGTATATATTTTCATGTAATTTGTAATAAAATGTGAATTTATACTAACCAACATGATTAGCATTGTTTTGTAGGTAAAATGTGATTTTCGGAAGCTAAAATGCATGTTGGATGATATCAGAGTTGGACTTGGATGCGAGCAAGGAAAAAGGCATAGGACTGCACGAATTAAAGGGGATCCGCGATGGAGCCGTGTCACGCGGCCATCGCGGAGGCATTCTGCCTGGGGAGTGAAAATTCATCCAATTTCCAGTGGAGGTTCGCGTCTGCTCTGTGGCACGGTGGCTAGCCTCTGTGTTGCACGCCGTGCCACATTGGTGTTTAAATTCCCGGACCCCCAGTTCCAGTGAGGGTCCGCGTTCATGGCGTTTCACGGAGGCAGTGCTCCGCGATGCACTCCGTGACACGTTGCTCATTATTCTAGGAAAAATTCCCACTAGTATAAATAGAACACTTAAGTTCATTTTTCATAATTCAGACTTGGTGGAGCAAGGACGTGGGTTACAGGTAGTTGAGGGATGAAAAGTTCAGGGTTTTTTCTCTCTTTCTTTATTCTCTAATTCAATTGTTTGTATGATTAACACTCGTTTTATGATGATTAATCCACAAATGAGTGGCTAATTCCCTTCCTTGCTGAGGTTATGAACACTTGTGATGAAATTTGATTATTGATTATATGGTTTTTCATCTTTTTCTTCCATGTTGTTCTATTAATTCTTGTTTTTACTGCATTGGTGTGTGGCCTACATTAATGTACATCTAAAAAGTCCGATTTCACTCGAGAGAGCACGAAATTGGAAAGTTGTGAATTAATAGGATATTGTTCTTAACTTGATTTGGGAAAATTGAGTTTTGATGTGCATTCAGGATAGAAATATACCTGAAAGTCGTATTAGTCAATTTAGGAACCGAAATTGTATGGCTAGAACATGAATTGCATTTGATCACAGAAATGTAGACGGATGGTTCATGATTCTTAAGTGAGATTAAATACGAGAGTTTTAATCTCTTGGCAATTGTTCTTGGCTAGCAACTGGAAGAAAAGATTAACCAATTTATGATGATAATCAGTTTCATTACATGTTCGTTAACCTCGGCATGCTCTTATTCATAGTCCAAATTCAAAGTAGATAATTGTTCTTAGTTTTAGTATAAAAATCTATAATACAAAATATCCACTTTTTGTTCACGTTGTTGTCAGCATATTCAAAAGTAAAATAGAGTAAACTTGAGCAAATTGCACTTAACCCAAGTCTCTGTGGGATCGATACTTGGCTTACTAAAGCCACTTACTACTTGTTCGACCACGTGCACTTGCGTGTTGTTTTATATACCCATATAACAAACAGACCGAACAAGTTTTTGGCGCCGTTGCCGGAGACTTGGCAATTGGTGAATTTGTTTTAAGTGTTAATTTACTATAATTTTATTTTCTAAGTGTTGACAACTTGGTCTTAGCCTGTATTTTGCAGACTTAATTACTGTGAACACTGGCAAGAGACAAAGAGCTGGTGGAATCTTATATAGAGCCTGAACGTATATTTCACAGTAAGAGAAGAGAAGCTCTATAAAGAAAGCTGCAGTTGCTCAGACAGACGATTATGGAGCAACAAAATCCACCGGTTGTAAGGGCATTGTTAGTGCCCAAAGAAGCAACAGCAAGGCCGGTTCGCGAGGTGGCAATCCCACATGCCAATAATGTTACATCCAGTATCCGCAAACCAGAGCCTGGAGAGAGATTTGAACTCAAGCAAAATATGGTGCAATTGTTGCACACAAGCGGGCAATTTACCGGTCTCCCTCATGAAAGACCCACAACAGCATCTCCAAAACTTTTTGGAGATAAGTGACACGTACATACCCGCTGGAGTGTCACCTGATTATGTTCGGCTTACATTATTTCCGTTCTCATTACTCAGAGAAGCCAAGAGGTGGCTGAAAGCTGAGCCACCAAATTCTATTTCAACGTGGGATGATCTTGCACGAAAGTTCTTGATAAGGTTTTTTCCCTCTGGTAAAACAGCAAGGCTTAGAAGTCAAATTCTGAGTTTCAAACAGAGGGAGGGAGAAAATTTATATCAAGCCTGGGAGAGATTTAAATCCATGTTGCGGGACTGTCCTCATCATCATCAGTCCAATGAGGTGTTGGTGCACACATTTATTGAGGGTTTGGAACCCCACACCAAAATATTGCTAGATTCAGCAGCTGGAGGCCAAGCGCTGGAAAAGACTTATGAGGAGCTGTATACCTTGCTAAACCGGATTTCACAGGGCAATCTAGAATGGAATGCTGATTCATCACGAAGTGGGACAAGGAAAGCAGCAGGAGTGCTTAAAGTGGTTGGGTTTACAGCTATTGCTGCACAGATAGCTGCCTTGCAAAATCAATTGAACAACCACTTCAGCAATATCACTTTGAACCAGCCTTCAGCTCCGGTTAATGCAGTCCAGCAATTGTGGTGTGAAGTGTGTGGAAGCAGTGAGCACTCAGCTGAGTGCTGTGGAGCCAATCCTGACTCGGTAAACTTTGTGGGTAATGCATAAAGAAATCACCAGCAGTATGGTAGTAGCTACAATTTAAATTGGAGGAATCATCCTAATTTCTCATGGGGTAGCAACAACCATCAAGGCCAAAGTTCGGGTCAGGGTGTGCAAAGGAATCAAGGAGGGCAACAGAACTACCAATCTCAATTCAGAAATAACAATGCACCTCCTCCACCACCATCACCCAGCATTGAGGAGATGTTCAAGACCATGATAGCTAACCAAGCTGAATTGCAGGCTGACTATGTGAAATTGGCAGCCGAAGTGAAAAACAATCAGTTAGCTACCAAGGCTCTTGAGTATCAATTTGGGCAATTTGCTAGTGCCCAAAATACAAGGCCTAGAGGAGGACTGCCAAGCGACACAGATCTGAATCCCAAGTAGGTAAATGCAGTGACCACAAGGATTGGTTTGCAGCTGAAGGAGGTGGAACCAGAAAGACCACTTCAACATTCGGGAGCAACAGAAGTTGAGGGGGAGCAAATTTCGGAAAGGGGGAAGACGAAAGAAGCTGAATCAGAAAGACCTCCACCCCCGTTCCCTCAACGACTCAAGAAACACAAAGAGGAGGCGTGTTTCAAGAAATTCATGGAGGTGCTTAAACAGGTACATGTTAATTTACCTCTTGTTGATGTCTTGCAGGGAGTGCCTAAATATGCCAAGTACATAAAGGACATCGTGGCCAACAAAAGTCGGTTGACTGAGTATGCTACGGTGGCTTTAACTGAGGAGTGCACTTCCCGGATCCAAAATAGACTGCCCACAAAGCTAAAAGACCCTGGAAGTTTTACTATCCAGCTTACTATTGGGCAGAGCATCCGAGCTCGTGGATTGTGTGACTTGGGGGAAAGTATAAATCTGATGCCGTCTTCGGTATTCAGAAAGTTGGGTTTAGGGAGTCCTAGACCTACAACCGTAATCTTGCAGTTGGAGGATCGATCCTTAGCTAGGCCGGATGGCATTGTTGAGGATGTTCTAGTGCAAGTTGGCTCCCTAATTTTCCCGGTAGATTTTGTCGTGCTGGACTTTGAACCAGATGCGGAAGTCCCATTTATTTTGGGACGACCCTTCTTGGCAACCGGGAAAGCATTAATGGACGTAGCTGCGGGGCAACTCACAATGCGAGCACACAACAAGGTAGAGGTGTTCGATGTGTATAAAGCACCCAAGCTCCCGATGGTGCATGAAGAACTCTCGGTGATCAATGTGATTGATCATGGTAATGCTAAGCAGATGAAGGATTCCCGAGAGTTAATGGGAAGACCACCGGATAGGTGTAAGCACTACTGGGGGAAGGACGGTGATCGAGAGAAATCGTCCATCACCCTAGCGGACAATTGAGCTTAAATGACGTCGAGCCGCGACGGTAAACTGGGTGCTGCACGGGAGGCAACCCGTGAAAATTTTTTCTTTCATTTTGTAAAGTGTAAATAGATTTTCTTTTCCTTTTTCTCGATTTATTACAAAAGTTTTCATTTTAGTTAGTATTTTTTATTTTTAGTTAGGTGAAACCTATTATTCTAACCAATTTTGTTTAGTGAGATGATTCTCAGGTCAAATGGAGGAAAATGTGCACGGAATCGTGAAGGAAAAGTCGAGGTATGAAAAATTAATAAAATATAGAAGACAGTGAGCTGGGGCGATAGCTCCGTGTCACGGAGGAGGACCTCCGCGTTACCCTCCGTGACACATCGAGGTGTAACCTAGAAATTTTAAAAAATTTCCAGAATGCTATCGCGATGGCTCCGTGTCACGGAGGCAGTGCACCGCGATGCACTTCATGACACGTTGCCTTGTATATCGCGACGGGTCACACCAGGTTGTCGGGTGACCCGCGTGTTTTTCTACCCTTTTTAACCCGAAACCTCCCCTTTTCCCCTCATTTTCGATTTCTTTCGCGACCAAACATCCCAAAACCCCTCTCCCACCAACGTGCCACGGCTTAAGGCAACAATTTACCGAGTTTTCTTCGATTATTCAACTCCAAGGTATGTTTTCCGATTCCCTCTCATGTTTTTGTCGATTTTCTTTGATTTTAAGCATGGGAGGTGAACTAAATCGCCCTAAGTCGAAATTAAGCATGAATTCGAGTTATTTGTTGATTGATAAATGTTTGGAATGTCATTATGATTGTTTGAACTTGTCGATTGCATAAATTAGTCGAATTTGATTGCGAAAATCAATTCTAGGGCTTGTTGTTGAATGTGAAGTAGAAATGTGTTGAAAGTGTGAATTGTATGCCGGGTTGTACGTGTTGAATGAGATGAGTCATTGTACAAAGTGTTAGGATGTTAATAGACGACGAAATCTTGGGTTTGGGGGAAAATGTTGAAATTGGTTAGAAGTTGGTTGGTTGGATAGGTGCATGTATATAAATTTTTGTTGGCGTTTTTGTTTTCTTGTTTTTCTTTGCTAAGTGCGATAGTCAAAATGCTAGCGATGGTAGTGATTGTGATTAGCTGTACGAAGTCTGAGTAGTACGTAGAAGTTATACCGTTGAATTTTTCTTTTTGAACGCACTAAGCATGATTGTATAGCTGGTTGTTTGATGTAAATAAAGTTATTCTTGTCGTATTGTTATAACTGTAGCTAAGGACTAAGTGTGGGGTAACTTAGCGTAACCTGACCTTAGCCGAAGTTAATATTTATTTAGCTTAAAATTGAGCTTGTTTACTTGGGTTGACAGGTAAAATGGCAAGCCGGCAAGATAAAGGGAAAGGTGCATCAACTTCAGGCACCGGAAGGAAGAGACTCAGACTGGGCACAGCAGTCCCAGCTGCACCTGCAGTTCCACGCGGCCAGCGCAACCAATATGGAACAAGATGGGTGACTGACGAGGGGAAAAAGTGGTACGCCAAGCATAAAGAGAACAAATATTTCCCCGAAGAGCATATAGCATGGGAGCCATTGGCACAGGAGTTCCCCAGGATAGTTCACCGGATCGAGGCTGCTAGGCTTAATTTCATATTCGAGGAGCCCAAAGAATGCAACCTACACCTGGTTCGGGAGTTCTATGCTAATTGGAACCCTTCAATCAGAAGCCACACCATTAAAATCAGAGGGCAGATAGTCACTCTGGAGCCACACCAGCTAAATGCCATCATAGGAGCACGGGACACAGACGCCCACGTCCTCCGACAGTTGAACATTACCCCACCGTATGCCGACATCAGACGCACACTGTGTGGGGCCCGATCTACAGCTAGATGGAGCAGGCACAAGGAAAAGGGCTACCACCAGACTCTGCCATATTCTCAGATGAATAGGGAAGCCCAAATCTGGCTGAAGATAGTCTGCTCTTGCCTCATCCCGGGGGTACACATGACTGATGTAACCCGGGATCGTGTTTGCCTGGTGTACGCCCTAATGAAAGGGCTGGAGATAAATGTCGGGGCGGTTATTATATCCGCCATGAAGAGAGCCCGGCTGCACCAAGGGCACAGGTATGGATTCGGTGGACTACTCACCACCTTTCTCCGGGGACTCGATGTTCAGGAGGAGGCCCTCGATTATATCCCGCAGTTGGAGTGGCGGGCCTTGGATGTGACTAAAACTAAGGCTCCCGACACCACCCACGGGCTAGTGCTGACACTTGGTGAGCAACACGCTCGTGATGACCAGTACATGGCACGGATGTATGGGATGCAGATGCTCCAGCTCAGGATAGGTGGGAGGCCAGCCATAGAGGAGGAGCTATGGCAGCTCGAGCTAGATTACCCGTTTGGCGAAAACACCAGGGCTCTATGCCGAGTGGGGCCAGCCTTTGTAGAGCCCACTGATGATGACGTCCCCACGGACGAGGAGACACATCGGGAGGACTCCGATGTGGAGTCTGATGACGACGACGAAGGCGACTCGGACATGGGAGATGAGGCAGCAGCACCTGATGAAGAAGTGGAATACTTTGACTGATCAAGGAGTTCCACCACCTGATTTTGTGCTATTTAATTTTTGTGAACACTGGGGACAGTGTTCGAATTAAGTGTGGGGTGGGAGTAGTTAGGTGTTGGGCTGGGCTATTTTGTTTGTATGTTCTCCTCTGTTATTTTGTATGTTGTGTTTCCCTGTGTTTGTGAATTTTCAAACTGTTCTGTATTTGTAAATATTTGTGGAATTGATACGTGTTGTTGATTGTTGCCAGCTGATTTTGTAAATATTTTTGTAAATATTTTTGCTTATCGAAATGATCGATATTTTTTAAAAAATTTTTGAAAATATTTTGTACATATTTAAAATATTTTGTAAATAATTTTTCTATCGAAATGATCGATATTTTGTAAATTTTCTAACTTTTTAAATTTTGGGTTTCTCAGCATTTGTTTTCAGTTCTTTTACCGAGAATGGTCCCATTGAACCGACATCTTAAGTAGTGACTATTCCCTATGATGGATGGATGACGACCGTCTTAAGGGAAATGTAGTCGTTAGGAGTAGATATTTTTTTTTCAATTATTTGTAGTTTTGTTCCTTGATGGATTGCATCCCGAAACCTGTAGTTACTATATGGTTGCGAAAGTTTGGTTGCGTGTCGTGCATGATATTCAAAATGCAAAGGTGATTCTTATGAAAGCATGCAATTTTGTAAATATGTTGAGATACCTAGGCTATAGAGTTCGATTCGGTGTGATTGAGGCTTAATGTTTGAATTCACGTAATTAGTTGATTAAAGAGTCTGTGAATACATCTTGAATCGAGCATGTGCATAAAGTGTGTAGTGAGGTATTGTTATTCCATGCTATTGTGAAGTGTCTAGAACTTGCCTGGTGTTTATACAAAACGAAATGAAGGAGGTGTATTGTAGGAAAGGATGTAGGCATTTCTTTGTTTTAACCGAGAGTTTCTATTTTTCTTGTCATACTCCCCCTTTCTGTGATTGTATACCCTAGTCAGCCCTTTGAGCCTTTAGCCTATTATTTCTTTCTTTTGTCCAAAAAGTGTAAGCCGAGCTTAATTCCTTCTTTTCATTAGCCGTAAAGTCTATACAAAACTCTTAAGCGCTTAAGAAGAGAAAATAATTTTCCCAAAGTGTCAAAGAGTGAGAATGGTGAAAAGAAAAAGAAAACCAGAGTGAGGGAAGAAAAGAAAAGGTTGAAGGTGCGCTTGTTATAAATAAACGATAATGAAGGTGCATGAATAATCTTTGTTATTGTGTCAAGTGTGCTTAATGAAATGGGTCATACTAAGATAAATCATCAAGAATGGGATGATGAAAAAAAAAAAGAGAAACAATGTCCATGAGTTGATGGGAATGTGTTGAAAAGGCGCTTAAGGATGCTAGTGGCTATTATTGGCTAATCCAATATATACTAGTTCCATAGCTTCCATTACAACCCATTAATGTCATGCGTGATCTTACATAGCATTTCTTTATATTAGTGGAGTAATACACTAAGGGCAAGCTTATGGGTCATGACATGATGCATGTGAATTCTTTTGGGAGAGAGAGTAAAATTGTTTTTACATGCCCCTACTTGAATGTTTGTGTGTCACATGAGCAAAAAAGGAAAGATTCTCTTGAGTTGTGAGGGCACATGCTTGAGGAAAGACTGATTTTCGTGTCGGATATCTTGATTAGCTAATTTGCATGAGTTTGCCGATATTGAGAGTCGATTCTTAAAGTCTAGGAAGTCTTAATGTATTGAAGGTCATTGCATTGTTAAGACCATGCATGTTTTCTTGATGATTTGCAATATTGAATGATCGGTATGACCGTAGCTTAAATTGTCGTACCATAGTAGCAAGGTTGGGGTAAGTGATCTTGGGCAGATTTATATGCCCAAGTGATACTCAAAAGTATCATTTTCGCCTTGTTTATCTAGCAATGTGTATACATTTTCATGTAATTGGTAATAAAATGTGAATTTATACTAACCAACATGATTAGCATTGTTTTGTAGGTAAAATGTGATTTTCGGAAGCTAAAATGCATGTTGGATGATATCGGAGTTGGACTTGGATGCGAGCAAGGAAAAAGGCATAGGACTGCACGAATTAAAGGGGCTCCGCGATGGAGCCGTGTCACGCGGCCATCGCGGAGGCATTCTGCCTGGGGAGTGAAAATCCAATTTCCAGTGGAGGTTCGCGTCTGCTTCGTGGCACGGTGGCTAGCCTCCGCGTTGCACGTCGTGCCACTTTGGTGTTTAAATTCCTGGACCCCCAGTTCCAGTGAGGGTCCGCGTTCATGGCATTTCACGGAGGCAGTGCTCCGCGATGCACTCCGTGACACGTTGCTCATTATTCCGGGAAAAATTCCCACTAGTATAAATAGAACACTTAAGTTTATTTTTCATAATTCAGACTTGGTGGAGCAAGGACGTGGGTTACAGGCAGTTGAGGGATGAAAAGTTCAGAGTTTTTTCTCTCTTTCTTTCTTCTCTAATTCAATTGTTTGTATGATTAGCACTCGTTTGATGATGATTAATCCACAAATGAGTGGCTAATTCCCTTCCTTTCTGAGGTTATGAACACTTGTGATGAATTTTGATTATTGATTATATGGTTTTTCATCTTTTTCTTCCATGTTGTTCTATTAATTCTTGTTTTTACTGCATTGGTGTGTGGCCTACATTAATGTACATCTAAAAAGTCCGATTTCACTCGAGAGAGCACGAAATTGGAAAGTTGTGAATTAATAGGATATTGTTCTTAACTTGATTTGAGAAAATTGAGTTTTGATGTACATTCAGGATAGAAATATACCTGAAAGTCGTATTAGTCAATTTAGGAACCGGAATTGTATGGCTAGAACATGAATTGCATTTGATCACAGAAATGTAGACGGATGGTTCATGATTCTTAAGTGAGATTAAATACGAGAGTTTTAATCTCTTGGCAATTGTTCTTGGCTAGCAACTGGAAAAAAAGATTAACCAATTTATGATGATAATCAGTTTCATTACATGTTCGTTAACCTCGGCATGCTCTTATTCATAGTCCAAATTCAAAGTAGATAATTGTTCTTAGTTTTAGTATAAAAATCTATAATACAAAATATCCACTTTTTGGTCACGTTGTTGTCAGCATATTCAGAAGTAAAATAGAGTAAACTTGAGAAAATTGCACTTAACCCAAGTCTCTGTGGGATCGATGCTTGACTTACTAAAGTCACTTACTACTTCTTCGACCACGTGCACTTGCGTGTTGTTTTATATACCCATATAACAAACAGACCGAACATCACTCTCCCGAACCCTGAGTTGGTGATATCTGAATCTAAGATCAATCTTGGAGAAACACTTGGCACCTTGAAGCTGGTCAAACAAATCATCGATCCTATGTAAAGGATATCTGTTTTTAACGGTGACCTTGTTTAACTACCAATAGTCAATGCACATCCGAAGCGAACCATCCTTCTTCCGAAAAAATAACACTGGTGCACCCTATGGAGACTTACTTGGCCTAATAAAGCCCTTATCTAATAGGTCCTTCAACTGATCCTTCAACTCGACTAGAGGCATTTTATAGGGTAGAATAGAGATAGGTTGCGTGTCAAGAACAAGATCTATATTAAAATTAATCTCCCACTCGGGAGGAAGACCTGACAAATCATCAGGAAAGACCTCTGGATACCCACGTACTACTGGAACTGACTGGATAGTCAGGGTTTCAGACTCGACATTCTTAACCCTAACTAGATGGTATATGCAACCCTTAGAAATCATCTTTCTAGCCTTAAGGTAAGAAGTGAATCGACCTACAGGCACAGCTGAACTACCCTTCCATTCCAAGACTGGCTCACCCGAAAATCTGAACTCTACTGCCCGGATTCCACAATTAACTGAAGCATAGCATGCAAATAGTCAATCCATGCTGAGAATAACATCGAAATCGGTTATGGATAACTCTATCAAATCTGCTGAGCTGACCTTATGAAGGACTAAAACTGGGCAACCTCTATACACCCGTCTAGTTATAATTGAGTCACTTACTGGAGTAGAAATTGAGAAGGGTTCTGACAAGACATCGGGACTGACTCCGAAGCTACTGGACACATATGGTGTCATAAAAGACAAAGTAGCCCCCGGATCTAGCAAAGCATATACATCAATATGAAAAACTCACAACATAATAGTGACCACATCCGAGGAGACCTCCTACTTCTGTCGGGATGCTAAAGCATAGAATCTATTCTGGTGCTGACCGCCAGTTGTGCTAGTAGATACACCCCGATAGCTGAGCGTGCGGGAGGGGATGCTGAACTAGAAGCTAGGCCTCGACCCCCAACCTGACCCTGCCTCACAGCTAGACAATATCGAAGCATGTGTACGGGCTTCCCACACCTGAAACAAGCACCTGAACCTTCCAAGCACTGGCCTGTGTGCCCGCGACTACACTTCTAACAAGATGGGATGCTAGAATCTGTAGGTATACTGCTCTGACCCCTCGAGCCTGATGCTTGCCCTCTCTGATCATGTCTTGGACTGGGTGGCACACTCAATGCTGATGATGCTGGGGCCGATGATCTCTAGTGGGTCTGCTGTCGGTGCCCACCACCGGATCTCAGCTAAGAGAATCTGTGGTCCTGGTCCTGGCCCTCTTGGCCTCTCTCTCAAATGTGTCGCCTCCATTTGCTGGGCGTACAACACCATCCGAGGGAAATCCATGTCTTGGTTTAAGCATAGCAATCCGACACTCCTTCTCCAAATACCCTTCTATACCATGCACAAACTTGCTCACCAGCGTCCTCTGGTCAGCCACTAACTCCGGGGCATATTTTGATAGGTGAATGAACTCAAGGGAATACTCTTGCACTGTCATTCTTCCCTATTTCAAGTTTACAAACTCAACTGCCTTCAGCTCTCTCATCTCCCAAGGGAAAAACTGATCTAGGAATACGACCTGAAACTCCTCCCACATGATCGAACCTGCTCCTGCGACCCTGCTATGCTTCCATTAGTGAAACCAGATATACGCAACCCCCTTTAACTTCAAGGAGGCCAACACTGGCACTCAACACTACTCACCCCCATGACTTGGGTGATATTGACAATCTCATCAATGAAATCATGCAGGTCCTCATCTACCTTGGACCCCAAGAACTCCAGCGGGTTCATCCTCAAGAAGTCTCTAACCCGAGCCGCTGTTGCATTGCCATTTTTATAACATGCGCAACGTCCTGCTGATTGTCCTGAGCAGTCAAGGCCTGCACAAGCATCTAAATAGCGGCCTGGAACTCAGCATGAGCGGCTGGCTCCGGTGCCTGAGGCTCCTGAACAGGTGGGGCTGGCTGATGCCCATAACCATCTCCATCCTCGTGGCCTTCACCACCTCCATTCCTTCTTCCATTCATTCTTTGAGGAGCCATGATTCTGCAATTACGAATAGCATGAATTAGAAGGATATAAAGAATTTTCATCAGACGACATAGATCATGAAAGATGGGAATGTTTCCTAAACGTCTCGTAGCCTCTTCATCATAAGTGTGGTGTGGTTCACACCCATGAAAATACTCTACTCAATTCATCTTTAAGACACCCTACGACACTTCAAAACCTGGTTCTGATACCAAGTTTGTCACAACCCAGACAAAGGTCCGGATTGTAGACATGAGACAAGGTATCCCGAGCGACCCCAAGTCGACCCATGGCACAAGCATACATCTAACTCAATTAATAAACTGAAGAATCAACATTATAAACTCAGCAGAAGTCTACTTAAATATAACATCAGAATAAGCATCCGAAGTTGATTACATACACAAGTATGAAAAGCCTCAAACCTAGATGAGTTGATGGGACAAGACCTCAACTAACTCAACAATACTGAAACTGAAATACATAAAGAAAGATAGATAGTCTAGTCCTCAAAAGATGAGGACTCACCATTAGGTAAACGCTAACTCCGATAAACTGCCTAAGAGTGGAGCTGAACCTGAGAGCCGGATCCTGTATCATAAAATGATACATCATAAAAATATGAGGTCAGTACGTGGAATGTACCGAGAATGCAAGGTAAGTAAAACCTCTTAATTAAAGTAAATCATTTAACGCATTTCATAACATATCATAAGCTTTCAAGTCGGAGAGGAGGGACTGCATGCATTCTTTCTGAAATCATAATCTTTTCATAACATGACAATGCGTAGCTTCATAATATCATAACTGACTCAAATGACTCAAAGTTGAAATATGACATTTATAGAAAAGTTGAACATTGAGTCAACCTTAATTTAGATCATGCATGTATAACTAATAACCGTAAGTAAATGAATATGCAAATCTGAATCACTTAGATAATGAGAGACTCGTAACTTAACCGACATACCATGATAGAGCTTACGTTGTCCCAACTATCATACTCCAGTGGGCAGAGCCGTTCAAAACCTTTCCAAGGCTAAGGACGCTACCATGATATCGATATCAAGCTGAAGGCCCATTCGGGCAAGGGTAATCTCACTAGGGAGGTCCCAATACATATAATAGTATCAACTTATGTTGGTGTGTAGTTCTGGAGCATAGGGTGATCGATCCTTTGTCCGTTCGGTGCTAGACTCTTCTCCAAAAAACATACATATGCTCTACATCGTATATCACGAGGCTCAACATCATCTATTGACGAAGCTCAACATCGTCTATGGACGAAGATCAAGATGAAATCATGCATAAACTAAACATAGTATGAAAACGAAGTTCAACATTGTCTTTTGACAAAGCTCAATAATTAAATCATGCATATACTCAACATCGTACCAAAATGAAGCTCAATAATAGCATACATTTCAATAGAATTCATGCATATGTGAAACTTTAGTTTAAAACATACCACAAGCTGAACATACTTGGGAGACTCCACTCCAAAACAATGTGGTAAGCTTATTTCGGGAAAATCATCATTTGAAATCAACATGTGGGAATTGCCCAAAGCTTTATCATACTTGGAATTGGATCCATTCTCATTGCAGACATAATTATAGAAATGGAAAATTTCAAATCATGCTTTGCATCATAATATCTCATCCTATCACAGTTACTTCGTAGATCTTGCTTTTCATGATCATATCATCAATGGGCTTCAACATTCATAAAAACTAGAAACATAATTTTAATTGAAATCATTGTAAACTCAGCTCATGCTTCACAATTCTATAATAAAATCATAATTAATTCATACACATGTAAAGGAATTGAACATGCATGCATCCGGGTTAAATCCTCACATTTGATCATAGGAGATTTTCATGATTCGATAGAAATTGGGCATGGGTGTAGAAGAAGACACCTAGTCATAACCCTACAGACATGGGAGGGATTGATTCTACCACTTCTCTTATTGCTCAAGAGAGATTCCAATGGAAACCTTGAAGACTTGCTCTAAATCACATCTTCAACCTCTCAATCTTGCATGCATGTAATGAATGACTAAGAATAGGTTTTCCCCTCTTTAAACCCACTAAAACAAGCCTTAAAAGATGCAGTATAGGCCCCTAGGACTTAGGAATTATGAAAAATCCCTTACTAAAATCACAGAAAATAACTGTTAGGTGGTCTTAACGGACGACCTGACAACTCGTCGGGTTGCTCGTCAAGTACACTGTCTAGCCTGACGTCCTAGGCTCGCAACGACTGATAAAATGACTCGTTAGGCATGACCACGACTCATGGTCACCAATTGTCAAGTGCACTTCCACAAGTATATCACTTCACCCTTATATCACCCCACGACTCGTTACCACACCCACTGAGTCGTGGTCAGCTTTCGTTAAGTGCACTGTCTTGCCTTCTTCTATTTTCCTTCTCCCTTACCCCACGAATGACCTAACGACTCGTGGTTTTTGACAATGAGTCGTTCCTACGCCCGTGGGGACCCCTTTTTCCTTCAAACTTCCCAACTCTCTCCTGGCCTCCCCACGAGTTACCTGACGACTCGTGGGTTGTTCTCACGAGTCGTCCAATGAATCGTCCTGTGCCTGCAACACCAGTTTTACTTTTTGCCCCGTTTTGACTCCCGGTTCTGATCCTTAGGTTCCCAGGGTATTATAGATGCTAACCCTCAATTGAAAAAAGAATAATGGTGACCCAATTGCTCAGTCTAAATATGCACAAATTATTGGGCATTTTGATGCATTTAACAAATTATACAAGGCCTGATATAACATATGTTATGTGTAGACAAAGTAGATATACTCATAATCTAAAAAAAGAGCATTGGTATGCATTAATTAGACTAAAGAAATATTTGAGATGAATCATGAATTATGATATCCTGTATAGTAGATTTTCTTCTACATTAGAAGGATATTATGATGCAAACTCGATCGCTGATTCAAATGAGACAAAATCCACCAGTGACTATGTGTTCACTTTTGGTGGGAGTATAATATCATGAAAATCGGCTAAGCAACGATCATCTCAAGATTGACTATGAAGTCCAAATTTGTAGCTTTGGAGTTAGATAGTTCTGAGGCTAAGTGGTTAAGAAATTTCTTAGCTAACACCCTTTTCATAAAGGATGTGTTGCCTCCCTGTCTATGCATTGTGATTGTTAAGATGCAATTGCTATTGTAAAGAATAAATCTTATAATTGCAAGACTAGACACATTAAATTAAGACATAATATCATTAAGTAGCTGCTAAAAAATGGAATAATTTTCATTGATTATGTGCAGTCAGAAACAAATTTGGTAGATCCTCTGATTAAACCTATGAAAAGAAAATTAATTCTTCAAATCTCGAGAAAAATGGGGTTAAGGCCAATATGATTGTCAGTAAAGATACTTACCCAATATATGTAATTGCAGATCCCATGAAATAAGTTCGTATGGGTAAAAATAATTTGTTATTGACACTGCACACTAAAAGAAAACTGCAACTAATTGTGAGGATGCGTTATTGACTCTTAATGAATTCATAGTCCTTAGGAATGGTGTATTTAAAGGAGTATACACTTGATAAATTCACCTATATGAGAAGTGGAGTGGGGATACTCCTATAAGGTTTTGGCTAAGTTCTAGAGCTTTCATGAATAACCAAGCATACGCATGACCTATTGGAGTAAAATTGCATTGAACAATAAAATATGAATGTTAAAATGTGATTGGTAAAATTTCTGACTTAAAATAAGAATTATTAGTTCATAGAAATTCTATATTTTACTAGTAATTCTATAAGTTAAATTTTATCGGTTTAAGTTTGTTTCATAGTCCAAAAGATACCAAGATTATAACATTTTGATCATACACAATCCGGCAAGCATTATCCTTTTATTTCTATTCTTTGATATCAAATATTCTTTTGAAATATGTTAGGGATTGTTGGATATTTCAAAGATTTCTTTGGGCCAAAGTAAAATCACTTCACACGTGGACCCTATTAGTACATAAATCATCAAATAGTTGATAAAGTGTATTACTTTTTCTTGTTGCCAAAGCTAGCCACAAATTTCATTTCTATCCTTTCCTTTGCCAAGTCTCAATGTCTCTATATATTGTCGAAGAAAGGATCTTTTAAAGCCATGACCCAAAAATAATTCAATAATCCTCGGCTTATCATAATTTATATTTTATTTTGCTAATTTTGTATTATTTAAATTTTATTGTTCCTGCTCCTATTATAGAGAAGACTTGTTCAACTCTAGAGAAATATTTCATATTGCTGAATTAGTTTTTTAGGACATGCCCAACGAGACTCAAGTATTATTTATGTATTACATATAATATTATTTCATAGTACTATTTATTTAATTCTGAAAATTATATTTTACAAATATGTGATATTTATGAAAGCTATATTTATCTTTGTTCGCAACAGTTTCCCTCGAAACCTAATCGCAATACATCATTTGATTTTAGGGGGTAATAGGACCCCCTCCCCCCGACTCCAAAATTAAAGTGTCTCTTTAAAACTAAGATATAAGTTCCGGGGGGGGGGGGAGGGGGGGGTTGGGGGCTTTATGTATTTTCTCATGCACAATACATACACACGATATACACACAAACATACATGAATGTGGCACCTACATATACAATATGTATCACTTGTGTGTCACATGTACCATATGTATGCTACTATATTTATAATGGTACACGTGATATAAAATGACTTATACACGAAATACATTATACATCTCACAACATACAGGGACATATCACTATTCACTTGTATGTCTTTTGTATTTCATGTATATGTCAATATATGTACAGTGATGTACATAACACACAATGATTTACACTTATTATAAACCCGACATATAATCATTCCAACACTACCACCATAAAAAAGGACGATCTGCTCTTCATTCTCCACGACAACACTCAAACAATATTCCACCAGATCGAAATTCAGATTTGATTTGGATCTTAATGGGATGGTTAGTGGTGCTTCGATAGAGTTAAAGTAGCAGAAATGGAGTTTGGTGATTTCAAAGGAATGATTCAAAAATTAAACCCAAATAAAAATATAAAAACCAAGATGGGTATTTTTTGATCTTACCAAGACCGTGTGTAAGATCCTATTAATCGTTATTGCAAACCTTTTTGATTTTATTTGTGGGTGCTTTGGTGTTGCTTAACAATGGAGGACACAGAGGCATAGAGACAAATGAAAAAAAAAGGAGGGGGGGAAGGAATTAGATTTATCAAAATTATGGGGGAATAATTAGTTTGCTCCGTGTTTTATGCTTTATAAAAATTGATTTGTCTTAAACAGCGTAGGTAAGAGCAATGTTATGTGCAGATAAGAATTGTTAGTAAGGTTCCTATATTGGACAAATGCACTACACTCAACTCTGAACAACAGTGTTGGGTCCAAACTAGATAGTTCAAATTGAACTCTTTTCAAAGCCTTCAGGAAATTTAAAGTGAAAAATTCATGGTGTGGACAATCAAATTTAGAAATTACGCCTAGTATCTTTTAAAGTGTTCGATCTTAAATAAAGCAATTGGAGAGAGAGAGATATATTTTATTTTTCTTCTAAATGTCTATACAAATGAACTGAATTAGCTTGCTAATTATAGAAAAACAGAAGTTGTTGCGTAAACTGCTTGCATATAGAAGCTGTTGCGTAAGCTGCTTGCAGATAGAAGCTGTTAAGCTGTTGTGTAAGCTGCTTGCAAGCTTATATATTAGAATATGAATATGAATGAACATCTATAATCTAATATATTTTATTACACTCTCCCTTGGATGTTCATCAATATATAATATGCCTCATTAAAACTTTACTAGAAAAACCCAGCGGGAAAAACTCTAGTGAAAGAAAAAGAGTACACATATCTAGTAATATGCATTGCCAGCTACCTCGTTAAAAACCTTACTAGGAAAACTCAATGGGACAAAACCTTGGTTAAGGAAAAAAGAGTACAACGCGTATTTTACTCGCCCTGATTAAAGCATCACATAATTCTTGAAAATAATGTACTTCACTCTTGTATACCAACTTATCACATGTTGAAGTAGGCAGAGGAAGTAGGCAGAACCTTCTATCAATTTATCATTTGATGAATTGCTTGATCATTTGCATCTCCAAAATTTTGATAGAGTTGCATCATCGTCATATAATTTTTTTGAAATCAGGTCAACAACATTCCTGGCTTGCTCTGCAAACCTTTGTTATCTTCTACACTGTCATGTGAAATATCATAGTATGACAGTAACCATTTAAAAAATAGATAACATATCTGGATCAAACCCTTATGTCGATAAGATGAATGTCACGTATATTTTAGAAACTTAATAATAATTGCTAGGATAAATAAATTTATATCATATAAGGATTATAAACAAGTTTCTCAAGAACTTGTAGATGCTTCAGGCATAGAATCCTCAAGAAAATGTTCATATAAACTTTTTCAAGTGACCACATCCATTAGCATGACATCTTCTAGTGTCTGGATTGTAAGTCAAATAAGCTTTACTCTTATCAAGATGCATCATTTCAATTGATAATTATTTCTATGTCAGCATATTCAATAAACGTAGAGTTTAGATCCTCAAAATCACTTACAATATTGCGCGCATATTGTACTAAAGATATCATCGATGAGATATTATTTTATATCGGTTCACAATGCGACATAACTTATTGAGATCTCATCACTTCATTATTTTCAAGTACTTGAACCTCTCATAAGGTTTCATGAATTGTTATGTCGTAGGCTCTTCAAGAGAATATTGCCTCCTTGTTATGATTATTTGCTCTTCTTTTTCAAGGATTATTGCGTTAGAACCGATTGGTCTACCATGCAGCATGCATTTTGTAGACTTTTTCCTTCGGGTACTATCAATAGGAGCATTTGTAGAGGAAATATGAGATTAATTTTGGGTCAGCAAATGCTTCTAGCAGTCAACGTGAATTATCTTTTGAATAAGAATTATACTGATGATAATTCACAATATACTTCTTAGCTGCTTATCTTCTCCTCCTTATGTTAGAAGACCTAACATATATCTCTCATCTTCTTTGAGAAATCAATATGTGTGCATCGTGGTAGGTTCATTAATCATCTGCCGCACATAAAAAGTTATTAGATGAAAACAACTAGTTCTTGACCCTAAACCAATTTAGAAGGGGTGAAATAATCATAACTTATTGGTCTAATGCATATAAGTATCAATATATGCAATATATCATATCTCAGATCAACACATGAAGCTTTGTTCTCATAACCAATAGTTTGACCATTTATCGGAGGTATTCAATGTCAAATCCGCTTGAATATAAACCAGCATTATCGAGATGAATTGTCATGATTACAGCATCTGAAAATTATGCTCCAAACTCAATTTATATTGAGCAAGCAATGTTAAACTACAGGTAGACAATAAACGCACATGTGGCCATCTTATAGATGCATCTATTTAAGATAGCACATGACAAGTGAATGAGCCCATATTCACCTTTTATAATTTTTAAAATTTGGGGATTCAATCGCACCATTAACTAGTATATCAACTTATCATGAAAACAAGCAACATAAAAGAATTCTTGAAGAATCTTCTAGTTCTTCAATATACTCTGATATTTAATTAGCACATCATATTTAAATCAGGACAATCAAAATGGTCATGTCAACTGATAAAATTATTTGTACTAACAAACTTCAAGTTTACCATAATATGTGCTATTTCTTTTAGTAAACATCAAGTTTACTATGACATGAGTTTCACATTAATAAACTTCTGATTTATTTTTTCATGTGATCTTATCATGCTCCGGTAAGTGTTCACATGCATATTTCTTAACCATAGTAACTTGGAGATATTGAATCTTTCAATCGTTTATAGTCTCGATACGATAACCATTTTTATTGTTAGTAAACTTCAGGGTTACTACTTGTGTCCTGATTATAAAAGTTTCATATGTTACGATCTAGGATGAATGGTTCAATCATATATATGCTCTAGAGACTTCAATATTTTAAATATCTCCTTCAGGGAGATTTTCCATTAATACCTAAATATTTTTTATCAAAGAGACAAAACACATAATAATCACAATTTGTATTAACGAGGCAAACACATAATAATTCTGAATATTTTGTATCAAAGAGGCAAATACATAATAATCACATTTTGCAAAAGAGATACATTATTTCTCTCTAGAAAACCAATAACAACTAATCATAATATATCAATGTTGTTATAGTATAAAATATTCTACTCTAATTTTTTTTCTTAAAATGATACTTCATAAAATTATTCAAGATATTTCTACGTACGACAAGATGACTATTATAACACAAAAATAACATGTATATCCATTGTCATTTCATCTCTCTAGGAGTGATAACCTTTTACTTCATGAAATGAAAAATAATCATTTAAATATGTACCAAATATGACATTCATCAATAAGTCATTATTTTGTTCAAGCATAACAAGACATCACTTTAAATATCTTATAAATTCTTCTGTTTCAGGAGAATATTTTAATATTTTGCTACTTCAGGAGTAGATTTAAAGATCTTACTACTCCAAGAGTAAAATTAAAAGATTTACTACTTCAAAAGTAAAACATAAAATATTGAGAATAAATTCTACCTCTTTTGGAGGTGAATCGTGATACCATCAGAATCATTATTCTACCTCTTCTAGAAATGAGTCGTGATATCCTCAAGACCAAGTGTACGTATGAATTGATAAGCTTCACTAAATACTGTCACATTCACTTCAGGGAGTGGATATGCATTTATAACATTTATCAAAAGTTCTCATTCTTCAGGAATAAAATATAATCATATGGACATGCCTTAAGAATATCAAACCATGATGGCTTAATAGCTCTTATAAGATATTGCTATTTTAGGAGAAAATTGAGACATGTATGATAATACAATTTTTTTTTCTCGAACATTTCCATGACCACAACTAGGGTCACGACCTTTTTCTCAACATCGTTGAAATTTATCTCCTTGGTTTCTCTATTGCACCGTTTCATGCCTTACATCCTTCCTTTTCCATTTCTGGTGGTGAAGAATATTATTTAGTGCAATGCATCATCATGATTAGAGCTCTTCGATCATATCCAAGACCTCGACTGAGGTCATGACTAAAACCAGGGCCACAACCTTTCTCACGCTTAACTTGGTGGAAGTTCATCTCATTCACTTCAGGGAATAGCTAAAACCAGGAGGTCAGATTTCATGTTTTGTCATTAATAATGTATTATGTTGCTCGGCCACATGAAGATGTAAAATTAAGTTCAAAATATTTTCTAAACCCCATATTTTGATATTTCTATTTCAGGAGCACATTCAAGGCGTGAAAGATGGTAAAAGTTTTCTCCAGCATATCACTAGATCAGTGATATTTTTAGCAAATAATTTCAATGAAAAAATAATCCTAATCATAGAATTATACTCACATATAGCCTAAAAATAGATCCAACCATAAATGTTGGTGGAAGAGCGACCAGCTTCAGGTGGTCATATTTATCTTTTAAATTATTTCACAACATAAGAGAATATTTAACAATGAGATATTCCAATTTCAGGCCCTCATCATGGGGCGGAGGAATATCATTGTATAGTCTTGATCGATACATGATTTTTATCTTTGATGGTGTCTGTCAGACCCTGGTGTCTGTCACACCCTTTTCATCAAGATGAATTTCATTATCAAACACCCAAGATAAATGGTTTTTTCTTGATATATCAAAGGCTAAAAATTCAAGTTTATTATTTTAGGAGTAAACTTCATATTTATCACATCGGAGGTAAATTTTAGATTTACCACTATGGAGGTAAATTTCAGATTTTACTACTACGAGAGTAGATTTTAAATTCACCACTACAGAGGTAGATTTCTGATTTATCACTTAGGAAATAAATTTTATATTTACCACTTTGAAAATAAATTTTATGCCACTAGGGGGTAAATTTCAGATTTACCATTACGAGTAAAATCTCAGATTACCACTATAGGGGTAAATTTCGTATTTACCACTTCAGGGATAAATTTCATACCACAACGAGGGTAAATTTCAGATTTACCACTACAAGGGTAAATTTTATATTTACCACTTTAGGGATAAATTTCATACCACTATCGGGGTAAATTTTAAATTTATCATTATGGGATAAATTTCAGATTTATCACTATGAGGGTAAATTTCATATTTACCACTTCAGGGATAAATTTCATACCACTACGAGGATAAAATTTAGATTTACCACTGCAGGGGTAAATTTCATATTTACAACTACCGGAGTAAATTTCAGATTATCACTTTGGGAATAAATTTCAGATTTATCACTTCGGGATAAAATTTAGATTTACCACTACATGGATAAAATATTTTATCTAACATGTCTTTCAATGTATACCATGGTTTAAATCAATTGTTGCTTTAGGAGCTATGAAGTATCGTGGAATTTAATCACTTCTGGTGGTAAATGAATTTAATCATTATGGAATTTATGAAATTCAACAAGTATAAATGCATACCTTCGATGCTTTCAAAGTATTTTCTCAAGATGGCAGAGTATTGTGCTGATAACGTGTTATGAAATGATAATAAAATGATAAAACAACAAGAGATATAAACAAAGAAATTGGGGAGGGAGGGAGAGAGAGAGAGAGATTTCATTTTTCTTCTAAAACGTCTATACAAATGAACTGAATTAGCTTTCTATTTATAAAAAAGTAGAATTAGTTGTGTAAGCTGCTTGCATATAGAAGTTGTTGTGTAAGTTGCTTGCAGATAGAAGTTGTTGTGTAAGCTGCTTGCAGATAGAAGCTGCTACAGAAACTTATTTAATAGAAGTTATAGTGTAAATTGCTTGCAAGCTTATCTATTAGACTGTGAATATGAATGAACATCCATAATCTAATATATTTTATAACATAAAAAGATTATTGGGAAGAATTATTGTTTTCCATCATAGTTCGAACATTTGCCTATAAGGCGGAGCTTATAATCAACTGAACAAGTTCACTGTCTTGAAATATCCTGAATGTCTGCCTTATGAGAAAAAGTTAGAACTTATACCTAATATGCAACATATCTAAGTTCTAATTTTTTCCTATAAGGAGAAACTTCTTATAAATTGTGTAGGTTCACTATCTTAAAGTTTCTTGAATGTTTGTCTTATGGAAAAAGGTTAGAACTTATGTCTGTGGGAGATATACCTAAGTTCTAATATTTGCCTACAAGGTAGAATATCTGTTCAATTGAACAGATTCACTGTATTAAAATATCATAAATTTTTGCAATATGGAAAAAGTTGGAATTTTTTGAAGCAGAGTCTATTTTCAAAAAAAAAATTATTAAGCAAGATCAAAAAATCAAGACCACCCCTTATGGAGTCCATTTTTGTTTGATTTTTCTTGTAGGAGATAAAATATCAAAACCAACCCACCGTAGGTCCGTTTCTGAACTTGACCAATTTTCATCTTTCTATTTAATGTTTAGTAGTATTTTCAATGGGCTTTTCATGCATATGTACCAACAAAATAAATAGTTTACTGCCGCTTGCCCTAATTTTTTTTATTTCACTCGCTTGGTTATTTATTTATTCATTTCTCTTATATCAACCAAATCCAATAAAAAGAAAGTCTGAGTTATCTTTCTTAGATTTCAAAAAATGGTAAAAAAATAGTTTTCAAGATCAATTATATCACGCTTCAGCCTAAGGCCTAGGTGATACTGACACCTAATGCCATTTCAGACTCAAGCGTACGGCTGCAATTGGCATGGAAATATGAGCCGACAGCTAAACATGAATAAACATACTAATTAAACACATCCATACTAGTCAAGAAACTAAAAAATGAGGTAAGGTAAGGCATTAAATGGAAATAACTTTCATAAGAGCTATATTTTAAATCAGATTGGACTAACCACTCTAAATTAAAATCTGCCACAAGGATACCACCTGACTATTTATCTATGAAACCTAGTCAATACTAAAGTACATAGATTGGTCAAGAGAAGGTCTTTGTCCTGACCTTTAGGAACCAATGTTGAAAACCATTTGATTATATTCAATATATGAAAATGAACTAGGATTATGTTCCAGGATTTCATAACTTCAACAGGTCTTTTGTATTAATGATCAATCCCAGTGTTATTTATACAAAACTGACGATTATGATTCATCTAGTGTCTTTTAAATAACCTAGATGAATGAAACTCTATATCTTTTCGGTCTTTAAGTGTTTAAGTGTTAAACTTATCATTATTTTTTAATTGACTTTCCTCGTAAAAGCTCAAATCATTATATGAGGGGTAGATAACTCAAATATCCACTATTAATCTCTTCTCCTAATCTATATTTTTTATCAAGCAAGTTAAGATATATGACAAGTTTTGACGTTTGCAATCACTAAAAAGCAATCAATGAGAATAGATTAATAATGCATAAATAGCCACCGCTCATGAATCACTATTTTTGTTAACCTACTTTCATTATTCCATCATAATTTTCACAACTCTAACTATGAAATTAGATACTCATGCATGCATAAATAGTCTCAGAATTTGTTTAAGAATTCAGGGTAATCAACATACAAAATAAAAGAACAATAATAGATTTAATATTATTCATGCAAAATGTAACAAAAGAAAGGAAGAAAAGTAAGAATCCCAATGTCAGAGTTCTTCCCTCTTTCTTTGTCTTGCTAAAAAGCAACCAATAATAATTTGGATGCCCCAAAGTTATATTTATAGTAGTGGAATTCAATATTCTTTCCTTTTTAAACTCATATTTGACTTTTGGACTAGCCAGTCTCCAGACACCTACTCCATGTCGCGCCCTCTAAAGTAGAGTTTTAGCTTCGCTTTGCGGACCCCATAGCGCAGCAGAGCCCTAATTCAAATCCTCTAAAGTTTGGTCTTCTACGCGGCGTAGGGCGTATTATAAAGCACTGTCTCCATTGCCAATCTTATTTTACTACTGCAATAGGTCCCTTTCCAATCTGGGATGCTCCACAGTTGCTTTTGCATAACCTTGAGTCAAATCCTTGCATATTTCAGTCTTAAGAATCTAATCATATATATATTAGCTCAACAATCAAGAATAAGCACAAAATAATAAGAATATACACGATTCTTGCCCTTGAAACAAGGTTAGACAAGGGTAAAATAAGGCAAGCGGAGGTACAAATACGCTCAAGATCAATCAATATACACCCAAGTCCAGCTTGAGAAGCATCATAATAGATTGTAAAACATTTACCTTTCATAGATAAGGAAATAAAAGTTGAAGTCCACAAGGCCTTAAGCTTTTGGAAGCTTGGTCCAAAATCAATAGACTACTGAAAAGCCAGATTCTTTTGAGTCAACTTCGTTAATAGAAATGCAATAAAAGAGAAATCCTCTATAAATTATCAGTAATAGCTACCCAAACCCATAAAACTACAAGTCTATATAGCTAAGGTGGCCCTAGCCCAATAATATCATCCTTAGTCCCACATGACTCAAAAATGCCACAAAACTCAACCAAAACTCACTCTTTAAAAATATGGATACAACCGCTCATCTTTTAGAGTCTGAAGTATAATCCTCAAATATCTCGCATGATCCTCCTTGCTATGAGAATAAATCAAAATGTCTTCGATAAATACAATAATAAAGGAATCCAAATACAGTCTAAACACATCATTCATCAACTCCATAAATATTTTTAGGGCATTGGTAAACTAGAGGATATAACCAAAAACTTATAATGACCATAATGCGTCCTGAAAGACTTCTTAGGGACATCCTCCACCTTAATTTTTAACTGATAATAGTCGAACCTCAAATCAATCTTCAAAATCAGCGAAGCACCCGGAAGCTGATCAAATAAGTCATTAATATGCAATATTGGATACTTATTCTTGATGGTCACCTTGTTCAACTGTCAATAATCGGTACACATCCTCATCAAGCCATCCTTCTTCTTCACAAATAATACCAGAGCACTCCCAATAAGAAACACTCAGTCTAATAAATCCCTTGCTCAATAAATCTATTGCTCCTTAAGTTCCTTCAACTCATCTAGAGTAATTTGATATGGTGGAATAGAAATGGGTTAAGTGCCCAACTCCAAATCAATATCACGATTAAGTGAAATGCCTAAAAGATCTATCAAAAGTACCTTCGAGAACTATGTCACCACTAGTACTGACTCTAATGAGGGAGTATCACCACTAGTATCATGAAGATAGGACAAATAAAAGAAAGAACCCTTCTCAACAAACCATAGAGTCTTCAATAGTAAAATCACCTTCCTCAGATAATGATACTAAGTATGCTTCTACTCCAATTTAGGGAAGCCCAACATGGCTAAGATGACTGTCTTGGTGTGACAGTCAAGAATCACATGATAAAGGAGAAAGTCAATACATGTCTAAGATAATGTTGAATTACACTATATATAATATAATAATTCTTCTCACATATCATAACTCATCAAAGAAACAAGACTACATTGGTACACTCGATCCACGACAAAGGAATTACTAACAGGAGAAGAAACACATATAGGCATAGAAGAGAGTCATAGAGAATATTAAAACTTAATGTGAAGCATGTAGAAACATAGGAGAAAGTAGAACCAAGATAAAATAAAAATATAGTTGGTTGATGGAGTACTGGAATAATATCTTTAATAACAACATTGGAGGCCTTTGCTTAGGTTTATCTAGGAATGCATAGCAGTGTGTGCGATCACCCTCAGCCTAGGTAACTCTTCCACCTGTGCCCCGACCTGTCTATGTACCACATCTAACTAACTGAGAACTACCTCAGCCTCTAACCAATTATGCTATTACTCCAGAACAAGGATCCTGAGAACCTTAATGTTGACCTTTCTGCCTAAGACGAGGCCAATATTTCTCAAAATGACCAAAATCACCATATGAAAAGCATGACATAGGCACCACCATCTTTGATTAAAACAAGGAATGTATGAATACTCTCTATGACCTAAATATCTCTGAAAATAACCTTAGGTACCCTATTCCAAGCTATAAAAATCTCATCTGGACTGACCTCCCTTAAACACTAGATCACTATATGAATGAGTCTATCGGAATGTTGATGGAAGCTCCTCCAAGAAAAGCATCCACCTCCAATTAAGATGTCGTTATAAGTACCAAAAGCACGGGACCTCTTCTTCCTAGCATCACCAAACTCTTGACATCTTATATTCTCAATCCTCTTAGGCCTCATTTGTTTACAATTAATGGAGGTTTAAATTTTAATCGTTCAGATTTAGCTCATTAGGTATGTTTGTATTTTAGTTCTAAATCTTAATCATTCAAATTCATCCCATTAAGTTCATTTGTTTTATTTTTTTTAGAAATCCTCTTAATGAATCTAAATATACATGAATGAATAAGATTTGTACCAGAGTCTTAACACCTATACTCATTTAATAAAACATTACGCGTTATTTCATAAAAATTTTACATTCCACTTCTCTTTTCGGATGCCTCTCTCTCTTTTCTCAACTAGATACCAATTTTTTACTCTTAAATTGGTAAGTTATCATGACTGTTACAAGTATTTTGATCAATATTTTTTATATTCACAATTTTTTTTGGTATATTGATGTTTTCCAGAAACTGCTAATGCCATAATTTTTTTGGGGTATTGATATAAGTTTTTCATCTATTCGATATTCATCTTATTTAAAGAGAAATCAGCCAAGTCAAGGCATATTCTTTAATCAGAAATTTTGTTCTTGTTGTCTTATGAAATTATTCGAGATTTTGTCATCACTTAATTAGTGCTTCAATTACAATCAAGCACAAATTATAGTCTCCTTACTCATATTTTCAATACACAAAATTCAACCTCCATGACCATAAGAATCGGAGAAGTTGTTGGGATTAGTTTTAATGATATTTGATGATAAATTAAAATATGCTTGAAATATTGTAATAATAAATAATTATCAGAGCTGGCTGATTAGTACTTGGTACAATACTAAGTTGTGTGCTACTAATTGGTTGAAATTGGAAGTTGGTCGAATAACTTTTTTTATTTACTAATTGGCTACTAACTGGTTGTAGAATTCTAGTGCCTTGATTATTTGCAGAAAAGGAACAAAGAGCTAAAAGTCTACAAGGAAAGAAATTCTTTTTCTAAGGAAAGAATTAAAGTGTGAGCTCAAAAGGAAAGAGAATATTTTGTAAGAGATTGTGAAATCCTAGAAGGAGTCAACAAGATCTTTCAGATAAGGAAAAGGAGTCTAAAGTTTCCTTCTCCTGGTTGAGGACAAACAAACGTGCATTCTAGTGATTATAAATAAAGAAGTCATCAAGTCCAGTTGGGGTATTCACTCACGAAATATTCTTCAGCAAAAACCATCATTCTTGGGCATTCAGTTGGTATTCAAGTTGAAGAGAGTTGACCGATGCTAGAGACAGTCCCCTAGTTCTGTTTCATTGCAGTCTAGGTCTAGGTGTCAATTTGTAGTGAATTAGTAGACTTGTTTTTGTTTCAATTATGTTTTCATTCTCTTGTAATTGTGTTAAAGTTCTTCTTGTTAAACTAAAATATTATACAGGTTGGAAACTTTCTAAGGGCTTAGGGATAGGTCCTTGAATTGCGGGGGTTGCAATCTGAATTTGGCTCGGTGTTTAGTGGAGTTAAGTTGAAATCTTACTAGGGAGTAGGTCGTGGTTTTTACACCCATTCGAGTCTGGGTGATTTTTCACGCAAAAATTCTCGTCCCTTTCTTTACTTTCTACACTTTAATTTTCTTCTTGAATTAGGTTACTGTTCAAAGGAACATAATTCTAGTCTGTTCCCGTCACAAAACATAATTCAAAAAAAATTTTAATTTGACAAAATAAGTGTTAGACCCAACTCACCCCCTTCTTAGGTCTAATTCTGAAGTCATTGCAATAATAGAAGTCTTCCTTCTTGAAATCTCCACGTACAAAATCAGTTCTACATAATATGGAACTAGGAAAGTACTTATTTTACAAAAAATTAATATTATACCTTCATTTGGGGTTAGAATAAGAAGAATATTAAACCCATCCACAAGGCTAACACCATAAGTTATGGCCATGATGAAGAACGAACTATGCCAACGTGGCAGGATTGGCCTAACTGAGTCTATCACACTCTCTTTGGCTGCTACAATCACCGATGGTGCAGTTGAACTTTCGTGTTTGTAAGTACAACCAGTTCTAGCTCAAACTCGAACGGACCAGTGAATGGTGAGTGTAGGGAAGAAAGAGCGGTGGGTGAGATTTAGGAATAACATATTAATTAATTTAGAGCATGTTTGTTGACTATGTTAGGCTCTCTCCTTTCATTTTTATTTGTCAAATTTCACATTAGCAGAGTCAATTTGACTATATTTTAGAATTAAATTAAATCAAAATAAAATTAATAATTTAAAATATTTAAAAACTATGCTAATAACATTATTAGTTGTAATTCTTTTCATATTAATATAATAAAAAAGATATATTTTAAAATATTTTATCATAGTCATTACAGTTTAACTTTAGAGAAGCAAAACATCAATAAAAGTGAATGACGGAAGTACTTGATTATCGAAATTAGCTTTTCTGTGTGAGAAAAGGGAATCCTTTAGTTAATTGAGTGTCATTCATCTTGAGGGACTATTATAAATTGTAAGGAAGGGCTAGTATGCTCTCCAAAAGCTCCTCACTTGGATTTTGCAAAGTTGGTGAGCAAATACAAGGAGAACAATTTAGTCAAATTCAAGATAAAATTAAGTATAAAACCACAAGAGTCCCTCGGATATCTTCTTCATGGTCTTTTCCTTAAAACTAATTTGTTCCTCGAGTCAGCTTGGAGATTGAACATTAAACATATAGAATAAAATAAGCTTGATTCTCTCAAGGTCTTTAATTTCGGTTAGCTTTCAGAATTTTTGTCTATTTGAAGAAGAGTATTATCACCACCATTACAAGTATATAATTAAATTATACTCGTGGGATTACATTGGATATATTATTGTTGTTGTACTTTAATTTCTTGATATATGTGAGTTAGAGAAATAAGCGAAAGAATATTATGACATACTTGCCTTTACATGTTAAATATGATTTTTTATTTATTTTTATAAATCTTTTTATCTTGATTGTTTTTTTTTGTTGATTTTGGTTGCATTTGTTCATATGTTATATCTATTATGTTTTAATATTTTAGCCGTGGAACAATCTAGTAAAAATTCAAGAGTAATTTGGAAGAATATAGATGTAGAAAAGACTGTTATAAAAAATTATATTCAAGAAATATCCTTAAATGGAAGACTTGGAAGTAGTTTGAAGCTAGACTTATGGAATAAGGTCAAACCAGTTTTAGAGACTTCTCATGAATTTATCGTTACCCAAGAGCAGATGAAAAATCGTTATGACTATCTAAAAGAAAAATATCAAGCTTGGTTATCAATAACTACAAAGAATGACTGTATTTATGATCCAACAATTAATATCATTATGATATCTAATAGTAAATGGGATGAGTACATAAAGGTTAGTCCATTATCTAATATTTTTTTCTTGATTTTGTTATAAAGAAGGTTTAATGTGTCTATTAAAAGTATGGTCTCTTTTATTTGAATATAGGCTCATCCAAAAGCAAAGACATTGAAGACTCCACCTTTACCCTTTCCAGATCTGTGTTCAGTAGTTTTTGAGGGTTCTACTGTAATAAGAGTTTATGGTTGGAGTCTAAATTGTACCTATCTATGACCCAATGTCTCTTCTATATCTACTACTATAGATATAGATTGATGGAGATGAATATCTAGTTGGTGACAAAAATGATGGAGCTCCAAATAATTTTTCATCCCAAACTTCAATTTCGGTTGAATGAAAAGTTTTGGAGAAGAAAAGCAAATTCTCCTCATCTCAATTGGAAATTGATGAGCAGATGAATACTGCATTGGAGTAATTGATTAAAAAATAATGGACCTAGTTTCAAAGGATGTATGAAAAAAATAGATGGATTTGGATAGGAAGAACGATTATACTATATAATTATTAGTATATTTTGTGGTAGTAACAACCACATGAAAGCATGAATTACGCTAGAGGTTCAAAAGTTAGAGAAATGAATTGAGGTCATCGCAAAAAAAAAATAAAAAAAAAAAAGAGAGAATTTTTAAATTTTACTAATTAGCTAATATACGTGTCACGCCCCGAGCCTAACCCTGGACGTAATACTGTACTTGAAGTCACAAGTGACCCCAAGTCAACCCCTAGTCTATCATACACTGGTATTCTGAGTGAAACATGCACAACAGAAATTTTGAAGTAATAATATAAAACCATTTTATGAATTTTAAGATAAATTTAAAACATGAAATCTAAACATCTGCAGTCTGAAAGCCTTATAACTGATGAGTTACGGGACAAGCCCCTAGGTAACTCTAAGTCTAAAGAAAAAAACTGTAATCTAACTGTAAGAAAATGAAATAAGGCCCTCGAATGATGAAGACTCACACTTCAACTTCGGTTGAGGAGGATTGGAATCGTGGCGATTAAGGTTGCTGAGTCTGGGAACCTGCAGATGTACCATGAAACGATACAACATAAAAGTATGTGTCAGCACTTTGAATACTGAGTAAGTGGGAGAAAGCATAACTGAGATACAAAGTATGAACTGAAATGACCAACAAGTGACCAACAAGTTAACTGAATTAAACTACTAAAATAAACTGAAATGGTCAAGATGACCTTGTCTGGTGGTCAAAGACATGTCCTAAGTCTGAAAGTTCTGAGTCTGAAATACTGTACTGAACTGAGCTGCTTATTCTGAAACTAGACTAGACTGACTAGTGAGAGAGTCTATAACTGACATATAACCACATGAGCTAGATGTGGAGTCCAATGTATACACCCAACTGATAGGACCCAAGATACCTTTCCAGGGTTTAAAGGCATGAATTGGGTGATCACAAGAGTCTTGAGCCAAACAGGCCAAGTAATACTGTAACCTACACTAGCAACGTAGTTTTGGGAACCTGGATGCGCTGGAACCTCAGCCTGCTCGGCGCTAAGTCCTACTCCTACTGGAAAACCTATACTGAATTACTAGGCTGATAACTCGAAACTGGGGTCCAAGACTAGTTAGGAACGTATAACTGAAAGTACCCTGAGAGTCTTTGTCGGACCAGATTCTGAAACTAGGTTCTAGACTGGTTAGAGCTGCTTATCTAGAAGCGTCGTAACCGTCTAGGAACAAACTGTAATCTGAAATGGGGTCCTGAGGCTAGTCAGAGCTATATGGACAAAATGTCCTGACTGCCTAAATGGACCAATAACTGAATTCTAAATCTGATTCTGATAACTGGGAGGTACCACTTACACCTCAGGAAAAGACTGAAGTCAAACTGATCAGCTGACAATCTCTGAATAGTTCTGAAGAGGTTCTACGTTCTAACTGATCTAAACTATTAAGCAGCTAATAGAGAACTCAACTTATTCCAATAACACGGGAATTCCATAAAATGGCAAAATCTTAAGATATAAAGAAATATCATCCGACAAGGCTAAAATCATCTTATCAATGGAATATTTGCTCATCACATATATATATATATATATATATATATATATATATATATATATATATATATATATATATATATATATATATATATATATATATAGGGTTCCCGAAAGGGAAACCTCTCTTTCGTCTTGAGACATGTAAGTTTTCTTATGTATTCCCCTGTATATGTAAATTATTTTAAGTTATGAATGTTATTTTTTAAGTTTGAAATGTTATAAAATTAAAAAATTATATCCTTAGTAAATGGTTAGACTCTTAGCTCTTAACAACGAAAGATGGATTAACCTGTAAATTCTAGGAGTTTGAAGGCGTTTTTAATATGTCCGCGGAAGGACTTTGTGTTACGCCAATATCCGGGGTGTGGTTAAAGAATGAAGTTGTTAAGAATAGGCTAAAGAGTAAGATATTGAAAAGGATATACAAAAATAATAATATAATAATAATATTAATTTTAAATAATAAAAAACTGGGGAACACTAAAAGATTACTGCATGTTAAAGACTGAAAAAAGAGAGGGAGTACTGAGTAGGATTTTACAAACAAATTAAAAGTTTTTAAATACTTTTTCATATGTGCCTTACTCTTGTTGTTCTTTTATCGAAATAATCTAAAATATTGGTATCAGAGCTTTAAGTTTCTGGAATTTTAAACTAAACTTTAGACTATATTCTCTGTTATACTTCATGTTAGAATACATTAGAAGAATTAGACTTAGAAATAAGTTATATTGGGAAGAACGAAAACATAAGAGAAATATTTTAATTCAAATAAAAAACCTACAAGGAACTTTAGACTATAAAAATTTTATGATAGAAGTTAATGAAAAGACACTAGAATCATTAGATTCGACTCTAATAAATTTTTCAGATCCTTTTAGTGAAGAAACTTTTAGATATAGAGATTCTGTTACTGAAGAACTAGAAAAATTAGAAAATAAACTAAGCCTAAGTAAAAGCTTTTTACGGATTCACGATAGAAATAGACAGATTAACTCTTCAATAGGATAAAATAGATCAGCTAAGAAATTTAGAATATTTAGACTTACGCATATACCCTGAAAAGAAATATAGAGCATTAAAAGACGGTACTTCTATTAAGTGTAATTTTAGTCAAGGAGACCACATACTTCATACCGAAGATAAACAATATAATACCATAGTAGATTTAATAATTAATTTAAGTAACAAACTACAAGAACAAGACGATAATATAAGCAAAAGACTAGATCTTTTAGAAGAAAATCAGACAAAACTAATAAAAATAATAGAAAAATTAGAATATAACTTAGATTTTATTAAAGAACAAGGAACTACTATCTTACCCCAAATGCAACTTATCTTTTAAAGAAAGACCGGAATGTAGAATAGACAAACCTCAAAAATAGACAGATTTAATAAACCTATGACATATACACCAGACCTTCAAATATTTAAACAAAATCAGTTAAAATTATTAGACCCAAAAGTTTTATATAATACTAGATATTTTTCTAAAACAGACCTATTATACAGACATTATAGAGAAGAACAATTATCTGTAATTAGAGAAAATAATCTAGCATTAAATTTAATTAATAAAGACTCACTAAAAAACATAAGAAAAACAAAAATGACCATGATGCACATGGGACTAATAGTAATAGGAATTAAAGGATTAGCCAGAAAGAATCTAGGAGGAAAAGTCTTAATAGTAATATATGACGACAGATGGTCAGACATGAAAAAGGCTATAATCGGACTAACTGAAGTAGACATGACTCATAACGGAGGAATATTTTATATTAGCCCAGACTTTTTAATGAACCTAAAAGAATTTGGCACTCATATAAAAATAGGCATACAGACTAAAGGATATGAAGAAATGGAGACAGGAAATAATTTATTAATATGTATAGGATTTATAGGAAAAATGGCCAAAAGAAAGACAACAAATAAAAAGAAAAATTCCAAAATGGACTTTCTTTCAAATAGGGGAGGAACCAAAACCCTGGATGCGGAAGAATATGCAGGATTAGAATGGAATTTAGACAGATTTAATAAACCTATGACATATACACCAAAAATGTCGACTTTAAAAAATGTCGGCAAGATCTCAAACGTCCATCTGTCTAAAATCCAGACCCTTCCTTTACCTTTTCCCATCTATAAATACCCCTTCTTTAGCCCTTCAGAAGACAAGTTAACAAGAACCCAAGTTGAAAAAACCAATTTTCTCAATCCTTTCCATGCCCAAACACTCTCTCTCTCTTCAAACTCAACCCTTCTAAAAACCCAAACCAACCTTCTTATAAATATACATTTTAGTGTTTTTAAAGTTTTTAAGGTCAGTCGGGGTTCCCGAAAGGGAAACCTCTCTTTCGTCTTGAGACATGTAAGTTTTCTTATGTATTCCCCTGTATATGTAAATTATTTTAAGTTATGAATGTTGTTTTTTAAGTTTGAAATGTTATAAAATTAAAAAATTATATCCTTAGTAAATGGTTAGACTCTTAGCTCTTAACAACGAAAGATGGATTAACCTGTAAATTCCTAGGAGTTTGAAGGCGTTTTTAATATGTCCGCGGAAGGACTTCTCCCGCCCGTTAATGACAACAACAATCTTTTTAGATGTAAAGGATGCTTTAAAAGAAATATGAAAATAAATGAATTTATTTTACATGTCAAAGAATGTAAAGATAGAACAGATAATTTAGGATACAGGAAAACTATAGATAGTGAAACCAGTTCAATAGTAAGCCAAAAAGAACTAATGGAATGAACAAGTTCTACCCCATTTCGAACCACTATTAGGGTCTTCTCCTGTCATTAGGCTATGTATTTTATTGGTGAAGTTATATGGGTTAGCTCCCATATTTACTAAAGCTTGAAATTCTTGTGGGAATTCACTTTTGTATGATTCCCATACAGCTTTAGCAGATTCTCCTAAGAACGTCTCCATATATCTATACATAGTCTCTGCGTCTATATCTGAGTAATTTTTAATATAGTCTGCTACTACTATTCCTTTCCATATATCTATTGCAGTATTCCATAATTGAGGGTCTTGATATGCTACATTAAGTACTTTTCCTTTACTACCTCCTTCTTGTAATTTAATTGGTTCTTCTATAGGTAGTCTTTTTCCTATTGGTTTTATAGTATCTGGTTTTATTTCTGTTTCAGGGTTTATTCTCCATACTCTTCTCCTAGGTATATTCCCTGTACTAGTATCTATTGTATGGGCTGTAGTAGTTCTTTGAAATGGGGTAGAACTTGTTGATTCCATTAGTTCTTTTTGGCTTACTATTGAACTGGTTTCACTATCTATAGTGTTCCTGTATCCTAAATTATCTGTTCTATCTTTACATTCTTTGACATGTAAAATAAATTCATTTATTTTCATATTTCTTTTAAAGCATCCTTTACATCTAAAAAGATTGTTGTTGTCATTATCATATATTCTTTGTGCTTGTATAATTATATTATCTACCTCATAAGCTTCTTCTAATATTTCTATGTTCATTAATTCTGCTCTACCTTTTCTTGGGATTCTAGCATTATATCTGTTTCAGTAATACTATCTTCATCAATTTGTCTAGTATAATTATAATCTGTAAATCTTATAGACGTTTCTCCTTTTCTATTTGTGTATACTAAATGAGATTCTGGTGTATATGTCATAGGTTTATTAAATCTGTCTAAATTCCATTCTAATCCTGCATATTCTTCCGCATCTATCTTAATGGGTTTTATCAATTTAATTCCTTTATTTCCCATTAGTTCTACTACATCTTCTACTTTAATTTTAAATTTAGTATTACTACTTAAGGCCATTTTTCCTATAAATCCTATACATATTAATAAATTATTTCCTGTCTCCATTTCTTCATATCCTTTAGTCTGTATGCCTATTTTTATATGAGTGCCAAATTCTTTTAGGTTCATTAAAAAGTCTGGGCTAATATAAAATATTCCTCCGTTATGAGTCATGTCTACTTCAGTTAGTCCGATTATAGCCTTTTTCATGTCTGACCATCTGTCGTCATATATTACTATTAAGACTTTTCCTCCTAGATTCTTTCTGGCTAATCCTTTAATTCCTATTACTATTAGTCCCATGTGCATCATGGTCATTTTTGTTTTTCTTATGTTTTTTAGTGAGTCTTTATTAATTAAATTTAATGCTAGATTATTTTCTCTAATTACAGATAATTGTTCTTCTCTATAATGTCTGTATAATAGGTCTGTTTTAGAAAAATATCTAGTATTATATAAAACTTTTGGGTCTAATAATTTTAACTGATTTTGTTTAAATATTTGAAGGTCTTTATCTGCGCATTGGGCCCCATCGTCACATGCATTAGTGATGATCCTATTTTGTCCACTTTGGTCTGACAGACTGACGCGACTGACGCGTACCCATCAGTTTTTCTTTCTTTTCAGAAAGTAGTGATAAAGTGGGTACTCACAAGACACTCAGTGGGCATTCCCACCTTTTTTTTTATTTACAGGACACTCAGTGGGCATCCCCACCTTGACTATACTTTATTTGTCTTCTTTCTTCTCACTATTAAGTATTTTAGGTGGATAAGTTGTGGAGGGCAATTGAGTCAAAACTCATGCCCGAGTCATATCCATCATATGGGTCTTGAGAATCTTGAAACTGTTCATCTTCTGGATCAGTATCATTTCTAGAATCTTCAGTATTATTTTCTTCTCTATTATTGATTCCGTCTTGGCTTTCTTCATTAAGTGGTTGTCTTAGTACATCATCTTCTGGTAGTGGATTAATATGTTTATCTTTTTCTTGTGTCTGTTCTAATATCTTTTTTAAAGTTTTGGTTACCATTGCTTCGATCGTCTTTTTCGTCTTTTTCTTGTTAGTGGTTCTTTGTCTTGATGTTTCTCCCACTGAGAATGAAAGTGGAAGACGCCTTCTGGGTGGAGTCTGCGGTGTATCTTCACTTTTTGGCAAAGTGACAGCCATCAACGGATTTGGTGCATCTTTACCGGTTACCGTTTGAACCGGACTAGCTGTACCATGACCTGGTACAGTAGGTCTAGCTGCATTCAGAGAGGAATGCACACTCGTCTCATCCATTTTGGCTTGAGATGGAGAACTCGCTTCTGTCTGAGTGATTTTGTCTATTGTAGATCTGGCTTGAGTCTGTTTGTACTTTGTTAACAGTGTTATCAACTGGTCTTTTTCTTGTTGCGAGGCTTCGCATTTAGCATTCAGTCTTTTGAAACCTTGTGTCATTGTCTCGAAATGGTCACAGAAAATGATTTTATCTGGGCTATCTTTTGAAATTTTATATTGTGGGCTAGGTTTTATCAATTTAATTCCTTTATTTCCCATTAGTTCTACTACATCTTCTACTTTAATTTTAAATTTAGTATTACTACTTAAGGCCTGGTATCAAATTAAAAAATTATATCCTTAGTAAATGGTTAGACTCTTAGCTCTTAACAACGAAAGATGGATTAACCTGTAAATTCCTAGGAGTTTGAAGGCGTTTTTAATATGTCCGCGGAAGGACTTTGTGTTACGCCAATATCCGGGGTGTGGTTAAAGAATGAAGTTGTTAAGAATAGGCTAAAGAGTAAGATATTGAAAAGGATATACAAAAATAATAATATAATAATAATATTAATATTAAATAATAAAAAACTGGGGAACACTGGTAACAATATTTTAGATTATTTCGATAAAAGAACAACAAGAGTAAGGCACATATGAAAAAGTATTTAAAAACTTTTAATTTGTTTGTAAAATCCTACTCAGTACTCCCTCTCTTTTTTCAGTCTTTAACATTGAGTAATCTTTTAGTGTTCCCCAGTTTTTTATTATTTAATATTAATATTATTATTATATTATTATTTTTGTATATCCTTTTCAATATCTTACTCTTTAGCCTATTCTTAACAACTTCATTCTTTAACCACACCCCGGATATTGGCGTAACACAAAGTCCTTCAGCGGACATTTTAAAAACGCCTTCAAACTCCTAGGAATTTACATGTTAATCCATCTTTTGTTGTTAAGAGCTAAGAGTCTAACCATTTACTAAGGATATAATTTTTTAATTTTATAACATTTCAAACTTAAAAAATAACATTCATAACTTAAAATAATTTACATATACAGGGGAATACATAAGAAAACTTACATGCCTCAAGACGAAAGAGAGGTTTCCCTTTCGGGAACCCCGACTGACCTTAAAAACTTTTAAAAACACTAAAATGTATATTTAGAAGAAGGTTGGTTTGGGTTTTTAGAAGGGTTGAGTTTGAAAAGAGAGAGAGTGTTTGGGCATGGAAAGGATTGAGAAAATTGGTTTTTTTTAACTTTGGTTCTTTTTTTAAACTTAGGTTGTTGTTGTTGTTAACTTGTCTTCTGAAGGGCTAAAGAAGGGGTATTTATAGATGGGAAAAGGTAAACGAAGGGTCTGGATTTTAGACAGATGGACGTTTGAGATCTTGCTGACATTTTTAAAGTGGACATCAATAATGCAAGTCGGGTGCGCATTGGGCCCCATCGTCACATGCATTAGTGATGATCCTATTTTGTCCACTTTGGTCTGACAGACTGACGCGACTGACGCGTACCCATCAGTTTTTCTTTCTTTTCAGAAAGTAGTGATAAAGTGGGTACTCACAAGACACTCAGTGGGCATTCCCACCTTTTTTTTTATTTACAGGACACTCAGTGGGCATCCCCACCTTAACTATACTTTATTTGTCTTCTTTCTTCTCACTATTAAGTATTTTAGGTGGATAAGTTGTGGAGGGCAATTGAGTCAAAACTCATGCCCGAGTCATATCCATCATATGGGTCTTGAGAATCTTGAAACTGTTCATCTTCTGGATCAGTATCATTTCTAGAGTCTTCAGTATTATTTTCTTCTCTATTATTGATTCCGTCTTGGCTTTCTTCATTAAGTGGTTGTCTTAGTACATCATCTTCTGGTAGTGGATTAATATGTTTATCTTTTTCTTGTGTCTGTTCTAATATCTTTTTTAAAGTTTTGGTTACCATTGCTTCAATCGTCTTTTTCGTCTTTTTCTTGTTAGTGGTTCTTTGTCTTGATGTTTCTCCCACTGAGAATGAAAGTGGAAGACGCCTTCTGGGTGGAGTCTGCGGTGTATCTTCACTTTTTGGCAAAGTGACAGCCATCAACGGATTTGGTGCGTCTTTACCGGTTACCGTTTGAACCGGACTAGCTGTACCATGACCTGGTACAGTAGGTCTAGCTGCATTCAGAGAGGAATGCACACTCGTCTCATCCATTTTGGCTTGAGATGGAGAACTCGCTTCTGTCTGAGTGATTTTGTCTATTGTAGATCTGGCTTGAGTCTGTTTGTACTTTGTTAACAGTGTTATCAACTGGTCTTTTTCTTGTTGCAAGGCTTCGCATTTAGCATTCAGTCTTTTGAAACCTTGTGTCATTGTCTCGCAATGGTCACAGAAAATGATTTTATCTGGGCTATCTTTTGAAATTTTATATTGTGGGCTAGGATTTGGGCTTTGTCTGAGGTTAGGTGAAATGAAATAGTTTGGGCCCAAGTAGCCTCTTGCATAGTCTAGGGCTTCCGTTAAATCGTTAAACCCTTTAAATAATGGATTTTTTATGCCATGTATCGATTCTATGACTTCTTGCCAGTCTTGAAAAACACCATTTCTTTTTCCGTGTATAACTACATAAAATTTAAATTTTTTCTCCGTATTTTTATCTGTAAAATACTGTCCTAAAGCGTTCAATGTGGCAATAAAATATTTTAAGTCTTTCTTATTATAGGCAATCCATAAATTATCTAACAAACATTTTTGAGGTTTGTCTATTCTACATTCCGGTCTTTCTTTAAAAGATAAGTTGCATTTGGGGTAAGATATTAAGTTGAAAGGTCCAAAATGAATCCTTTCCATAGTGTCTGTGGATGACTGAGATCTAAAGTGTGTATTACCTAAAAGAGTCTGTATATATGAGTCTGTGGCAGAGCTTTGACCCTTGCCTTTGTCTGATGTCTCAGGCCTCATTTGTGGTCTAAGTTGGTGAATGTCTCCAACTGGTCTCATTCTGAAAGAAAATAACTGATTAAATCATTTGTAAATTTAATCTACTTAACTGGTCTGCTAAATTATTATCTTTGCCTTTTATATATTCAAATATTATTCTAGGATAAATTGATATAGTATCTATGAAATTTAGCCATCTTCTTTTACTGCTATTCTTTTGTTCTATCTTTTGATGAAATTTTACTATGGCTTCGCAGTCTGTTCTTACCATTAGTTCTGGTTTGTTTAGAATGTATAATTTAAAACTATTTAAACCGTATATTATAGCTAATACTTCTGCGTCTATACTACTCATGTTACCTTTTTCTTTGTATTTTCCGCTAGCATATCCACATATTTTTTCTTCTGTTTTATTACTATATTTGTTAGGTCTGGCTTTTAATACAGCTCCCCAACCTAGATTACTTCCGTCTGTTTCTATAATTAAGTAGTCTGATTCTAAAGGTATATTTAGATCTGGTATATTTTTTATTTTATCTTTAATCTGTTGTACCAACTTTATGTCTTCTGTATTAAAGTGTTTTTGTCCTTTACTTCCTGTCTTAACATATAATGGTCCTGCTATCTTTCCTAAATCTTGTATAAAATTCCTAGCATAGTTAACTAACCCTAAAAATTTTTGTAATTCCTTAGTTTTATCTAATTTGTCTGGCATTTCTAAAACTTTCTTGCTTATATGTGGTTGTAGTTTAATCTTACCATCTCCTATGGTAACTCCTAAGAAATTTATATGAGTCTTGCATAGTTCCATTTTCTTTTTGCTTATTATTATACCGTGTTGTATAAATAATCTAAATACTGTCTGAAGATGTCCTAGATGTTCTTGGTCATTTCTACTGAATACTAGGATGTCGTCTACATATACTAATACAAAGTTCTTGTATTCTCCGAATATTTCATCCATTTTCCTTTGAAATATCGGAGGGGCTGTCTTCAGGCCGAATGGCATTGCTAACCATTCAAAATGTCCTTCGGGGCAAGTGAATGCAGTCCATTCTATGCTATCTGGATGCATTTTGACTTGCCAGTAGCCTGATTTGCAGTCAAACTTACTAAATATTTTTCTACCTTGTATTCTATTTAGTAGCTCATTTTTATCTGGTAGTTTATAAGCATCTATTCTAGTATTGTCATTAAGTCTTTTATAGTTAATTACCATTCTAGCTTTACCTCTAAGTATTTCTGCGTGATTTCTTACCATAAAGGCTGCTGATCTATGTCTAGAAGTGGATCTTCTTATTACACCTAATTCTAATAATTCTTTAATTTGTTTTTGGAAATCTTCTAAATCTTGATTCGTTGCTTCTATAGCTGCTGTCTTTATGGTATATTCGGGATTTATTATATCTAATTTACACATTATTTTGTTGGAAGTCCAATGTATTAAGGGTTTTTCTCCTATTATTTCTAATTTATCTAGCATTTTTATTACATTGTCTAAGTCTTTTGGTCCTTTAATATTGCTTATAGTATTTAATCCTTTATTAAAGTTATAGAAATTGGTTTCTATATTTATTAGTGTATAGTTTTTTCCTAATATCTCTTCGTCTAGATTATAATTATCTTCACTGGTTTCTTCATACATATTTTTATTATTACAGTCTTCACAGCATGATTTTGGGTCTTCTTGCTGTATTCTTTCTTTAGTTGGTAGGTTATTTGTTAATACTGGTGTATAAGTTGCTTCTTTAAAAAATACTATACCATCTGTAGTTAATAGGCATCCTCCTGTATCCTTAAAAATAAATTTTAAACCAATTACAAAATCTGTATTTATGTTTAGATCTCTTACTAGGATTTTATGTACATTGTAAGTGGGATTATAAAATTTATTACACGTGTTTTGGAAACTTATACTAGCTTTCTCTATGCAGTATTCGTATAAATTATATGTACCATCCATTTGCATAGCAGTAACTGGTTTTGGTAATTTAGATAATAAATTATTTGGTATAATTTTTTTATTAATTAGGCAACTAGTGCATCCTGGGTCTAATAATGCTAAGGTTTCTATTTCTATGTCTTTTATTTTTATTCTGGCTAATATTTTTATAGTAGTTAAATCTTTATCTTCATTACATATTAAGCTTGAATTTATTATATTTCTCATGTTTAGGTAGTTTTCTCTTTCAATATTAGCTAGGGCATTCTCTTCTAGAGAGGTTCCTATATCTGGTATAAAAGTGTTATTTAAGTTTTCCTGTTCTAATTGTTTAGTATCTATTTTTTCTTTGCCTTTTTCTAGTAATTTTATTCTATAGTCTAGTTCTGTTATTTTAGCTTCTAAAGTTTCAAATCTTAAATTAAATGTTCTATTTTCTTCCTTAGTCTTATCATATTGTTCTAATTATATTAATGCGTTTCTTTGTAATACTATTGCCCCACTATTAGGGTCTTCTCCTGTCATTAGGCTATGTATTTTATTGGTGAAGTTATATGGGTTAGCTCCCATATTTACTAAAGCTTGAAATTCTTGTGGGAATTCACTTTTGTATGATTCCCATACAGCTTTAGCAGATTCTCCTAAGAACGTCTCCATATATCTATACATAGTCTCTACGTCTGTATCTGAGTAATTTTTAATATAGTCTGCTACTACTATTCCTTTCCATATATCTATTGCAGTATTCCATAATTGAGGGTCTTGATATGCTACATTAAGTATTTTTCCTTTACTACCTCCTTCTTGTAATTTAATTGGTTCTTCTATAGGTAGTCTTTTTCCTATTGGTTTTATAGTATCTGGTTTTATTTCTGTTTCAGGGTTTATTCTCCATACTCTTCTCCTAGGTATATTCCCTGTACTAGTATCTATTGTATGGGCTGTAGTAGTTCTTTGAAATGGGGTAGAACTTGTTGATTCCATTAGTTCTTTTTGGCTTACTATTGAACTGGTTTCACTATCTATAGTTTTCCTGTATCCTAAATTATCTGTTCTATCTTTACATTCTTTGACATGTAAAATAAATTCATTTATTTTCATATTTCTTTTAAAGCATCCTTTACATCTAAAAAGATTGTTGTTGTCATTATCATATATTCTTTGTGCTTGTATAATTATATTATCTACCTCATAAGCTTCTTCTAATATTTCTATGTTCATTAATTCTGCTTCTACCTTTTCTTGGGATTCTAGCATTATATCTGTTTCAGTAATACTATCTTCATCAATTTGTCTAGTATAATTATAATCTGTAAATCTTATAGACGTTTCTCCTTTTCTATTTGTGTATACTAAATGAGATTCTGGTGTATATGTCATAGGTTTATTAAATCTGTCTAAATTCCATTCTAATCCTGCATATTCTTCCGCATCTATCTTAATGGGTTTTATCAATTTAATTCCTTTATTTCCCATTAGTTCTACTACATCTTCTACTTTAATTTTAAATTTAGTATTACTACTTAAGGCCATTTTTTCTATAAATCCTATACATATTAATAAATTATTTCCTGTCTCCATTTCTTCATATCCTTTAGTCTGTATGCCTATTTTTATATGAGTGCCAAATTCTTTTAGGTTCATTAAAAAGTCTGGGCTAATATAAAATATTCCTCCGTTATGAGTCATGTCTACTTCAGTTAGTCCGATTATAGCCTTTTTCATGTCTGACCATCTGTCGTCATATATTACTATTAAGACTTTTCCTCCTAGATTCTTTCTGGCTAATCCTTTAATTCCTATTACTATTAGTCCCATGTGCATCATGGTCATTTTTGTTTTTCTTATGTTTTTTAGTGAGTCTTTATTAATTAAATTTAATGCTAGATTATTTTCTCTAATTACAGATAATTGTTCTTCTCTATAATGTCTGTATAATAGGTCTGTTTTAGAAAAATATCTAGTATTATATAAAACTTTTGGGTCTAATAATTTTAACTGATTTTGTTTAAATATTTGAAGGTCTTTATCTATATCTATGATTTCACTTAATTGATTATTTTCTTCTTCCCTATCATGCCTTGAAAAAATTCTGGATATTAAGTTATTTCTGGTTATTATATTATTTCCTACTAAATTATCTGAGTAACTGGGTCTTGGTCTTTCTTCTTCGAGGTTTCTGGTTCCTCCCCGATTTGAAAGAAAGTCCATTTTGGAATTTTTCTTTTTATTTGTTGTCTTTCTTGTAAAGGAGTAATTTCTATATTACTAAATTTTTTAATTATGTCTTCTATTCCGGCTGATTGATGTGGGATTTTATCTTTTTCTTTAAGTATCTTATCTAATTTTTTATCTATTTCTAATAATAAAGCTATAATTGTATTATTTTGTCTAATTATAAGTGATTCTGAATTATTTGCAGTTACATGGTTGGAAAATCCTACAGGATTTTGATATTTATGAGTTATCTCTAAGGCTTTTCTATAGATGGGAGAATCTTCGCTCATGAACGAGTTATTTCTTCTATTCGTATAGCTATTTCTTTAACTTCTTTTGTATTATTATACACTTGTTGTAACTGATTATGAATTATGGGATTTTCTTTATTGGTTTTTAGTCTTGTAATAGTTTCAGTTCCTTGTTCTTTAATAAAATCTAAGTTGTATTCTAATTTTTCTATTATTTTTATTAGTTTTGTCTGATTTTCTTCTAAAAGATCTAGTCTTTTGCTTATATTATCGTCTTGTTCTTGTAGTTTGTTACTTAAATTAATTATTAAATCTACTATGGTATTATATTGTTTATCTTCGGTATGAAGTATGTGGTCTCCTTGACTAAAATTACACTTAATAGAAGTACCGTCTTTTAATGCTCTATATTTCTTTTCAGGGTATATGCGTAAGTCTAAATATTCTAAATTTCTTAGCTGATCTATTTTATCCTATTGAAGAGTTAATCTGTCTATTTCTATCGTGAATCCGTAAAAAGCTTTTACTTAGGCTTAGTTTATTTTCTAATTTTTCTAGTTCTTCAATAACAGAATCTCTATATCTAAAAGTTTCTTCACTAAAAGGATCTGAAAAATTTATTAGAGTCGAATCTAATGATTCTAGTGTCTTTTCATTAACTTCTATCATAAAATTTATATAGTCTAAAGTTCCTTGTAGGTTTTTTATTTGAATTAAAATATTTCTCTTATGTTTTCGTTCTTCCCAATATAAGTTATTTCTAAGTTATTTCGATACCAATATTTTAGATTATTTCGATAAAAGAACAACAAGAGTAAGGCACATATGAAAAAGTATTTAAAAACTTTTAATTTGTTTGTAAAATCCTACTCAGTACTCCCTCTCTTTTTTCAGTCTTTAACATGCAGTAATCTTTTAGTGTTCCCCAGTTTTTTATTATTTAATATTAATATTATTATTATATTATTATTTTTGTATATCCTTTTCAATATCTTACTCTTTAGCCTATTCTTAACAACTTCATTCTTTAACCACACCCCGGATATTGGCGTAACACAAAGTCCTTCCGCGGACATATTAAAAACGCCTTCAAACTCCTAGGAATTTACAGGTTAATCCATCTTTCGTTGTTAAGAGCTAAGAGTCTAACCATTTACTAAGGATATAATTTTTTAATTTTATAACATTTCAAACTTAAAAAATAACATTCATAACTTAAAATAATTTACATATACAGGGGAATACATAAGAAAACTTACATGTCTCAAGACGAAAGAGAGGTTTCCCTTTCGGGAACCTTGACTGACCTTAAAAACTTTTAAAAACACTAAAATGTATATTTAGAAGAAGGTTGGTTTGGGTTTTTAGAAGGGTTGAGTTTGAAAAGAGAGAGAGTGTTTGGGAATGGAAAGGATTGAGAAAATTGGTTTTTTTTAACTTTGGTTCTTTTTTTTAACTTGTCTTCTGAAGGGCTAAAGAAGGGGTATTTATAGATGGGAAAAGGTAAAGGAAGGGTCTGGATTTTAGACAGATGGACGTTTGAGATCTTGCCGACATTTTTAAAGTCGACATCAATAATGCAAGTCGGGTGCGCATTGGGCCCCATCGTCACATGCATTAGTGATGATCCTATTTTGTCCACTTTGGTCTGACAGACTGACGCGACTGACGCGTACCCATCAGTTTTTCTTTCTTTTCAGAAAGTAGTGATAAAGTGGGTACTCACAAGACACTCAGTGGGCATTCCCACCTTTATTTTTATTTACAGGACACTCAGTGGGCATCCCCACCTTGACTATACTTTATTTGTCTTCTTTCTTCTCACTATTAAGTATTTTAGGTGGATAAGTTGTGGAGGGCAATTGAGTCAAAACTCATGCCCGAGTCATATCCATCATATGGGTCTTGAGAATCTTGAAACTGTTCATCTTCTGGATCAGTATCATTTCTAGAATCTTCAGTATTATTTTCTTCTCTATTATTGATTCCGTCTTGGCTTTCTTCATTAAGTGGTTGTCTTAGTACATCATCTTCTGGTAGTGGATTAATATGTTTATCTTTTTCTTGTGTCTGTTCTAATATCTTTTTTAAAGTTTTGGTTACCATTGCTTCGATCGTCTTTTTCGTCTTTTTCTTGTTAGTGGTTCTTTGTCTTGATGTTTCTCCCACTGAGAATGAAAGTGGAAGACGCCTTCTGGGTGGAGTCTGTGGTGTATCTTCACTTTTTGGCAAAGTGGCAGCCATCAACGGATTTGGTGCGTCTTTACCGGTTACCGTTTGAACCGGACTAGCTGTACCATGACCTGGTACAGTAGGTCTAGCTGCATTCAGAGAGGAATGCACACTCGTCTCATCCATTTTGGCTTGAGATGGAGAACTCGCTTCTGTCTGAGTGATTTTGTCTATTGTAGATCTGGCTTGAGTCTGTTTGTACTTTGTTAACAGTGTTATCAACTGGTCTTTTTCTTGTTGCAAGGCTTCGCATTTAGCATTCAGTCTTTTGAAACCTTGTGTCATTGTCTCGCAATGGTCACAGAAAATGATTTTATCTGGGCTATCTTTTGAAATTTTATATTGTGGGCTAGGATTTGGGCTTTGTCTGAGGTTAGGTGAAATGAAATAGTTTGGGCCCAAGTAGCCTCTTGCATAGTCTAGGGCTTCCGTTAAATCGTTAAACCCTTTAAATAATGGATTTTTTATGCCATGTATCGATTCTATGACTTCTTGCCAGTCTTGAAAAACACCATTTCTTTTTCCGTGTATAACTACATAAAATTTAAATTTTTTCTCCGTATTTTTATCTGTAAAATACTGTCCTAAAGCGTTCAATGTGGCAATAAAATATTTTAAGTCTTTCTTATTATAGGCAATCCATAAATTATCTAACAAACATTTTTGAGGTTTGTCTATTCTACATTCCGGTCTTTCTTTAAAAGATAAGTTGCATTTGGGGTAAGATATTAAGTTGAAAGGTCCAAAATGAATCCTTTCCATAGTGTCTGTGGATGACTGAGATCTAAAGTGTGTATTACCTAAAAGAGTCTGTATATATGAGTCTGTGGCAGAGCTTTGACCCTTGCCTTTGTCTGATGTCTCAGGCCTCATTTGTGGTCTAAGTTGGTGAATGTCTCCAACTGGTCTCATTCTGAAAGAAAATAACTGATTAAATCATTTGTAAATTTAATCTACTTAACTGGTCTGCTAAATTATTATCTTTGCCTTTTATATATTCAAATATTATTCTAGGATATATTGATATAGTATCTATGAAATTTAGCCATCTTCTTTTACTGCTATTCTTTTGTTCTATCTTTTGATGAAATTTTACTATGGCTTCGCAGTCTGTTCTTACCATTAGTTCTGGTTTGTTTAGAATGTATAATTTAAAACTATTTAAACCGTATATTATAGCTAATACTTCTGCGTCTATACTACTCATGTTACCTTTTTCTTTGTGTTTTCCGCTAGCATATCCACATATTTTTTCTTCTGTTTTATTACTATATTTGTTAGGTCTGGCTTTTAATACAGCTCCCCAACCTAGATTACTTCCGTCTGTTTCTATAATTAAGTAGTCTGATTCTAAAGGTATATTTAGATCTGGTATATTTTTTATTTTATCTTTAATCTGTTGTATCAACTTTATGTCTTCTGTATTAAAGTGTTTTTGTCCTTTACTTCCTGTCTTAGCATATAATGGTCCTGCTATCTTTCCTAAATCTTGTATAAAATTCCTAGCATAGTTAACTAACCCTAAAAATTTTTGTAATTCCTTAGTTTTATCTAATTTGTCTGGCATTTCTAAAACTTTCTTGCTTATATGTGGTTGTAGTTTAATCTTACCATCTCCTATGGTAACTCCTAAGAAATTTATATGAGTCTTGCATAGTTCCATTTTCTTTTTGCTTATTATTATACCGTGTTGTATAAATAATCTAAATACTGTCTGAAGATGTCCTAGATGTTCTTGGTCATTTCTACTGAATACTAGGATGTCGTCTACATATACTAATACAAAGTTCTTGTATTCTCCGAATATTTCATCCATTTTCCTTTGAAATATCGGAGGGGCTGTCTTCAGGCCGAATGGCATTGCTAACCATTCAAAATGTCCTTCGGGGCAAGTGAATGCAGTCCATTCTATGCTATCTGGATGCATTTTGACTTGCCAGTAGCCTGATTTGCAGTCAAACTTACTAAATATTTTTCTACCTTGTATTCTATTTAGTAGCTCATTTTTATCTGGTAGTTTATAAGCATCTATTCTAGTATTGTCATTAAGTCTTTTATAGTTAATTACCATTCTAGCTTTACCTCTAAGTATTTCTGCGTGATTTCTTACCATAAAGGCTGCTGATCTATGTCTAGAAGTGGATCTTCTTATTACACCTAATTCTAATAATTCTTTAATTTGTTTTTGGAAATCTTCTAAATCTTGATTCGTTGCTTCTATAGCTGCTGTCTTTATGGTATATTCGGGATTTATTATATCTAATTTACACATTATTTTGTTGGAAGTCCAATGTATTAAGGGTTTTTCTCCTATTATTTCTAATTTATCTAGCATTTTTATTACATTGTCTAAGTCTTTTGGTCCTTTAATATTGCTTATAGTATTTAATCCTTTATTAAAGTTATAGAAATTGGTTTCTATATTTATTAGTGTATAGTTTTTTCCTAATATCTCTTCGTCTAGATTATAATTATCTTCACTGGTTTCTTCATACATATTTTTATTATTACAGTCTTCACAGCATGATTTTGGGTCTTCTTGCTGTATTCTTTCTTTAGTTGGTAGGTTATTTGTTAATACTGGTGTATAAGTTGCTTCTTTAAAAAATACTATACCATCTCTAGTTAATAGGCATCCTCCTGTATCCTTAAAAATAAATTTTAAACCAATTACAAAATCTGTATTTATGTTTAGATCTCTTACTAGGATTTTATGTACATTGTAAGTGGGATTATAAAATTTATTACACGTGTTTTGGAAACTTATACTAGCTTTCTCTATGCAGTATTCGTATAAATTATATGTACCATCCATTTGCATAGCAGTAACTGGTTTTGGTAATTTAGATAATAAATTATTTGGTATAATTTTTTTATTAATTAGGCAACTAGTGCATCCTGGGTCTAATAATGCTAAGGTTTCTATTTCTATGTCTTTTATTTTTATTCTGGCTAATATTTTTATAGTAGTTAAATCTTTATCTTCATTACATATTAAGCTTGAATTTATTATATTTCTCATGTTTAGATAGTTTTCTCTTTCAATATTAGCTAGGGCATTCTCTTCTAGAAAGGTTCCTATATCTGGTATAAAAGTGTTATTTAAGTTTTCCTGTTCTAATTGTTTAGTATCTATTTTTTCTTTGCCTTTTTCTAGTAATTTTATTCTATAGTCTAGTTCTGTTATTTTAGCTTCTAAAGTTTCAAATCTTAAATTAAATGTTCTATTTTCTTCCTTAGTCTTATCATATTGTTCTAATTTTATTCCTAATTTTATTTCAATGCAGCTTATACATGCTTCTATGTAACAGTTTGTACATTTAGCTCTTTTATATTTACTGGGATACCATCTGCAAAAAGCACATGGTGTACTGTCTAGTCCTTTTTGTTTTTCAAAATTATGTCTACATTCTTTTTCTGTATTCATGTTATTGTATTGTAGATCTTCTAGGTCTAGATTGTATGGTAATTCATTACCTAATTCATTTATAAATTCATTGTCTTCATAGTCTGAAGAATCTGAAGTATCTTTATTTGGTATATCTATACTTACTATTGAGTATATGCTTTCATTGTCTGACATATATTCATCTACGTTTATAAGGGTTTCTTGGAATTCTTCTATTAACTGAGAATTCCTATCTCTAGTATTATATCTTTTAGGACATGTATTTGCTAAGTGTTCTATGCTTCCACATGTAAAACATTCTAATTTATTTTTATAATTTCTATCATTTCTGTATTTGCGTACATGCTTATTTCTGTCTAAATAAGGCTTTCTAGCAGAAGATTTTCTTAAATAGTATTTCTTTTTATATGGTTGTCTAGTATTGTATTGTTTATTCCTATACTTTTTTACCTTCCTTTTTGGCTCTTTATCATAATGTTGTGTGGTGTATATTACTGACTTACAAAAACTCATCTCGTTTTGTTTTAACTGTTTTTGTATTTGTATATTAGTACATTTCTCAATTAATACTTCCATTACATGTTGTATACGTTGTCCTATAGTCCATTTAGCATTAGGGTTCTGTACTACTCCTTCTCTCTTATACCATCTTTCTTCTATTTCTCTACCTAAAGCTCCCGGTAATTTATTAAATAATTTTCTTCCTATTGTTTCATCGAATGTATTGCCGCTAAGGGTACAATAATAAAAAAATTCTTTTAAGAAATCTTTAATATGATACCAATTAGATATACTAAGTTGTTCTAGTTTTATTAATGCGTTTCTTTGTAATACTATTGCCCCACTATTAGGGTCTTCTCCTGTCATTAGGCTATGTATTTTATTGGTGAAGTTATATGGGTTAGCTCCCATATTTACTAAAGCTTGAAATTCTTGTGGGAATTCACTTTTGTATGATTCCCATACAGCTTTAGCAGATTCTCCTAAGAACGTCTCCATATATCTATACATAGTCTCTGCGTCTGTATCTGAGTGATTTTTAATATAGTCTGCTACTACTATTCCTTTCCATATATCTATTGCAGTATTCCATAATTGAGGGTCTTGATATGCTACATTAAGTATTTTTCCTTTACTACCTCCTTCTTGTAATTTAATTGGTTCTTCTATAGGTAGTCTTTTTCCTATTGGTTTTATAGTATCTGGTTTTATTTCTGTTTCAGGGTTTATTCTCCATACTCTTCTCCTAGGTATATTCCCTGTACTAGTATCTATTGTATGGGCTGTAGTAGTTCTTTGAAATGGGGTAGAACTTGTTGATTCCATTAGTTCTTTTTGGCTTACTATTGAACTGGTTTCACTATCTATAGTTTTCCTGTATCCTAAATTATCTGTTCTATCTTTACATTCTTTGACATGTAAAATAAATTCATTTATTTTCATATTTCTTTTAAAGCATCCTTTACATCTAAAAAGATTGTTGTTGTCATTATCATATATTCTTTGTGCTTGTATAATTATATTATCTACCTCATAAGCTTCTTCTAATATTTCTATGTTCATTAATTCTGCTTCTACCTTTTCTTGGGATTCTAGCATTATATCTGTTTCAGTAATACTATCTTCATCAATTTGTCTAGTATAATTATAATCTGTAAATCTTATAGACGTTTCTCCTTTTCTATTTGTGTATACTAAATGAGATTCTGGTGTATATGTCATAGGTTTATTAAATCTGTCTAAATTCCATTCTAATCCTGCATATTCTTCCGCATCTATCTTAATGGGTTTTATCAATTTAATTCCTTTATTTCCCATTAGTTCTACTACATCTTCTACTTTAATTTTAAATTTAGTATTACTATTTAAGGCCATTTTTCCTATAAATCCTATACATATTAATAAATTATTTCCTGTCTCCATTTCTTCATGTCCTTTAGTCTGTATGCCTATTTTTATATGAGTGCCAAATTCTTTTAGGTTCATTAAAAAGTCTGGGCTAATATAAAATATTCCTCCGTTATGAGTCATGTCTACTTCAGTTAGTCTGATTATAGCCTTTTTCATGTCTGACCATCTGTCGTCATATATTACTATTAAGACTTTTCCTCCTAGATTCTTTCTGGCTAATCCTTTAATTCCTATTACTATTAGTCCCATGTGCATCATGGTCATTTTTGTTTTTCTTATGTTTTTTAGTGAGTCTTTATTAATTAAATTTAATGCTAGATTATTTTCTCTAATTACAGATAATTGTTCTTCTCTATAATGTCTGTATAATAGGTCTGTTTTAGAAAAATATCTAGTATTATATAAAACTTTTGGGTCTAATAATTTTAACTGATTTTGTTTAAATATTTGAAGGTCTTTATCTATATCTATGATTTCACTTAATTGATTATTTTCTTCTTCCCTATCATGCCTTGAAAAAATTCTGGATATTAAGTTATTTCTAGTTATTATACTATTTCCTACTAAGTTATCTGAGTAACTGGGTCTTGGTCTTTCTTCTTCGAGGTTTCTGGTTCCTCCCCGATTTGAAAGAAAGTCCATTTTGGAATTTTTCTTTTTATTTGTTGTCTTTCTTGTAAAGGAGTAATTTCTATATTACTAAATTTTTTAATTATGTCTTCTATTCCGGCTGATTGATGTGGGATTTTATCTTTTTCTTTAAGTATCTTATCTAATTTTTTATCTATTTCTAATAATAAAGCTATAATTGTATTATTTTGTCTAATTATAAGTGATTCTGAATTATTTGCAGTTACGTGGTTGGAAAATCCTACAGGATTTTGATATTTATGAGTTATCTCTAAGGCTTTTCTATAGATGGGAGAATCTTCGCTCATGAACGAGTTATTTCTTCTATTCGTATAGCTATTTCTTTAACTTCTTTTGCATTATTATACACTTGTTGTAACTGATTATGAATTATGGGATTTTCTTTATTGGTTTTTAGTCTTGTAATAGTTTCAGTTCCTTGTTCTTTAATAAAATCTAAGTTGTATTCTAATTTTTCTATTATTTTTATTAGTTTTGTCTGATTTTCTTCTAAAAGATCTAGTCTTTTGCTTATATTATCGTCTTGTTCTTGTAGTTTGTTACTTAAATTAATTATTAAATCTACTATGGTATTATATTGTTTATCTTCGGTATGAAGTATGTGGTCTCCTTGACTAAAATTACACTTAATAGAAGTACCGTCTTTTAATGCTCTATATTTCTTTTCAGGGTATATGCGTAAGTCTAAATATTCTAAATTTCTTAGCTGATCTATTTTATCCTATTGAAGAGTTAATCTGTCTATTTCTATCGTGAATCCGTAAAAAGCTTTTACTTAGGCTTAGTTTATTTTCTAATTTTTCTAGTTCTTCAGTAACAGAATCTCTATATCTAAAAGTTTCTTCACTAAAAGGATCTGAAAAATTTATTAGAGTCGAATCTAATGATTCTAGTGTCTTTTCATTAACTTCTATCATAAAATTTATATAGTCTAAAGTTCCTTGTAGGTTTTTTATTTGAATTAAAATATTTCTCTTATGTTTTCGTTCTTCCCAATATAACTTATTTCTAAGTCTAATTCTTCTAATGTATTCTAACATGAAGTATAACAGAGAATATAGTCTAAAGTTTAGTTTAAAATTCCAGAAACTTAAAGCTCTGTACTACTCCTTCTCTCTTATACCATCTTTCTTCTATTTCTCTACCTAAAGCTCCCGGTAATTTATTAAATAATTTTCTTCCTATTGTTTCATCGAATGTATTGCCGCTAAGGGTACAATAATAAAAAAATTCTTTTAAGAAATCTTTAATATGATACCAATTAGATATACTAAGTTGTTCTAGTTTTATTAATGCGTTTCTTTGTAATACTATTGCCCCACTATTAGGGTCTTCTCCTGTCATTAGGCTATGTATTTTATTGGTGAAGTTATATGGGTTAGCTCCCATATTTACTGAAGCTTGAAATTCTTGTGGGAATTCACTTTTGTATGATTCCCATACAGCTTTAGCAGATTCTCCTAAGAACGTCTCCATATATCTATACATAGTCTCTGCGTCTGTATCTGAGTAATTTTTAATATAGTCTGCTACTACTATTCCTTTCCATATATTTATTGCAGTATTCCATAAAGAACAAGGAACTGAAACTATTACAAGACTAAAAACCAATAAAGAAAATCCCATAATTCATAATCAGTTACAACAAGTGTATAATAATACAAAAGAAGTTAAAGAAATAGCTATACGAATAGAAGAAATAACTCGTTCATGAGCGAAGATTCTCCCATCTATAGAAAAGCCTTAGAGATAACTTATAAATATCAAAATCCTGTAGGATTTTCCAACCACGTAACTGCAAATAATTCAGAATCACTTATAATTAGACAAAATAATACAATTATAGCTTTATTATTAGAAATAGATAAAAAATTAGATAAGATACTTAAAGAAAAAGATAAAATCCCACATCAACCAGCCGGAATAGAAGACATAATTAAAAAATTTAGTAATATAGAAATTACTCCTTTACAAGAAAGACAACAAATAAAAAGAAAAATTCCAAAATGGACTTTCTTTCAAATCGGGGAGGAACCAGAAACCTCGAAGAAGAAAGACCAAGACCCAGTTACTCAGATAACTTAGTAGGAAATAATATAATAACTAGAAATAACTTAATATCCAGAATTTTTTCAAGGCATGATAGGGAAGAAGAAAATAATCAATTAAGTGAAATCATAGATATAGATAAAGACCTTCAAATATTTAAACAAAATCAGTTAAAATTATTAGACCCAAAAGTTTTATATAATACTAGATATTTTTCTAAAACAGACCTATTATACAGACATTATAGAGAAGAACAATTATCTGTAATTAGAGAAAATAATCTAGCATTAAATTTAATTAATAAAGACTCACTAAAAAACATAAGAAAAACAAAAATGACCATGATGCACATGGGACTAATAGTAATAGGAATTAAAGGATTAGCCAGAAAGAATCTAGGAGGAAAAGTCTTAATAGTAATATATGACGACAGATGGTCAGACATGAAAAAGGCTATAATCGGACTAACTGAAGTAGACATGACTCATAACGGAGGAATATTTTATACTAGCCCAGACTTTTTAATGAACCTAAAAGAATTTGGCACTCATATAAAAATAGGCATACAGACTAAAGGATATGAAGAAATGGAGACAGGAAATAATTTATTAATATGTATAGGATTTATAGGAAAAATGGCCTTAAGTAGTAATACTAAATTTAAAATTAAAGTAGAAGATGTAGTAGAACTAATGGGAAATAAAGGAATTAAATTGATAAAACCCATTAAGATAGATGCGGAAGAATATGCAGGATTAGAATGGAATTTAGACAGATTTAATAAACCTATGACATATACACCAGAATCTCATTTAGTATACACAAATAGAAAAGGAGAAACGTCTATAAGATTTACAGATTATAATTATACTAGACAAATTGATGAAGATAGTATTACTGAAACAGATATAATGCTAGAATCCCAAGAAAAGGTAGAAGCAGAATTAATGAACATAGAAATATTAGAAGAAGCTTATGAGGTAGATAATATAATTATACAAGCACAAAGAATATATGATAATGACAACAACAATCTTTTTAGATGTAAAGGATGCTTTAAAAGAAATATGAAAATAAATGAATTTATTTTACATGTCAAAGAATGTAAAGATAGAACAGATAATTTAGGATACAGGAAAACTATAGATAGTGAAACCAGTTCAATAGTAAGCCAAAAAGAACTAATGGAATCAACAAGTTCTACCCCATTTCAAAGAACTACTACAGCCCATACAATAGATACTAGTACAGGGAATATACCTAGGAGAAGAGTATGGAGAATAAACCCTGAAACAGAAATAAAACCAGATACTATAAAACCAATAGGAAAAAGACTACCTATAGAAGAACCAATTAAATTACAAGAAGGAGGTAGTAAAGGAAAAATACTTAATGTAGCATATCAAGACCCTCAATTATGGAATACTGCAATAGATATATGGAAAGGAATAGTAGTAGCAGACTATATTAAAAATCACTCAGATACAGACGCAGAGACTATGTATAGATATATGGAGACGTTCTTAGGAGAATCTGCTAAAGCTGTATGGGAATCATACAAAAGTGAATTCCCACAAGAATTTCAAGCTTTAGTAAATATGGGAGCTAACCCATATAACTTCACCAATAAAATACATAGCCTAATGACAGGAGAAGACCCTAATAGTGGGGCAATAGTATTACAAAGAAACGCATTAATAAAACTAGAACAACTTAGTATATCTAATTGGTATCATATTAAAGATTTCTTAAAAGAATTTTTTTATTATTGTACCCTTAGCGGCAATACATTCGATGAAACAATAGGAAGAAAATTATTTAATAAATTACCGGGAGCTTTAGGTAGAGAAATAGAAGAAAGATGGTATAAGAGAGAAGGAGTAGTACAGAACCCTAATGCTAAATGGACTATAGGACAACGTATACAACATGTAATGGAAGTATTAATTGAGAAATGTACTAATATACAAATACAAAAACAGTTAAAACAAAACGAGATGAGTTTTTGTAAGTCAGTAATATACACCACACAACATTATGATAAAGAGCCAAAAAGGAAGGTAAAAAAGTATAGGAATAAACAATACAATACTAGACAACCATATAAAAAGAAATACTATTTAAGAAAATCTTCTGCTAGAAAGCCTTATTTAGACAGAAATAAGCATGTACGCAAATACAGAAATGATAGAAATTATAAAAATAAATTAGAATGTTTTACATGTGGAAGCATAGAACACTTAGCAAATACATGTCCTAAAAGATATAATACTAGAGATAGGAATTCTCAGTTAATAGAAGAATTCCAAGAAACCCTTATAAACGTAGATGAATATATGTCAGACAATGAAAGCATATACTCAATAGTAAGTATAGATATACCAAATAAAGATACTTCAGATTCTTCAGACTATGAAGACAATGAATTTATAAATGAATTAGGTAATGAATTACCATACAATCTAGACCTAGAAGATCTACAATACAATAACATGAATACAGAAAAAGAATGTAGACATAATTTTGAAAAACAAAAAGGACTAGACAGTACACCATGTGCTTTTTGCAGATGGTATCCCAGTAAATATAAAAGAGCTAAATGTACAAACTGTTACATAGAAGCATGTATAAGCTGCATTGAAATAAAATTAGGAATAAAATTAGAACAATATGATAAGACTAAGGAAGAAAATAGAACATTTAATTTAAGATTTGAAACTTTAGAAGCTAAAATAACAGAACTAGACTATAGAATAAAATTACTAGAAAAAGGCAAAGAAAAAATAGATACTAAACAATTAGAACAGGAAAACTTAAATAACACTTTTATACCAGATATAGGAACCTTTCTAGAAGAGAATGCCCTAGCTAATATTGAAAGAGAAAACTATCTAAACATGAGAAATATAATAAATTCAAGCTTAATATGTAATGAAGATAAAGATTTAACTACTATAAAAATATTAGCCAGAATAAAAATAAAAGACATAGAAATAGAAACCTTAGCATTATTAGACCCAGGATGCACTAGTTGCCTAATTAATAAAAAAATTATACCAAATAATTTATTATCTAAATTACCAAAACCAGTTACTGCTATGCAAATGGATGGTACATATAATTTATACGAATACTGCATAGAGAAAGCTAGTATAAGTTTCCAAAACACGTGTAATAAATTTTATAATCCCACTTACAATGTACATAAAATCCTAGTAAGAGATCTAAACATAAATACAGATTTTGTAATTGGTTTAAAATTTATTTTTAAGGATACAGGAGGATGCCTATTAACTAGAGATGGTATAGTATTTTTTAAAGAAGCAACTTATACACCAGTATTAACAAATAACCTACCAACTAAAGAAAGAATACAGCAAGAAGACCCAAAATCATGCTGTGAAGACTGTAATAATAAAAATATGTATGAAGAAACCAGTGAAGATAATTATAATCTAGACGAAGAGATATTAGGAAAAAACTATACACTAATAAATATAGAAACCAATTTCTATAACTTTAATAAAGGATTAAATACTATAAGCAATATTAAAGGACCAAAAGACTTAGACAATGTAATAAAAATGCTAGATAAATTAGAAATAATAGGAGAAAAACCCTTAATACATTGGACTTCCAACAAAATAATGTGTAAATTAGATATAATAAATCCCGAATATACCATAAAGACAGCAGCTATAGAAGCAACGAATCAAGATTTAGAAGATTTCCAAAAACAAATTAAAGAATTATTAGAATTAGGTGTAATAAGAAGATCCACTTCTAGACATAGATCAGCAGCCTTTATGGTAAGAAATCACGCAGAAATACTTAGAGGTAAAGCTAGAATGGTAATTAACTATAAAAGACTTAATGACAATACTAGAATAGATGCTTATAAACTACCAGATAAAAATGAGCTACTAAATAGAATACAAGGTAGAAAAATATTTAGTAAGTTTGACTGCAAATCAGGCTACTGGCAAGTCAAAATGCATCCAGATAGCATAGAATGGACTGCATTCACTTGCCCCGAAGGACATTTTGAATGGTTAGCAATGCCATTCGGCCTGAAGACAGCCCCTCCGATATTTCAAAGGAAAATGGATGAAATATTCGGAGAATACAAGAACTTTGTATTAGTATATGTAGACGACATCCTAGTATTCAGTAGAAATGACCAAGAACATCTAGGACATCTTCAGACAGTATTTAGATTATTTATACAACACGGTATAATAATAAGCAAAAAGAAAATGGAACTATGCAAGACTCATATAAATTTCTTAGGAGTTACCATAGGAGATGGTAAGATTAAACTACAACCACATATAAGCAAGAAAGTTTTAGAAATGCCAGACAAATTAGATAAAACTAAGGAATTACAAAAATTTTTAGGGTTAGTTAACTATGCTAGGAATTTTATACAAGATTTAGGAAAGATAGCAGGACCATTATATGCTAAGACAGGAAGTAAAGGACAAAAACACTTTAATACAGAAGACATAAAGTTGGTACAACAGATTAAAGATAAAATAAAAAATATACCAGATCTAAATATACCTTTAGAATCAGACTACTTAATTATAGAAACAGACGGAAGTAATCTAGGTTGGGGAGCTGTATTAAAAGCCAGACCTAACAAATATAGTAATAAAACAGAAGAAAAAATATGTGGATATGCTAGCGGAAAATACAAAGAAAAAGGTAACATGAGTAGTATAGACGCAGAAGTATTAGCTATAATATACGGTTTAAATAGTTTTAAATTATACATTCTAAACAAACCAGAACTAATGGTAAGAACAGACTGCGAAGCCATAGTAAAATTTCATCAAAAGATAGAACAAAAGAATAGCAGTAAAAGAAGATGGCTAAATTTCATAGATACTATATCAATTTATCCTAGAATAATATTTGAATATATAAAAGGCAAAGATAATAATTTAGCAGACCAGTTAAGTAGATTAAATTTACAAATGATTTAATCAGTTATTTTCTTTCAGAATGAGACCAGTTGGAGACATTCACCAACTTAGACCACAAATGAGGCCTGAGACATCAGACAAAGGCAAGGGTCAAAGCTCTGCCACAGACTCATATATACAGACTCTTTTAGGTAATACACACTTTAGATCTCAGTCGTCCACAGACACTATGGAAAGGATTCATTTTGGACCTTTCAACTTAATATCTTACCCCAAATGCAACTTATCTTTTAAAGAAAGACCGGAATGTAGAATAGACAAACCTCAAAAATGTTTGTTAGATAATTTATGGATTGCCTATAATAAGAAAGACTTAAAATATTTTATTGCCACATTGAACGCTTTAGGACAGTATTTTACAGATAAAAATACGGAGAAAAAATTTAAATTTTATGTAGTTATACACGGAAAAAGAAATGGTGTTTTTCAAGACTGGCAAGAAGTCATAGAATCGATACATGGCATAAAAAATCCATTATTTAAAGGGTTTAACGATTTAACGGAAGCCCTAGACTATGCAAGAGGCTACTTGGGCCCAAACTATTTCATTTCACCTAACCTCAGACAAAGCCCAAATCCTATCCCACAATATAAAATTTCAAAAGATAGCCCAGATAAAATCATTTTCTGTGACCATTGCGAGACAATGACACAACGTTTCAAAAGACTGAATGCTAAATGCGAAGCCTTGCAACAAGAAAAAGACCAGTTGATAACACTGTTAACAAAGTACAAACAGACTCAAGCCAGATCTACAATAGACAAAATCACTCAGACAGAAGCGAGTTCTCCATCTCAAGCCAAAATGGATGAGACGAGTGTGCATTCCTCTCTGAATGCAGCTAGACCTACTATACCAGGTCATGGTACAGCTAGTCCGGTTCAAACGGTAACCGGTAAAGACGCACCAAATCCGTTGATGGCTGTCACTTTGCCAAAAAGTGAAGATACATGGCAGACTCCACCCAGAAGGCGTCTTCCACTTTCATTCTCAATGGGACAAACATCAAGACAAAGAACCACTAACAAGAAAAAGACGAAAAAGACGATCGAAGCAATGGTAACCAAAACTTTAAAAAAGATATTAGAACAGACACAAGAAAAAGATAAACATATTAATCCACTACCAGAAGATGATGTACTAAGACAACCACTTAATGAAGAAAGCCAAGACGGAATCAATAATAGAGAAGAAAATAATACTGAAGATTCTAGAAATGATACTGATCTAGAAGATGAACAGTTTCAAGATTCTCAAGACCCATATGATGGATATGACTCGGGCATGAGTTTTGACTCAATTGCCCTCCACAACTTATCCACCTAAAATACTTAATAGTGAGAAGAAAGAAGACAAATAAAGTATAGTCAAGGTGGGGATGCCCACTGAGTGTCCTGTAAATAAAAATAAAGGTGGGAATGCCCACTGAGTGTCTTGTGAGTACCCACTTTATCACTACTTTCTGAAAAGAAAGAAAAACTGATGGGTACGCGTCAGTCGCGTCAGTCTGTCAGACCAAAGTGGACAAAATAGGATCATCACTAATGCATGTGACGATGGGGCCCAATGCGCACCCGACTTGCATTATTGATGTCGACTTTAAAAATGTCGGCAAGATCTCAAACGTCCATCTGTCTAAAATCCAGACCCTTCCTTTACCTTTTCCCATCTATAAATACCCCTTCTTTAGCCCTTCAGAAGACAAGTTAAAAAAGAACCAAATTTAAAAAAAACCAATTTTCTCAATCCTTTCCATGCCCAAACACTCTCTCTCTTTTCAAACTCAACCCTTCTAAAAACCCAAACCAACCTTCTTCTAAATATACATTTTAGTGTTTTTAAAAGTTTTTAAGGTCAGTCGGGGTTCCCGAAAGGGAAACCTCTCTTTCGTCTTGAGACATGTAAGTTTTCTTATGTATTCCCCTGTATATGTAAATTATTTTAAGTTATGAATGTTATTTTTTAAGTTTGAAATGTTATAAAATTAAAAAATTATATCCTTAGTAAATGGTTAGACTCTTAGCTCTTAACAACGAAAGATGGATTAACCTGTAAATTCCTAGGAGTTTGAAGGCGTTTTTAATATGTCCGCGGAAGGACTTTGTGTTACGCCAATATCCGGGGTGTGGTTAAAGAATGAAGTTGTTAAGAATAGGCTAAAGAGTAAGATATTGAAAAGGATATACAAAAATAATAATATAATAATAATATTAATATTAAATAATAAAAAACTGGGGAACACTAAAAGATTACTGCATGTTAAAGACTGAAAAAAGAGAGGGAGTACTGAGTAGGATTTTACAAACAAATTAAAAGTTTTTAAATACTTTTTCATAAAAAAACCAATTTTCTCAATCCTTTCCATGCCCAAACACTCTCTCTCTTTTCAAACTCAACCCTTCTAAAAACCCAAACCAACCTTCTTCTAAATATACATTTTAGTGTTTTTAAAAGTTTTTAAGGTCAGTCGGGGTTCCCGAAAGGGAAACCTCTCTTTCGTCTTGAGACATGTAAGTTTTCTTATGTATTCCCCTGTATATGTAAATTATTTTAAGTTATGAATGTTATTTTTTAAGTTTGAAATGTTATAAAATTAAAAAATTATATCTTTAGTAAATGGTTAGACTCTTAGCTCTTAACAACGAAAGATGGATTAACCTGTAAATTCCTAGGAGTTTGAAGGCGTTTTTAATATGTCCGCGGAAGGACTTTGTGTTACGCCAATATCCGGGGTGTGGTTAAAGAATGAAGTTGTTAAGAATAGGCTAAAGAGTAAGATATTGAAAAGGATATACAAAAATAATAATATAATAATAATATTAATATTAAATAATAAAAAACTGGGGAACACTAAAAGATTACTGCATGTTAAAGACTGAAAAAAGAGAGGGAGTACTGAGTAGGATTTTACAAACAAATTAAAAGTTTTTAAATACTTTTTCATATGTGCCTTACTCTTGTTGTTCTTTTATCGAAATAATCTAAAATATTGGTATCAGAGCTTTAAGTTTCTGGAATTTTAAACTAAACTTTAGACTATATTCTCTGTTATACTTCATGTTAGAATACATTAGAAGAATTAGACTTAGAAATAAGTTATTTTGGGAAGAACGAAAACATAAGAGAAATATTTTAATTCAAATAAAAAACCTACAAGGAACTTTAGACTATATAAATTTTATGATAGAAGTTAATGAAAAGACACTAGAATCATTAGATTCGACTCTAATAAATTTTTCAGATCCTTTTAGTGAAGAAACTTTTAGATATAGAGATTCTGTTACTGAAGAACTCGAAAAATTAGAAAATAAACTAAGCCTAAGTAAAAGCTTTTTACGGATTCACGATAGAAATAGACAGATTAACTCTTCAATAGGATAAAATAGATCAGCTAAGAAATTTAGAATATTTAGACTTACGCATATACCCTGAAAAGAAATATAGAGCATTAAAAGACGGTACTTCTATTAAGTGTAATTTTAGTCAAGGAGACCACATACTTCATACCGAAGATAAACAATAGTAGATTTAATAATTAATTTAAGTAACAAACTACAAGAACAAGACGATAATATAAGCAAAAGACTAGATCTTTTAGAAGAAAATCAGACAAAACTAATAAAAATAATAGAAAAATTAGAATACAACTTAGATTTTATTAAAGAACAAGGAACTGAAACTATTACAAGACTAAAAACCAATAAAGAAAATCCCATAATTCATAATCAGTTACAACAAGTGTATAATAATACAAAAGAAGTTAAAGAAATAGCTATACGAATAGAAGAAATAACTCGTTCATGAGCGAAGATTCTCCCATCTATAGAAAAGCCTTAGAGATAACTTATAAATATCAAAATCCTGTAGGATTTTCCAACCACGTAACTGCAAATAATTCAGAATCACTTATAATTAGACAAAATAATACAATTATAGCTTTATTATTAGAAGTAGATAAAAAATTAGATAAGATACTTAAAGAAAAAGATAAAATCCCACATCAACCAGCCGGAATAGAAGACATAATTAAAAAATTTAGTAATATAGAAATTACTCCTTTACAAGAAAGACAACAAATAAAAAGAAAAATTCCAAAATGGACTTTCTTTCAAATCGGGGAGGAACCAGAAACCTCGAAGAAGAAAGACCAAGACCCAGTTACTCAGATAACTTAGTAGGAAATAATATAATAACTAGAAATAACTTAATATCCAGAATTTTTTCAAGGCGTGATAGGGAAGAAGAAAATAATCAATTAAGTGAAATCATAGATATAGATAAAGACCTTCAAATATTTAAACAAAATCAGTTAAAATTATTAGACCCAAAAGTTTTATATAATACTAGATATTTTTCTAAAACAGACCTATTATACAGACATTATAGAGAAGAACAATTATCTGTAATTAGAGAAAATAATCTAGCATTAAATTTAATTAATAAAGACTCACTAAAAAACATAAGAAAAACAAAAATGACCATGATGCACATGGGACTAATAGTAATAGGAATTAAAGGATTAGCCAGAAAGAATCTAGGAGGAAAAGTCTTAATAGTAATATATGACGACAGATGGTCAGACATGAAAAAGGCTATAATCGGACTAACTGAAGTAGACATGACTCATAACGGAGGAATATTTTATACTAGCCCAGACTTTTTAATGAACCTAAAAGAATTTGGCACTCATATAAAAATAGGCATACAGACTAAAGGATATGAAGAAATGGAGACAGGAAATAATTTATTAATATGTATAGGATTTATAGGAAAAATGGCCTTAAGTAGTAATACTAAATTTAAAATTAAAGTAGAAGATGTAGTAGAACTAATGGGAAATAAAGGAATTAAATTGATAAAACCCATTAAGATAGATGCGGAAGAATATGCAGGATTAGAATGGAATTTAGACAGATTTAATAAACCTATGACATATACACCAGAATCTCATTTAGTATACACAAATAGAAAAGGAGAAACGTCTATAAGATTTACAGATTATAATTATACTAGACAAATTGATGAAGATAGTATTACTGAAACAGATATAATGCTAGAATCCCAAGAAAAGGTAGAAGCAGAATTAATGAACATAGAAATATTAGAAGAAGCTTATGAGGTAGATAATATAATTATACAAGCACAAAGAATATATGATAATGACAACAACAATCTTTTTAGATGTAAAGGATGCTTTAAAAGAAATATGAAAATAAATGAATTTATTTTACATGTCAAAGAATGTAAAGATAGAACAGATAATTTAGGATACAGGAAAACTATAGATAGTGAAACCAGTTCAATAGTAAGCCAAAAAGAACTAATGGAATCAACAAGTTCTACCCCATTTCAAAGAACTACTACAACCCATACAATAGATACTAGTACAGGGAATATACCTAGGAGAAGAGTATGGAGAATAAACCCTGAAACAGAAATAAAACCAGATACTATAAAACCAATAGGAAAAAGACTACCTATAGAAGAACCAATCAAATTACAAGAAGGAGGTAGTAAAGGAAAAATACTTAATGTAGCATATCAAGACCCTCAATTATGGAATACTGCAATAGATATATGGAAAGGAATAGTAGTAGCAGACTATATTAAAAATTACTCAGATACAGACGCAGAGACTATGTATAAATATATGGAGACGTTCTTAGGAGAATCTGCTAAAGCTGTATGGGAATCATACAAAAGTGAATTCCCACAAGAATTTCAAGCTTTAGTAAATATGGGAGCTAACCCATATAACTTCACCAATAAAATACATAGCCTAATGACAGGAGAAGACCCTAATAGTGGGGCAATAGTATTACAAAGAAACGCATTAATAAAACTAGAACAACTTAGTATATCTAATTTGTATCATATTAAAGATTTCTTAAAAGAATTTTTTTATTATTGTACCCTTAGTGGCAATACATTCGATGAAACAATAGGAAGAAAATTATTTAATAAATTACCAGGAGCTTTAGGTAGAGAAATAGAAGAAAGATGGTATAAGAGAGAAGGAGTAGTACAGAACCCTAATGCTAAATGGACTATAGGACAACGTATACAACATGTAATGGAAGTATTAATTGAGAAATGTACTAATATACAAATACAAAAACAGTTAAAACAAAACGAGATGAGTTTTTGTAAGTCAGTAATATACACCACACAACATTATGATAAAGAGCCAAAAAGGAAGGTAAAAAGGTATAGGAATAAACAATACAATAATAGACAACCATATAAAAAGAAATACTATTTAAGAAAATCTTCTGCTAGAAAGCCTTATTTAGACAGAAATAAGCATGTACGCAAATACAGAAATGATAGAAATTATAAAAATAAATTAGAATGTTTTACATGTGGAAGCATAGAACACTTAGCAAATACATGTCCTAAAAGATATAATACTAGAGATAGGAATTCTCAGTTAATAGAAGAATTCCAAGAAACCCTTATAAACGTAGATGAATATATGTCAGACAATGAAAGCATATACTCAATAGTAAGTATAGATATACCAAATAAAGATACTTCAGATTCTTCAGACTATGAAGACAATGAATTTATAAATGAATTAGGTAATGAATTACCATACAATCTAGACCTAGAAGATCTACAATACAATAACATGAATACAGAAAAAGAATGTAGACATAATTTTGAAAAACAAAAAGGACTAGACAGTACACCATGTGCTTTTTGCAGATGGTATCCCAGTAAATATAAAAGAGCTAAATGTACAAACTGTTACATAGAAGCATGTATAAGCTGCATTGAAATAAAATTAGGAATAAAATTAGAACAATATGATAAGACTAAGGAAGAAAATAGAACATTTAATTTAAGATTTGAAACTTTAGAAGCTAAAATAACAGAACTAGACTATAGAATAAAATTACTAGAAAAAGGCAAAGAAAAAATAGATACTAAACAATTAGAACAGGAAAACTTAAATAACACTTTTATACCAGATATAGGAACCTCTCTAGAAGAGAATGCCCTAGCTAATATTGAAAGAGAAAACTACCTAAACATGAGAAATATAATAAATTCAAGCTTAATATGTAATGAAGATAAAGATTTAACTACTATAAAAATATTAGCCAGAATAAAAATAAAAGACATAGAAATAGAAACCTTAGCATTATTAGACCCAGGATGCACTAGTTGCCTAATTAATAAAAAAATTATACCAAATAATTTATCTAAATTACCAAAACCAGTTACTGCTATGCAAATGGATGGTACATATAATTTATACGAATACTGCATAGAGAAAGCTAGTATAAGTTTCCAAAACACGTGTAATAAATTTTATAATTCCACTTACAATGTACATAAAATCCTAGTAAGAGATCTAAACATAAATACAGATTTTGTAATTGGTTTAAAATTTATTTTTAAGGATACAGGAGGATGCCTATTAACTAGAGATGGTATAGTATTTTTTAAAGAAGCAACTTATACACCAGTATTAACAAATAACCTACCAACTAAAGAAAGAATACAGCAAGAAGACCCAAAATCATGCTGTGAAGACTGTAATAATAAAAATATGTATGAAGAAACCAGTGAAGATAATTATAATCTAGACGAAGAGATATTAGGAAAAAACTATACACTAATAAATATAGAAACCAATTTCTATAACTTTAATAAAGGATTAAATACTATAAGCAATATTAAAGGACCAAAAGACTTAGACAATGTAATAAAAATGCTAGATAAATTAGAAATAATAGGAGAAAAACCCTTAATACATTGGACTTCCAACAAAATAATGTGTAAATTAGATATAATAAATCCCGAATATACCATAAAGACAGCAGCTATAGAAGCAACGAATCAAGATTTAGAAGATTTCCAAAAACAAATTAAAGAATTATTAGAATTAGGTGTAATAAGAAGATCCACTTCTAGACATAGATCAGCAGCCTTTATGGTAAGAAATCACGCAGAAATACTTAGAGGTAAAGCTAGAATGGTAATTAACTATAAAAGACTTAATGACAATACTAGAATAGATGCTTATAAACTACCAGATAAAAATGAGCTACTAAATAGAATACAAGGTAGAAAAATATTTAGTAAGTTTGACTGCAAATCAGGCTACTGGCAAGTCAAAATGCATCCAGATAGCATAGAATGGACTGCATTCACTTGCCCCGAAGGACATTTTGAATGGTTAGCAATGCCATTCCGTCTGAAGACAGCCCCTCCGATATTTCAAAGGAAAATGGATGAAATATTCGGAGAATACAAGAACTTTGTATTAGTATATGTAGACGACATCCTAGTATTCAGTAGAAATGACCAAGAACATCTAGGACATCTTCAGACAGTATTTAGATTATTTATACAACACGGTATAATAATAAGCAAAAAGAAAATGGAACTATGCAAGACTCATATAAATTTCTTAGGAGTTACCAAAGGAGATGGTAAGATTAAACTACAACCACATATAAGCAAGAAAGTTTTAGAAATGCCAGACAAATTAGATAAAACTAAGGAATTACAAAATTTTTTAGGGTTAGTTAACTATGCTAGGAATTTTATACAAGATTTAGGAAAGATAGCAGGACCATTATATGCTAAGACAGGAAGTAAAGGACAAAAACACTTTAATACAGAAGACATAAAGTTGGTACAACAGATTAAAGATAAAATAAAAAATATACCAGATCTAAATATACCTTTAGAATCAGACTACTTAATTATAGAAACAGACGGAAGTAATCTAGGTTGGGGAGCTGTATTAAAAGCCAGACCTAACAAATATAGTAATAAAACAGAAGAAAAAATATGTGGATATGCTAGCGGAAAATACAAAGAAAAAGGTAACATGAGTAGTATAGACGCAGAAGTATTAGCTATAATATACGGTTTAAATAGTTTAAAATTATACATTCTAAACAAACCAGAACTAATGGTAAGAACAGACTGCGAAGCCATAGTAAAATTTCATCAAAAGATAGAACAAAAGAATAGTAGTAAAAGAAGATGGCTAAATTTCATAGATACTATATCAATTTATCCTAGAATAATATTTGAATATATAAAAGGCAAAGATAATAATTTAGCAGACCAGTTAAGTAGATTAAATTTACAAATGATTTAATCAGTTATTTTCTTTCAGAATGAGACCAGTTGGAGACATTCACCAACTTAGACCACAAATGAGGCCTGAGACATCAGACAAAGGCAAGGGTCAAAGCTCTGCCACAGACTCATATATACAGACTCTTTTAGGTAATACACACTTTAGATCTCAGTCATCCACAGACACTATGGAAAGGATTCATTTTGGACCTTTCAACTTAATATCTTACCCCAAATGCAACTTATCTTTTAAAGAAAGACCGGAATGTAGAATAGACAAACCAAAAAAATGTTTGTTAGATAATTTATGGATTGCCTATAATAAGAAAGACTTAAAATATTTTATTGCCACATTGAACGCTTTAGGACAGTATTTTACAGATAAAAATACGGAGAAAAAATTTAAATTTTATGTAGTTATACACGGAAAAAGAAATGGTGTTTTTCAAGACTGGCAAGAAGTCATAGAATCGATACATGGCATAAAAAATCCATTATTTAAAGGGTTTAACGATTTAACGGAAGCCCTAGACTATGCAAGAGGCTACTTGGGCCCAAACTATTTCATTTCACCTAATCTCAGACAAAGCCCAAATCCTAGCCCACAATATAAAATTTCAAAAGATAGCCCAGATAAAATCATTTTCTGTGACCATTGCGAGACAATGACACAAGGTTTCAAAAGACTGAATGCTAAATGCGAAGCCTTGCAACAAGAAAAAGACCAGTTGATAACACTGTTAACAAAGTACAAACACACTCAAGCCAGATCTACAATAGACAAAATCACTCAGACAGAAGCGAGTTCTCCATCTCAAGCCAAAATGGATGAGACGAGTGTGCATTCCTCTCTGAATGCAGTTAGACCTACTGTACCAGGTCATGGTACAACTAGTCCGGTTCAAACGATATTTTAGCTGCTCCTTCAACTCCTTAATCTCAGCCGGAGCCATTCTGTAAGGATGGATGGAGATGGATTGAGTATCTGAGAGAATTTCGAAGTTTATTTCCCGTTCAGGGGGAACTCCGGGAAGATCCTTAGGAAATACATCTGGAAATTCATTGACTACTAGGACTGCTGAATAGTTTAGGTCTTAGAGTTGGTATCCTTGACCCGAACTAGATGATAGATACATCCCTTGGAGATGAGTTTCTGGGCCTTAAGGTGGGAAATAAACCTAACCTTAGGCGTTGAACTGCTGCTCGCCCATTCTAACACTAGTTCATTTGGAAATTGGAACTTGACAACTCTAGTTCTATAATCAACTGAGGCATAGCAGGAGTGTAACCAATCCACGCCAAGGATAAGGTCAAAATCGACCATATCTAACTCTACGAGGTTAATTGGGATGACTTACTCAGGACTGAGACTGGGCAATTTCTATACACCCGGTTGGCTCTAACTGACTCGCCAACTGGGATGGAGACTGAGATTGGTTGAGAGGACCTCTGGACTGATGTTGAACTGGATTGCTACATAGGGAGTCACGAATGAAAGAGTGGCTCCTGGACTAGGAGGGCATACACGTCTATATGAAAGAGACATAACATATCCATAACTATGTCAGGTGAGCTCTCATGATTCTGACGGGAAGATAAAGCATAGAAACGATTTTGATGTTGAACGCCATCTGTACCTGATGTGTTAGCCTTCTAGGCTGGTCGACCTGCTGGAGCTGATGATGTGGTGGCTTGTGATCTCCCTCGACTGGCTGATGTGCACTCCCTGAGCCAATTTTTGAGCTGTTCACAACCGAAATAGCCCTCTCGACCCTAAAGGCACTCTCCCCAGTGGTTCTTGCCACACTTGGGACAAGCTGGATACTTGTTTCCGGTACTGTGGGCCTGAGACTGAGTGCTAGATGACCCACCCCTCCGATCCTAATGGGACCGAAAGGTCGGGGCGCTGGCTGAACTGGGTGCTGGGGCTCTCTTCTGCTGTTGCTGCTGCTGTAGGTGGCTACTATCGCTAGAACTCTGATGGCCATAATCTAACTGGCCAGTCCTTGCCTGTTTGTTCTTTCGCTCCATATCCTTCAGCTTTTTGGCCTCAATCTGCTAGGCATAGACAACCAAGCTGGAGAGGTCCATATCTTTAATCAACATCACTGTCCTGCACTCCTTGAGGACCAGATTCGATACATCATTCACAAATTTCAACATGCAAGCCCTTGGCTTGCCTACCATCTCTGAAGCGTACTTAGATAGCCTAGTAAACTCCAGAGCATACTCTTTCACGATTCTGTTGCCCTGTCTCAAATTCATAAACTCTACCATCTTTGCCTCCCTCAACTCCCGAAGGAAAAATCTGTTCAAGAAAGCTATGTGGAACTCATCCCACTCCACTAGCCTTGCTCCCGCTGGCCACCCCTCTTTCTACTGTTCATACCAGACCTGAGCTACCCCTTTTAGCTGGTAGGCTGTCAGGTCAGCACTTTCAGAGGAGTTGACGCCCATAATGCGGGTAATCTTCTTGACCTCATCCACAAACTCTTTGGGATCATCCCCTACTTTGGATCCCTAAAAAGATGGAGGGATCATACAGGTAAAGTCCCGCACCCTCGCGGATGCTGCAGACCCATTGCCGTTCATCGGCACCACCTGCTGGTTCACTTGGATGGTGAATTTTTGGGCTAGCAGTTAAATGGTTGCCCTGAATTTGGCGGTAGACACTAAATCATCTTGAGGAGTTGTCGGGGCTGGTGGGGCAGGTTTATTAGCGTTACCGACCCTTCTTCCATTACCGCGTCTGGGAGGCATGATTCACTGAAACGAAGAGCACGAGTTAGAAGGACGTTTCTGTAGTTGAACATTAACGCACGATAATGAGTATGAACAACAGAGAGTTTTAATAATAACATCTCGTAGCCTTTGCGTCATAAGTGTGGCGCGCTTCACACCCATGGAAAGGACTCTACTCGATGCGGATTTCAGACATTCCGAGGGTACTCTAAACCTAGTGCTCTAATATAAAGTTTTTCACGCCCTGAGCCTACACCCTGGATGTAACACGGTACTTAAAGTTACAAGTGACCCTAGGTCAACCCCTAGTCTATCATACACTGGTATTCTGAGTAAAACATGCACAACGAAAATTTTGAAGTAATAACATAAAAGCATTTTATGAATTTTAAGATAAACTTAAAACATGAAATCTAAAAATCTACAGTCTGAAAGCCTTCTAACTAATGAGTTACTGGGACAAGCCCCCAGCTAACTCTAAGTCTATATGAAAAAAAACTGTAATCTAACTGTAAGAAAATGAAATAAGGCCCTCAAACGATGAGGACTCACACTTCAACTGCGGTTGAGGAGGATCAGAATCGTGGCGGTTAATGTTGTTGAGTCTGGGAACCTGCAGCTGTATCATGAAACGATATAGCATAAAAGTTTGCATCAGAACATTGAATATACTAAGTAAGTGGGAGAAAGCATAACTGAGATACAAAGTCTGAACTGAAATGACATGCGATGAACAACAAGTTAATTGAACTCAACTACTGAAATAACCTAAAATGGTCAAGATGACCCTGTCTGGTGGTCAAAGACATGTCCTAAGTCTGAAAGTTCTGAGTCTGAAATGTTGTACTGAACTAAGATAAACTGATAGAATTGGAACTGAACTGAGCTGCTTATTCTAAAACTAGACTAGACTGACTAGTGGGAGAGCTATAACCGACATATAACCACGTGAGCTAGACGTGGAGTCCGATGTATACACCCCCCGGTAGGACCCAATATATCTTGCTAGGGTATAAAGGAATGAACTGGGTGATCACAAGAGTCTGGGGCCAAACAGGCCAAGTAATACTGTAACCTACGCTGGCAACATAGTTTTGAAAACCTGGGTGCATTGGAACTTTGGCCCACTCAGTGCTAAGTCCTACTCCCACTGGAAAACCTATACTGAACTACTAGGATGATAGCTCGAAACTAGGGTCCAAGACTAGTCAGGGATGTATAATTGAAAGTACCCTGAGAGTCTTTGTCGGACCAGATTCTGAAACTAGGTTCTAGACTAGTCAGAGCTGCTTATCTAGAAGTGTCGTAACCGTCTAAGAACAAACTGTAATCTGAACTGGGGTCCTGAGGCTAGCCAGAGCTATATGGATAAAATGTCATGACTACCTAAATGGACCAATAACTGAATTCTGAATCTGATTATGATAATTGGGAGGCACCACTAACACCTCAGGAAAAGACTGAAGTCAAACTGATTAGTTGAAAATCTTTGAATAGTTCTATAGAGGTTCTACGTTCTAACTGATATGAACTATTAAGAAGCTAATAGAGAACTCCACTTATTCCAACAACACGGGAATTCCATAATATGGCAAAATCTTAAGATATAAAGAAATCTCATCCGACAAGGCTAAAATCATCTTAATAATGAAATATTTGCTCATCATATATATATATAAGAATTACAAGGAAATTCAGCCAAAACATTATTCATTCACTAGATGAAATTTAACAAGCAAAAATCATTACTCGAAAGCTGGGGCTTGAATTCACTTTGGCAAGAACATCAACAATTCAGGTAAGAATTGATGGAGACCATATCAATAATAAGGAAGGATATCATTATATATGGAATTAACGAATAATGACATATAATTTCTGCGTATTCGAAAACTCAAGGCTAAAACTGATAGAGAAACTATGGGGGGATTTTGGGGGACACAAGGGGAGAACAATTTCCCTTGTTGAATTTTCACATACCTGAGTTGAAGTTTCTTGAAGGAGAAGGCCTGGACTATTGCAATGGAGGAAAACCCTAAGCCTGCTTGAGAGTTTCTTGGGAAAACTTTCAATGTTTTTTTGAGAATAAACATGGGAATTAGGGAAGGAACCATCCAAACCCTCTAATAAGTCTGGAATTACATCCAAAACGATGTAGTTTAAAGCTTAGGAGAATAGGAAATTACTAAATATCTCTTAGAAAATCGCTGGAAAAAACTTACAGTTGATCCTAATGGGTGACCTAACAAGTCGTGGTGACTGACCACGACTCATGGTCAGACTCGTGGAGTATACTTCCAGAATTCTCTATAGGTCACCACTAGGGGCCTAACGAGTCGTGGTCACTAACCACGACTCGTGGTCACCAGGCGTGGACCCACTGTTTACTTCTGAAGTTTCTATACTAGGCTTGACCACGAGTCGGTCAATGAGTCGTTACCAATGATGAAGACTAGTGGTGACACTCGTTAGGTGCACTGCCTAACAACTGATTTGGGCTAATAATGGGAGACATAACGAGTCGTTATTGGTGACCACGACTCGTGGTCACCATCCGTCAAGTACACTACTTCTCACTTACCAAAACTTACTCCTCCTTCTCACGATTGACCTAATGAGTCGTTAGCTCTCACAATGACCCGTTAGGTGAGTCATTCTGTGACAACTGCTACAGATTTTCCAGATTTTTTGATTTAAGTTTCAAATTTTGTCTTTGAGTTTTCAGGGCATTACAATACGTTAGGCATTGATAATATAAAACCTTTATTATTTTTGAACTAGTATCTATCACGCTTATTGAACTTTTTGATATTATATTATGATTATGTTCTTAGACTCAAGAAAATTCAGAGAAATAAATATTTAACATTATCTTTATCTGGTCAGAATTATATAATGAAATTGTTGTTTGACTCTAGTCCACAATATTTAGAGTTGATGCACATGTCTTGTGATACATATATGCGGCTTTTTCAATATGTTTTAGATATAAGGGATGGCTCATAGATAGAAAATATGTATCTATCGAAGAAAAGATAGCAATATTTATATGCACTATAAGGCATAACGTGCATTTTATGGTTATTAAGAGAGATTTCGACATTCTTCGCAAATCATTCACAAATATTTTCATGAGGTTCTTGAAGCAATAATGAAGCAAAAGAGATGATATCATCTACATTGTCCAATTCAAATTTAAATATTCCCGCTGCTCATAAAAGTTTACGTATAATTTTTAGCATACTTTTTATATGTAGAACTGTATAGGAAAAATTCTTCATAACTTTTAACAAGTGTATATATATATATATATATATATATATATATATAGAGAGAGAGAGAGAGAGAAATAGGTGCACTTGATGGGATCTTAGTACATGTAGTTTTTCACGCTAACCAATAAATTATTTACATAGAAAGGGGAAAGGGTAATTATTATCATAGTGTTTTAGGTATATGTAATTTTAACATGGTCTTCATTTATGTTTATGCTGAATGGGAAGAGTTAGCACATGGTGCAAGGGTTCTAACAGAGATTGTATTAAATCCAGATAATGATTTTATATTTTCACCTTTTAGTAAGTGATACAACTTAAATGATGACGAGATAATATATTAGCTTTTTATTATCATCATTTGACCTTTTATTTTAATGACAGATAAATACTATCTATATGATGCGGTATATCCAAATACTCAAGGATTTCTAGCACTATAGATAATGTTCAATATTGATTAGGAGATTACCATCGTAGTGGGGCTATCAATAAGGAGAAAAAAAATTAATCATACTCATGCACAGTGAAAAAATGTTATAGAACATTCTTATGGAGTTCTAAAAGCAAGATTTCTGATATAGGACAAGGTGCCTCTATATTCTATTTATGTTCATAGAGATGTTGTTATTGCATGTTTTGCAGTTCATAATTTTATCAAGGAGCGTATAAATGATGACTTATTTAACTAATACGATTCACCTCAATTATTATTTGATGAGGAAGAAAGAGAACAGGAAGAACTGTCAGATGAAATAAGTGAACCTAGTTGGACAGTTGGAGATTCACAGATAATGAACAATATGCGTGAAGAACTTGCACTTCAACTAATGCAAAGAAGAGGAAATACATGAAAATTTTTTATTTTCATTATTTAAAATATTTTATAATATTTCACATTATAATTTGACATGATTATTTTGCAGTTAATTATTTAAATTATCTTAAACTTGACCATTTGAAGCAGACAAGATTTGCTTAGCTGAAGAAATTTTTTATTAAAAGATGATGATGTTAGAATTTTTTTTAAAAATTCATGTTTTCTTGTTACAATAATTTTTATATTGATATATAATTTATTTGTGTTTTAGAGAGTCTTCTTTTAAAAAAATACAAACATCCAGAATATTATTTTCTATCAAAAAATAATATTATTTTGCTGAAATAATATTTTTATAATATTTTATTGATATGATTTTTAACTTCACATGCACATTCAGATATTGAAAGAAAATAATTTTAATCATTCAGTATTCAAAACTAGAAACAACATCTGAATAGTATGATGTGTATTCAAATCTAGACATTTAGATCTTGATATACATCTTAATATCATATGTTTATTCAGATTCAGACGTCTTAATCATAATGAAAACAAATGAGGCCTTAGTTGCATCTACCACTCCTTGAAAAATACACCTGGCGGCTTCGTTTGATATGCTACTACACAAATAAGGTATATCGAACCTGTCGCGCCCCATTTTCCTTGCGGAAAATGAAACTCGACACAGGACAACTCTTATGGGATAAAAGAAAGGAAGAGTAACCATCTAACGGATTATGGTGCATTAGGGAACCATTCTACACTAAAAATTAAACTAGTCTAAGTTGCTAGAGTTGGGTAAGAATTCCGGTTACGTCGAAAGGAAGGTGTTAGGCAACTTTCGAGGTCCACAAGTGTGAGTCCCTTCCTAATTCATTAATATGTGGGGAGATTAAGTGATAAAGCAAGGTCAATTATTTATTAAAGTTAGTATGGCTAAGTGATTACACAAAATATTAAAGTAAAAAGAAATATTCAAGAAAAAGATTAATATTAAATTACTTATGGCAAACGAGTGTCCAAGTAAATAAACTTATCACAAAAGTTAAGTTAAACATAAATTAAATCATTTATTATCTACATAATAAAATGTTAGTTAAGCTATTTTGTAGGCATATAAAGGTTATTTTAAGACAATAAAATATACCAATTTAAATTAAATTAATATAAAACTTAAGTGATAAAATAATTAGGTTTGCAAACTTATTTGATATCTGTTACACAAACACTTGTTAATTGAAAGTTAAATTTTAGGCTACTGAGAAGAAATATATAAGTTAAACAATATTTTTAAATTATAAAAATAAAAGCTTCGTTCATAATAACAAAAATATAAATGTTAGCTACCCAAAGAGTAAAGAAAAGAAACTTAAAAAATCAAGAATTGGAAATAAATTTGTAATGAATTGAATGCATTTAATGTATTAAACAAGATATTAAATAAATTTTGAAAGTTTTAAAATGTTTGTTACTTTTTAGAGATGACAACATGATATTATTAATCATGATTTTCAACCTTAACAAAAAATTAATTAGAGGTCGGTCATTTATTTGAAAATAATAATAATAGTAGAAATATAGTTTTTCTAAGCAAAGACTTAAATTTCATATATAAGCACATAAGATATTTACATATAACTATACATAAACTCTTTGAAAATCTTGGGTTGACATTATTTTCGAGGGACGGGTAAGCTCAATTCAAAAATTTACGAAATTAGACCTCGTAATTTCTTTTTTACTCTCCCGTTAACTATATGTTAAGGGATAGTATTTATTAAAAATAAATAAATAAAAATGTACTGCCTAGTCCAAGTTGTAAAAGAGACAATAAGACAGTGAATTTAACTTGAGGAAATAAAAATTAAGAAAAGAACTTGGTGAAAAAAGTGGCTTAAAAAGTGATTCTAAAAAGAAAATTTAAACAGGTAGCACATAATTCCCAAATCCCCCCTTAGCAACCCCTTTTCACAATGCATCATTGTTCATTACAATATTACAATACCCACAAATGAAGAGAACAACAAATAAATTCTAGTTGCTAGTTCTTTTTGAAATCCTAAATGATAAGAGAGAAGGTACCTGCTTAAAAGATTAAAAAAAAAATGTTGCATATCTATAGGCATAAATAGTGACCATCAAAACACATCAACCCTCTAACATTTGAACCAAAATAAATACACCAAGAACAGATAACTAATTGAATTCCACATTTAAAGATATGTTAAAGCACACGGGAATCAAGATCGACTATCAACAACTAGTAAGACATCCAACAATATACAGAGATTATTATGCAAAAATAAATGGAATTGCATGATTAAAAGAGCTAACTAGTTAAGGGAAAATAAAGAATAAGAAGTACTGTGACAATTAGTGAGTGAATATTGAACAATAAAAAAACTTCGAATACTTAAGAAGAAGGAATAGTAATACTGTCGGAGAGCAAGTAATGCTTGGGTGTGAAAGAAAAGTGAAAGCAAAATTGTGTCTCTAGAGAATCAATAAAGTTCGAATATTATGTAGCCAATGTTTTTTTTTTAGAGAAGAAGAGAAGGTAATATTTATATAGTTACCCATAAGAAGGGTTAAAGGGAAGGGAGATTTTTCGAACAATAAAGGACATTCTTTTCCTAATTAGCATGATAGAATTCAATTAGTATAAGAAATCATAAATGAATAATATACTAAATTAATTAAGACAAGAGAATAATTAGTTACACCATCTTTTCCTTAATAAAATAATTAAATCAAATTAAATTTGAAAATTGTCATAATTTTCTTTAAAGGCCACACGTTAAATTAGTTAAGATATAAATCAATAATATATGGTCATGAGAGATTATGATGGATTTTCCTCAAATAGTTTAAAACCAAAACAATCATTGCCAATTAAAACAACAGAGTGAATCATGGCCGTCCTTTATTTTATAAAAGGAAGAAAAATACCAAAAATAACCAACAAGAAGTTACTCCATGCTTACCATACTTGTCGTACATGCCTAGTATCCGTAGATTACATTAAGGTCACCAAAAATGAATGAATATTGAACTATCACAACTAACTAAGGAAAAGTAGAAGATAGAGAATCAATTAAGTATTAGCATAACACATCAATACCAAACTATTCCCATATTCAATAAGTAAATTCCATAAAGCAAAGATTTTAAATTACCGTGTTCAACATATATCCGATATGAATCAACTTTGACATAGTAAGAAACAAATCAACTCAGTATATTACAGATTTCAACAAACACAGGATTTCAAAACAGGAAATTCAAAATCATCAAGATATCAATGTAATAATTTGCGAATAGTTGAGTGCTAATGTTCGTCTTGCTTATATCGAAGAGATATCAAGCGAAGAGGGTGATACTCAAGGCAATAACTTCGAAATGTCCATTTCACTATACTAACGGTAATGAATCTAAAGGATGGCTCACACTAGTCAGAATTTTACTACTTGTTCTAGCTCAAATATAGTTACGTTTAAAATCGAAAGTACCAAATCAAAATCATAGATATACCAATAGTTTGACGATGCAAAATAAGCTAAACATGATGAAATTATGATTAAATCAAGATGAATACTTCTTACGGATTCCCTCACATTTCAATATACAAACAGAGAGGAGCAAAATTTTTATTTATTTATTTTTAAAAGAGAAAAAGATACTTGATACTCATATTGAGTTGAACATATAAAGGTTTTGGCAGAAGTTTAATATATATATATATATATATATATATATATATATATATATATATATATATATATTGTATACCAAATAGAGCAAGAAAAGACATTAGAGAGATGCAATAAAAAAATAAATTAATATAAGAAGGTCATAATATGTAAAGATTCATATCAATCTATCCTAATCAAATTTTAAATGGATCTATGTTGAGATGATTTTGGAGTTGTGAGGCTTCATTGATGGAAAATATCATTGCTCTAATCTAGAACCCTCTTTGTTGGTGAGGGGGAATTCCGGTGGCTTCACCGGAGAAGATTAAACGGAGAAGGAGGAGGTCCAGCGGCTGCTATCGATATTTGCTTGGAGAAAGAGAAGAAATATAGGGGTGAGAGTGGTGCGGCTGTTTTTCGGCGTTGGTGGTGGCTGCCGAAAAATGGGGCTGGTTCGGGTTATTGTTAAGAGGAATAGGTTGGCGAGGTGAGAGGGAGAAGAAAAGAGAGGCCTGCAATATTGTTCTGTTCATCATGTCGTTCGGAGATGGCAAGGGTCATTGTAGTTAGCGGAGAAGGAGGCGACGACTGCGATAGGGAGAGGAGTCTATGGGGGTGGTGGTGCTTTGGTGGTCGTCTGTCAGAGCAGGAAGAAAATGAAAGGGTGTCAGCGCTGGTAATGGAGAGAATGAGGAAGAGTGAAAAATCCCATTAGGTTTTGGGTTTGGATAATAGGAATAGGAAATGGGTAGGGTTTTAATCATGACCGTAGGATTATGTGAGATGAACAGCTGAGATTAAAAGTCATATATGGGTCGGATCGCGAATCATAGTTGGATTAATCGAATTTGGTAAATTGGTTAGGATTATTTCAGAATTAAATTGGGTTTAAAAAGTGGCCAAAATTGGTCAAAATGGCTAGAATTGAAATAAATTGAATAAGAATGACTAAATTTTAAATAAATTGGAGAATTGAATTTAGCTGCTATTAAATTAATAAAAACATTACACTTGTAAATAATTTAGTAAATAGGTAATATAGTAGTTTAATTTATGATAGAATTATATAAGTATTATTATTAAAAAATTAAATATAAATAATTTATTAAACTAAGTAAATTATATTTTGTAAATAAATCTTGTTTAATTGAGAATATGTACGTATGTATATTATATGCAATATATTATCTATAATATAATTATATATACTATTGAAAAATTAAAAAAAAATTGAAATTAATGTAATAAAATGTTTTAGAAGTATACTTTAAAATTATTATGCGAAAATTCAAATACGTATGCTAATTAATGCTAGAATATTACAAATGAGAATTAAATAATTTCATTAAAAAGATAATTTTAAAATATGCACACACACACACACATATATATATATATATATATATATATATATATATATATATATATGCAGCTTAGACGGGGCACAGGGAGGTCAAAATTGGGTGTCAACAGAACCCTTCACAAATTGTTGAGTCCTCTCGGCCTCGTCAGAAAAAATCACCAAGACATGATGGGACAAGTTCTGAGACCTCATCTCATACTCAATCATTGATATACCATCCTACGTCTACTTCTCAAATTGATCCCCATTTTCTCTCCACATGCTATGAGGGATAAACTTCTCCTAGAATTCCCGAGTAAACTGCTCCTAAGATAAAGGAGGAGACCCTACTAGTCTAGTCTCGACATAGGTCCTCCACCATTGCTTGTTGGGCCAATCATATGCAAAACAGTATAATCAACTCCATGGGACTCCACCAATCCCAAATTATCCAGCCTCCTATAACAACTAATGAGAAATTCATATGCATTCTCTCTCTATCCACCCTTAAAGTGGGGAGGATCTATCTTCCTTAACCGGTCAAACATTTTTTGCTCATCGATAGTCATAGTAAGCCTAGCAATTGGGGTGGAGCATCATCTCGCAAGGTTATACCCTGAAGTCTAGGACCTACTGATACGGTTGGGTAACTCGCTGAAGATTGAAGGCCTGGAACTGTCTCCTGATTAGGAGTCCGACTTTCCACCCTGATTTAAGAACCATGTAGCGTACCAAGTAGAACACCAGCTAGAGTCAGACCCTTTAGCATGCTAAGCATGTAGACAGGAATGCCATCTATGATAAGATCAAATATGCATGATAAGAAAAAAAAGAATAAAAAATTTCTATATTTTGTAGCCTCCCGAAGATAATTAATGGACATTTCTACACCAATCCGCAAGGCTCTATTAGATACTTTTCTTGTACTCATGGAGACCTATGAACCATGATCTGGTCTCAAATTTTCATGACCCAAAAATTTATTGAGCCACTAGGACACCCACTATTCTTCATTCATTATTAATTATTGAAGATGAGTGAAAAGTGAATAACGGTGGAAATCCAATAAAGTATTACTAAATATAAAATTTGTATCCTAAAGTCATAACAAGTGCAAAAATAAAAGCAACCCCCTAGATTAGTGATAGAAGTATGACAACATATAAGATTCAAAAATACAAGTTGTCTAGAAAGAAGAAAAACAGTGAATAGAAAGAAATAGATCTAGAATCCAGTTATGTGGAACAGCCAAGCAGCTCACCCTAAACTCCGATATGTTTTCTTAAATTCGACGATAACTCAACCACCACTCAAAATTGAAACTAAAAATGAAGTAAAAGGTGCAAAAATAAAGATAAGTATGGTAAACACATCTACTTAACAGGATCATCTACTGACCCTTTTATGAAGCGATAGTAAGGGTTAGTCCTACCATTATCTCTCTTAAAAAATTCTCAAAAATAGCATACCAAGAACTCCATTACAATAGTTCAACAATCACTAACAATAATAATAAAGATAAATAAATTGATCTTGGGCAGAATTATATGCCCAAGTGATACTCAAATGCTTCATTTCGTCTTTGTTATCTATAGTTATTTGTGCATTCTCATGTGATTTGTAGTTAAAATGTGAATTTATACTAACCAACATGATTAGTGTTGTTTTGAAGGTAAAATAAAATTTTGGGAAGCTAAGATACATGTTGGTAAAAATCGGGAATGGACTTGGAAGCAAGGAGTGGAAAAGGTCAAGGAAGAGCAGCAAAAATAAGGGCTCCGTGATGGAGCCGTGTCACGCAGTCATCGAGGAGGCATTCTGCCTTGGGTGATTTAATTTTGGCAATTTTCAGTGAAGCCTCGCGTTACCTCCGTGAAACGGAGGCAATGCCACGCGATGCAAGCCGTGGCACGTTGAGGACAATTACCTGGGACATCAATTTCCAGTGTAGGTGTGCGATTGCACCGTGGCACGTTGGCCAGGCTCTGCGATGCAGGCCGTGGCACGCCAAGGTGAAATTTTTGAGGAGCCAAATTCCAGAGAGGGTCGGCGATACCCCCGTGGCACGGAGGGAGTGCTCCGCGATACACTCCGTGTCACGTTGCTTATTATTTCGGAAAAAATTTCCACTAGTATAAATAGCACACTTAGTAAACAATTCTGACTTGGTTGAGCAAGAACGTGGGTTACAGGCAGTTGAGGGGACGAAAATTCTAGGGTTCTTCTCTATCTATTTCTCTTTTATATCAATTGTTTGTATAAATTCTACTTATTTGATGATGTTAAATCCACAAATGAGTGGCTAAATTCACTTCTTGCTGAGGTTAAGAACAAGTGTAGTCGAATGTAATTGTTAATCATTTCAGTTTTCATCTTTTCTTCAATGGTTGTTCTATCAATTCTTGTTCTTACTGCATTAATGTTTGGCCAATGTTAATGTATATCTAAAAAAAATCCAATTTTGATTTTGAGAAGGAAAGAAATTGGAAAATTGTGAATTGGTAGGATATGATCTCTTCTTAGTTTGGGAAAATTGAGAATTGATTTACATTCAGAATAGTAATATATCTGAAAGTCTTATTAGTCAATTAAGAAATTGGTTTTGTTTGGCTAGAACATGAAATTCTTTTATCAAAAAAATGTAGATTGAAGGTTCATGATTCTTATGTTGGATAGGAGACGAAAGTTCCAATCCATTGGCAATAATTCTTGACTAGCAACCGAAGGAAAGATTAACTGAATTGTATCGATAAATTAATTCCCTGCATGTTCCTTTTAACCTCAGCTTGCTCATTACTATTGTTTAGACTCACTTTATAATTTTGCTTTAGATTCTTATTAATTAGTAACTCAAACTCTAAAAATCTTATTCACTTGGTTGTCTGCATTCTTAAAATATAGTTCATTAACACTTAAGTTAATTATTACCGTAGTTCAGTCCCTGTGGGATCGATACTTGGCTTATTTAAGCCACTTTACTACTTGTTCGACCACGTGCACTTGCTTGTAGTCACAGAAACGCCAAACATAAATCATCCAAAACCAGCTAATAGCAGAGAATTTTACAAACTTCCTCAAGTATAACATACGAGCTCTCTCAATTATCTCAACCAAGTTTGGAGGAAATTACAGCTTCAACATTTAAAATCAATATGAAATATAATGAGGATGAAATAAAATGCAAATGCGTATAGATTGGCTAATAACTTGTATACACATGTTTCCTCTATAATATAGTTGGGACTCATAGAGAGACTCATAAGGTCCATATACAGACCCTATATTAGACAACACTCTAATGAAATGCCCTCGATGTAACTCCATATACTGGATAACTATAGACTGAGAATATCCTTGATGACTCTCTACTGGGATTTAGTCTCTCACTTTCACAATGTCAATGTGAATGAATGTAATGACAATATAATATCTGACACCGGATTCAAACCTTATTCCAGACAATCATAATTAAATCTGAATCATTAAATGAGAGTAAGAAATTGAAAGAATAAACAAGAGAGCACTATAAGCATCCAGCCAAGTCAATGTAAGAGTCTTGTGTTCAAATATGTAAAACAAGAAAAGAATAATATCCGAGTCCACATAATTCACTGTGTGTCCTTAAGGAATTTAATCCCCTCACTGTACTTGAGGTTTTTGGATTACTTCCTCCTAGGATAAAATAGATTAACCTGTTAATGGTGTAGAAGCAGCTCAAACACCAATAACTTCATCAAACTCGATGAACGGTAACGAATCACACAATAGACTCGAATTTTGATTTTCAAAATATGCAGAATGATCTTTAAATTTGCTAGCAAAAGTCTCGAAAAAGTATTTTTAAAATGAAGGAAAAAGACCTTTATTTATAGCCAAAAAACTGAAGTTAACTGGTCAGAAAACACCTCTTCAGAAGGTGTTTGTTCGAAATTATTACCGTTTGGGAAAGAAATAACTTGGCCTGACTTGCACTAGCACCGGTGTTTCACCGGCGAGATTTCGTGGCCCGCCAGTACAATGCTAGTCTATCACAGAATCCCTCAGAAAATTCTGCGCTAGCATTGGCATTTCGCAGGTGAAGACCCGCAACCCACCGGTTCAAAATAGAATCCTTCAGCAAGTTCTACGCTAGCACTGGCGAAACGCAGGTGATGGTCCGCTGTTCGCCGGTCCAAGGTAGACACTTTCAATGCAAGAAATAGTTAATTTGGATTTTTAAATAAATTTGGTCCAATAAATATATCAATTAGTCAAATCATTTGACCAAATCCAAATCCGAGGCCAAGCCGAGCGATGACGACGGCGCGAGGGGAGACCTTCTTCTCAACTCTTTAATAGCTATAAGATATTCTTCTCAATATAAGCATTCACATTTTCCTTTTCCCTATCAATGTTGGACAAAGTTTCTTCTTAAAGAAAATTTTAAATTTCACTTCCCTCCATTTTATTTCCCTCAATTTTCCAATTCACACCCATCATTTAACTTCAACAATCCCCACATGAATGGGGAATGGCTATATAAAAACTTTATATGCATGAAAAACTGTGTGATTCATAAGCAAGAATTAATTGCATCTGGATAAGTGGGTTTTCTCTTGAACTTTCCATAGTGAACATATATCGGATATACTCGGTTAATCGGTAGGTTTTATATCTTTGAACCCTCGAGCTTTGATGTATACCTTAACAACATAAGTCACACAATTAATCCTTTAACCGTCTTAGGTTCTCATTGTTTTGTTCGTTTCAACCATAAACACAACCTGATTTCGTAAGCGCGTAGAGAATTAGCCTTACAGAATTCTCCTTGAAGCAGCTTACACTTCACACTTATGTAGGTGATTCCTAAATGTGTTATCCCATAGATACACCATTTGACATATCCCATGTCAAACTTAGAAATCATTAAAAAGTCTTTAATGCTTTATCCTTGTTACTGAACATTGTCTCATCATGAGAATGGACCAAAAGTTATTTTGACAATGTTGAACTGTCATCAATGACTTTGTTTGATCTTCTTGAATCTAGATCTTGGGATCTCCAGTCTTCTAGGTAGAGTTACCACCAGGATGACTTGTCCTTGGCTATAGTCCCATTTCCTTCGATGATCTTTCAATCACCCCTCTAGTTAGTCCTTTTGTAAGTGGATCCAACACATTATCTCTTGACTTTACATAGTCAATTGTGATAATTCCACTAGAGAGTATTTGTTTAACGGTGTTATGTCTCCGTCATATGTGATGAGACTTTTCGTTATACATTACACTTCCAGCCCTTCCGATTGCCGCTTGGCTATTGCTATGTATACATATTGGTGCCAACGATTTGGGCCAGAATGGAATGTCCTCTAGAAAATTCTTGAGCCATTCAGCTTCTTCACCATCCTTGTCTAAAGCTATGAATTCAGACTCCATTATAGAGCGAGCAATACATGTTTGTTTGGATGACTTCCAAGACACTGCTCCTCTATCAATGGTAAAAACATATCCACTTGTGGATTTTATTTCAGTTGATTCAGTAATCCAATTTGCATCACAATATCCTTCAACAACTGTTGGATACTTGTTGTAATGCAAAAAAAAGTTGAGTATGTCTTAAATACCCCAAAACTCGTTTCATAGCCATCCAATGACTCTGATTAGGATTACTTGTGTATCGACTAAGTTTACTTATTGCACAAGCTATATTTGGGCGTGTACAGTTCATGATGTACATCAGACTTTCCCAATACTCTTGCATAGTTCAACTGGGACTTACTTTCACCTTTGTTCTTTGAAAGAGCAAGATTCACATCAATTGGTGTCTTTGCAATTTTGAAATCCAAATACTTAAATTTTTCAAGTATTGTTTGGATATAATGAGACTGAGATAATGATAGACCTTCAGGAGTTTTTTGGATCTTAATTCCTAATATCAAGTCAGCAGCTCATATATCTTTCATCTCAAACTTACTGGCAAGCATACGCTTGGTAGCATTTATGTTAGCAATGTCATTTCTCATTATCAACATGTCATCCACATATAGGCAAACAATGACCACTCGATTTTGAGTGTTCTTAATGTAAACACATTTATCACACTCATTAATCTTGAAACCATTTGACAATATAGTCTGGTCAAATTTTGCATGCCATTATTTTTGGGCGCTTGTCTTAGTCCGTACATGGACTTTACAAGTCGGCACACCTTCTTTACATTTCCAGGAACTACAAACCCTTCAGGTTGTTCCATGTAAATTTCTTCCTCTAAATATTTATTTAAGAAGGCTGTTTTCACATCCATTTGATGGATTTCAAGACCGTATACAGCGGCTAACGCTATTAACATCCGAATGGATGTAATTTTGATTACCGGTGAATACGTATCAAAGTAATCAAGACCTTCTTTTTTACTAAACCCTTTGACTACAAGTCTTGCTTTGTATTTGTCAATAGTTTCATCATCTTCAATTTTTTTTTGAAAATCAATTTACAACGTAATGGTTTGTTCCCTGGAAGAAGGTCAACCAATTCTCATGTATGATTATTCATTATGGATTCAATTTCACTATTGACTACCTCTTTTCAATATTGAGCTTCCAAAGAAGTCATAGCTTCTTGAAAAGTTTGAGGCTCATTTTCCAATAAAAATGTTATAAAATCTGGTCCAAAGGAAGTAGAAGTCCTTTGACGTTTGCTACGTCTTGGATTCTCCTCATTAGGAACTCTTTCCTTGTCTCTTCGAGGTCGGTTAGATCCTTCATTAGACGACTCACAATTCTATTTATACGGATATATATTTTTTAAGAATTCAGCGTTGTCTGATTCCATTACCATATTAACATGAATTTTAGGATTTTCTAATATATGAACCAGAAATTGGTATGCTTTACTATTTGTAACATATCCTATGAAAACACAATCAACAATTTTAGATCCTATCTTAACCCTTTTGGGTTTAGGAACTTGTACCTTAGCCAAAACCCCCCACATTTTCATGTATTCAAGGTTAGGCTTTCTTCCTTTTCATTTTTCATATGTAATGGATTGTGTTTTGCTATGGGACACTCTACTGAGTATTCTGCTAGCCGTAAGGATAGCTTCCTCCCACAAGTTCTAGGGTAAACCAGAACTTATCAACAGAGCATTCATAATCTCTTTTAATGTACTATTTTTCCTTTCCGCAATCCCATTAGATTGTGGCGAATAAGGGGCAGTTGGTTGATGAATAATGTCGTATTCCAAACATATTTCTTCAAAAGGAGATTGATATTCTCCACCTCTATCACTCCTTATCATTTTGATCTTTTTGTTAAGTTGTGTTTCAACTTTACTTTTATATTGCCTGAATGCTTCAATTGCTTCGTCTTTACTTTTTAGTAAGTAAACATAGCAGTACCGCGTATTATCGTCAATAAAAGTTGTGAAATACTTCTTTCCACCACGAGATGACATTGAATTCATGTTAGAAATGTCTGTGTGAATTAAGTCTAAGGGAGTTGAATTCCTTTCAACTGACTTATAAGGATATTTAACATACTTAGATTCAACACAAATTTGACATTTTGATTGATTGCATTCAAACTTTGGTAATAATTCCAAATTGATCATTTTATACAAGGTTTTATAATTGATATGTCCCAAATGGAAATGCCATAAATCGTTTTGACTCAATCAACTAAGAAGAAGCAGTAATTTTATTGCTTTGAACAACAATTACATTCAATTTGAAAAGGCCCTCAGTTAGGTAATCTTTTCCTACATACACATCATTCTTACTTATTACAGTATGATTTGAAACAAGAATGCACTTAAATCTGTTCTTGATGAGAAGACCAGCAGAAACTAAGTTCTTCTTTATTTCTGGAACATGACAGATTATTGAGAGTGACCACCTTGCCGGATGTCATTTTTAGAAATATTTTTCTATAGCCTTCAATCTTGGCTGTTGAAGAGCTTCCCATATACATGGTCTCATTGGGTTCAGCAGGGTCATAGGAAGCAAATGCTTCTTTGACAGCACAAACATGTCGAGTGGCTCCAGAGTCAAGCCACCAATCTGTGGGGCTTCCCACTAGGTTGCATTCAGACACCATAGAGAAAAAATCATCAATCTCCATGGTTCTTTCAACCATGTTAGCTTGTCCCTTTTGCTTTCCTTTCTTTGGAGCACGACATTTAGCAACCTTGTGTCCAATCTTTCCACAGTTGTGGCAGTTTCCTTTGAATTTTTTCTTGCTGGAAAAATTCTTTGGTCCAGAAGGCTTCTTCCTCTTTTTGGAATTAGATGGAGTGGTCTCAAAAATATTTGCCCCCATAATTGTTGAGTTTTCCCTTACCTTCCTCTCAGCATCTTTTTTATCTTCTTCGATTCTCAATTGAACAATAAGATCTTCAAGCTTCATCTCCTTGCGCTTATGCTTTAAATAATTCTTAAAGTCCTTCCATGAAGAAGGTAGCTTTTCAGTCATGGCTGCAACTTGAAAAGTTTCATTGATGACCAAACTTTCAATGAACAACTCATTATTAGCACCATAATTAATACTTTTTACAAAAGCATTAGTATGAATTATATCTTTAGCAAGGAGATCGTGAATTATCACTTGCAGATCTTGGACTTGTGTGATAACAGGCTTGATGTCTATCATTTTGTAGTCCAGAAATTTGGCTGCAATAATTTTTTTTAAACTGGCATCTTCGGTTTTGTACTTATTCTCTGGCGCATCCCAATGTTCTTTAGAAGTCTCCATAATGTTGTATACGTTATACAGATCATCCTCCAATCCGCTCAAGATATTCTTACATAAAAAAATCTGATTGCTTCTAAGCCTCAATCACCAAGAACTGTTCATTTTCGGGAGTTAATTCCGGCTGAACCGATTTATTCTCCTTAATGAACTTCTGCAGACACAATGTGATCAGATAGAAGAACATCTTATGCTGCCAGTGTTTGAAGTCAATGCCAGAAAACTTTCCAGGCTTTTCTGCTGGAGCCGGTGCTTGCACAGTACGGGCGAAGGAGATTCCATTGCTTGTAGAGGCAAGCATGGGGTAGTTGTTCCTATCATATATGTTGAACAATAACAACAAAAGTTAGCAATCGATGAAGATTCTATTTCTTCAAATCGAAAAACTTTTGACAGAACTAAACTGAGTAATAGGTGAAGTTTCTATATCTCTAAACCGAATTATCAATAATCAGATTTACTTGGAGAAGTTTTAAAATCTTCAAACCAGCAATCACAGTGAGTAGAAAATCACAAGGATTTTAATCTCAATGAGAGTAGAAAATCTGAAGATTTTAATCTCCAACAATGGAGTAGAAAACCAAAAAGGTTTTAGTCTCCAAAACCATAAAATAGATGAACAAAGAAAAGAAATATATTAAATTCCTTAACCTTGTAATAGGCCTGTGTTCAAATATGTAAAACAATAATAGAATAATATCCGAGTCCGCAGAATTCACTGTGTTTCCTTAAGGAATTTAATCCCCTCATTGTACTCGAGGTTTTTGGATTACGTCCTCTAAAGATAAAACGGATTAACCTGTTAATGGTATTGTAGTACCTCAAACATCAATAATTTCGTCGAACTCGAAGAACGATAGCGAATCACACAATAGACTCGAATTTTAATTTTTCAAAATATGCAGAATGATCTTTATATTTTCTAGCAAAAGTCTTGAAAAGGTGTTTCAAAAATGAAGGAAAAAGGCCTTTATATATAGCCAAAGAACTGAAGTTAACTGGTATGAGAACACCTCTTCAAAAGGTGTCTGCTCAAAATTATTAACGTTTGGAAAAGAAATAATTCGGCCTGACTTGCGCTGGCACCGCCGTTTCACTGGTGACGATTCATGGCCTTCCGGTTTGTCACAGAATTCCTCAAGAAATTCTACACTAGCACTGGCGTTTAGCAGGTGAAGACTCGCAGCCTACCGGTTCAAAACAAAATCCTTCAGCAAGTTCTACGCTAGCACCGGCGAAACGCAGGTGACTGTCACGCCCCGAGCCTACACCCTGGACGTAACACAGTACTTAAAGTCACGAGTGACCCCAAGTCAACCCCTGTTCTATCATACACTGGTATTCTGAGTAAACATGCACAGTGGAAATTTGAAATAATATAGAAAAGCATTAATGAAAAAAATGAAAGACTGAACCTAGAGATTTTAAATATCTGAAATCAAGTCTGGTCTGAAAGCCATCTAACTGAGGAGTTGTTGCTGGGACAAGCCCCCAGCTAACTCTAAGTCTAGCTAAAAATAATAAAGAAACTGAAATGAATAAAATGTGCCCTCGGAATATGAGGACTCATACTGCTGCTGCTGATAGAGAGACCCGAACGTAAACGGCTAACGGTGCTGGTTCTGAGAACCTTCGGCTGTATCATGAAACAATACAACATAAAGTATGCATCAGTACTTTGAATGTACTGAGTAAGTGAGAGAAACATAAATAACATGAAAGTACTAGTAACTGAACTGAAATGACATGAAATGACCAACTGAAATTACTGGAAACTGATACAACTGAAATATAACTGATATGGTCAAAAATGACCTTGGCTGATGGTCATAAACATGCCCTAAGTCTAAAATAATGAGTCTGAGATATTGCACGGAATTGATCTTAACTGAACTGGACTGAAAAATCTAAGAATGAGCTAAACTGACTAGTGGGAGAGTCTGTAACAGACATATAACCACGTGAGCTAACGTGAAGTCCGATGTATACACCCCATCGGTAGGACCCAATATACCTTGCCAGGGTATAAAGGCATGAATTGGGTAATAACAAAAGTCTGGAGCCAATCAGGCCAATAATCTATAACTGTAACCTACGCTGGGAACGTAGTTTCTAGGAACCTGGGTGTGCTAGAACCCTGGTCCACTTGGTGCTAAGTCCTACTCCCACTGAAAAACATATACTGAACTACTAGGCTGATAGCTCGAAATTGGGGTCTAAGACTAGTCAGGGACATATAACTGCAAGTATCCAGAGAGTCTTATCAGACTAAATTCTGAAACTGGGTCCTAGACTGGTCAGAGCTGCTTATCTAGAAGTGTCGTAACCGTCTAAGAACAAACTAAAATCTGAACTGGCGTCCTAGGGCAAGTCGGAGCTATTTATCTGAAATGTCATGACTGCCTAGTGGACCAATAACTGAATTCTGATTCTGATATATAGGAGGTTCTACTAGCACCTCGAGAAATTTTATAGTCAAACTGATCAGCTGATATTTCTGACTAACACTGAATATTCTAGTACTTTGACTGAAATTGAATTGAAAATTCTAAGAAATACAAAGTATATAGACTTTCTGACTGAATCTGGATAACATACATATAACTGAGTTTCTAAGACATACAATCATTATGGAAGCCCCTAACTCTAAAAGATGCAAACAATTCTCAAGAATTCAAAGCTTAAACAGGATTCTAATTTCTGACTTTTCAAAAGTTAGGACTGAATTTCTAATTTGATGGAACAAGCATCATTTTAGTTAAAAGTTGGAGGAAAATAGCTACAATTAACTTAGGATAGGATTCCACATGAAATAATTCAAGAACGATAGTAATAATTTCAAATTCACAAACTCAGGGCTGGGACTAAAAGTGAACACAGAGAGAGAGTTTTGGGGGACCCAAGGGGAGAAAAATCTCCTTACTGAGTTCCTATATACTTTTAGAAGAAACCCTGGTGAAAATCCTTGAGAAGAATATGAAACTCTTGCTCTTTCTCTGTGCTTTCAGAGATGTTCTTACGCACTGTTCTTGAGGGAAATTGAGAGAAATGAATAAAAAGGTCATTCCAACCCTTTAACTTTCCCCTATACGAACCCAAAACGACATGATTTAGGGATTAAAAAGGTGGGAAATTACAAAAGTAACCCTGGGAACTAAAACTAAAATCTGGCCGAAAGGAACCAACGGGCCTCAAATGAGTCGTTGGTAGAGACGACGGCCCGTTGAATCTGGCCGTGGTTTCTGGTTTCTGGGTTCAGAAACTAGGTTCATTGGAATTGTTCCACTATAGGGTACAACGATCCATTGGAAGGAACAACGGGTCATTGATACCTCCCATTGGTACCGGTGGAAAAACATGGCCTTGAAACAACAGTCAACACAACGACTCATTGGTAGGACCAACTGGTCGTTGTATAGACTCATGGTCTACACTGCTGGGGCATGGAAGCAGACGACGGGTGGTAACAATGGCTCGTTGGAGGCTACCACCGGCCGTTTTTCTCTCGTTGTCTCAGGGAAGGATCCGGTAGACCTCTAAACTCGGGATTCAACGGACGATAGGACGACCCATTATTACTTTCAACGGGTCGTCCTATGACTCGTTGTTCCCCCGTAGAGGAATCCTGCTATAATCCATGACCAGTTACAACGGTCCGTTGTGGGGGTTTTTTGAGACATAAAAATTTCTAGTTCCCTGTGGTTTTTCATGCAATATTTGAATTTGGTTTAGGAAAGTTTCGTGGTGTTACAGTGACAATCCTCGGTTCAGCTTTCAAATGCAAACACATTCAATGCGCAAAACAATTAATTTGGATTTTTAAATAAATTTGGTTCAAAAAGAATATCAATCAATCAGATCATTTGATCCAAATCCAAATCTGAGGCCGAGTCGAGCGACGATGATGACGCGAGGGCAGACCTTCTTCTCAACTCTTTAATAGGTAGAAGATATGCTTCTCAATATAAGCATTCACATTTTCCTTTGACCTACCAATGTGGGACAAAGTTCCTTCTTAAGGGAAATTTCGAATTTCTCTTCCTTCCTTTTTATTTCCCTCCATTTCCCAACTCACACCCATCATTTAACTCCAATAATCAATACATCAAGAATCATGCTCATACAATTACAAAATCATTAATTAGGCAGTTATCATTTACCCATAAAATGTCATTTATACCGGCATAAATACTTGTTATCTCATTTATACAGGACCCCCATTATTCATTGCATCTTAGTTCAATAATTAAATGACATTAACACTTCATAAAGAGTCAAAAAAGCCTAACACTGCCTTAATTGAAGCTCAAATATTTACATTACGGACTTGACCTTTTGCAACTCCTCTGAATAACTCTAATCTGGTCAAATGCATAATCTACATGAGTATACAAGATCGTGGAGACTCATATTGCTATCCTTTTATCTTGGACCCAAAACATCAATATAAAAGTCAACCCCAATTCTTCGAGGTCAAAATAATGATTTTATATCAAAACAGTTTATCAATAATACAAGGATCTCAAATATGAAATTTCATCAAAAATCAAGTCTAAATAGGACTTCAATTTGTCAAAATACGATTTCACAACCTTAGGTACAAGAACCCTAATTTATAATACAAAAATGCACATTAAATCACGAAATAAGCATGGAATATCAGGAAAACGGTAGATACAAGATTATATTCTTACCTATAAGAAAAAAATGAGGAATTCTCCATTGAAATCGTCAAATTTGAGCTCTCAAGCTCCAAAAATTAATGAATAATTAAATTGGATATGGGAAAAATACATTTCCAAGTATTAAAATTTTTTCTCAAACATGACTGGCCATTGAGAATGTCAAGCACAATTTGACACCACCAGAACCCCTTCCCTTCTATGCGATCACGATTAGCCCTCCGCAATTGTGATGCATTGACCATCCTTCCCTTCATGAATGCATCCGGAGCCTTGAAAAATCAAGGAAGAAAAAATGGTTGTGCAAGATGAAATTAGTTTAAGAACTCACAACTTCAATGAAAATCTTGATTAACTTAGTGGAATTCATTCAGAACCTACCAAACACAAAACAAATATGAAGATTGATCATAAAACATGTTTCAGATCTGTTGGAATTATCAGATAACTGATCTGAGGTCATGTTGACTAAATATTTATTGTGATCAACTTAAAACTTTCTAAAATACTAGAAAATCAACCAAGATTCTTGTCACTCCCCACCTTAGGAGGCATAACTGGCACCTAATGCCACACTGCCACCTGGGCTGACCTGGCTGGGCATATGCACCTCTGATGTCTGCCAGCAACTCAAAATCAAGAAAACAAACTACTATATCTCAGTTGTAAACACAATCTCAGGCCGACATAGCCTCACATAGAAACCTGTAAAAGAAAACAGCTAACCCAACAAACCCAACAACAAAGGGATTCTATGCGGGCCAACAAGACCACCATACTATCTAGTCATAACTGAAGGAAAGCAGGCAATCATATTCATACTATAATCGACAAGGCTAATACCTAAAAGCTACACTAGGCCCCATATATCCAACACGCAAAATATAAAATACACAGGCCCCACACAGCAAACAACAACCAACTAACTAAAGATTGTAGTCTGCAAGCCTCTAAGAGTGAAAATATTGGTCGGGATAGAGACCCCCTACCCAAAACTTATGTAACAAAAGACAGCAAACCTATATAATCTGGCAACTCTGGATGAAAGGAGATAACCAATCGGCCAACTCAGAATAGCTGCTAGGAGATCCGGAAACTTGTCAGTCTGAACCTGCAGGCAAGTATGTAGTGCCCCATAGATGGGCGTCTGTACAATATGTACCGAATATGTAAGGCAATAATGAAAGTTGAATAGAGGCTGATAAAGAACTGAAAGTAATTAGTGAAAGGGAGCAAAAGTTAACCTGTAAGCTTTTTTATCCATAATCTGCATCTTGTAAACTATTACACAAGTAAGAGCTGAATCTGCATGGCTATACATTCATAAGCTATATCTAGCAAGCAAGTATACAAATAATAACCTAACCTGGCCCCATAATCCTGGAAGATGCTAGAAACACAGAAATAACCTATCGGGGCCCCCATAAGCCCTGACAAGTACCACTTAATCTATATACCCCTAATAAGGTCATTATGATTATACAGATAACTATAGCCAATCTACCTTGCCTCCAAGTCTGCAAATGAGCCCGCTGGGATACTGTAACTGCACTCTGGGCACACAAGGCTCGATGGAGGGTCAGTAATGCCGGTATGGCATAGGAAGAGGTCCATACGTGGATGAACTTAAATATGGCCTTATAGGCCTGAATGTAGTCTTTTCAGACATCACATAGCTCTTCCGAGTGATCTATAGCCCTGTAGGTGATGATACAATTAGCAACCCTGAAGTTGGTCAACGGAAGGCTATACTAGGTAGGGTTAATCCCGACCGAAGTACTACCTTTTAGTCTCAATCTAGCCCTTAAAAAGGAATTCCTATCCTCTTAGGCCTAATGCAACCACTACTCGCCCCTGAAATAGTCTATATAGCTGCCAATAGGCACACCCTAGGTGCGTACACCTGACCGAGGGAGGGGGGTCTTGGCAATGTTTGCAAACTCTGACGACCTGGTAAAATAGGGTGAGGTCTAGAGTGGCCTGAGCTATACTCTGAAGGGCATACTAGGACAACGATAGTCCATAAGCGAACGTCAAGGTAGTAGGCGACCGTCTATGTGATTCCTTCTCTTAGGATGACTATAAGGCTGCTACCAATCGAATACGTTCCTAAGCAGTCATCCCTAACTTTCTACATGAAATATGCTATAATTCTTAGCCTAACGATAATGTTGTGATACTAAGATTCTAGTCCCTTAGCCACTAACTCGTTCTGTACAGAATTCGGATGGCTACTCTGGGCGATTCATGGCCTCGTAGGAAGGTATATCTGGACCTAGCCCTTTGTGGAAACATGTACCTAGGCATGAATAAAAGTATCCTAGGGCATTGGCCCCATGTCTAAACCCTGACAAGGTTTCCTCCTTAAGACGTTCTTAGTCTATCAGATTTCTAACAGCTGGGGTGGTTTCCTGAGCGACCTATACGGCAAGAAATAAGGTGGCTGGGGCTAATGGTTACTAATAATAGCTAATTATGTAGCAAGTTGTCGCTCAGTTTATTAGGAAACCCTGGTGCCATTGGCCGAAGGTAAGACTACCCTAGCAAGACTCTGGCCCTAGAGGCGACAAGGTACGCCAATGGCCTGCGAGCAAACTTTACTGTCTATATAGGCGTCAAACAGAAAGTTATTTTGCCCAACTGCGCCTTATGCTGTCTGACTTACCAAATTAGGCCCAACGGCTAACCATATCTTCTAAGGCCTTGGCACGACAGCAAGACATCAGAATCTCTCTAAATGGTAAATAGCTGAGCAGGGAAATCTCTACAACGCTCCCCGTATTAGTCATACTCAATATAGTCTTTCCCGCAAGGGATACTACGATGCAATCTTAATTTGTCTTACAACAGCTAATCACAACATATATAATTATTATCTACTTGCAACAGCTAATCATATCATACATACGTTCAATTTACTTACTGAGGTAGCGGTCGTATCACTATACGACAAGAAAACTTTCCAAAAGAGGTCAGCCTTAACGTACAACAAATGTTGATTCTCATTTATCCAAATAGTTCCAACCTGTAGCTAGTAATTCCACTCAATTGCAGCCCTATGCTGAGAGAATAAGGTTATTTCCAATAATAGGAATGACTAATAACAATATCCTTCAAAAAGCATTGACTACAATTCAACTTCGTTCAATTCAGCCGAAAACTCACAAATTCCCGAGAGTTTAGAAGGTAGAAATACTTACCTATCACTTGTAGCTTCTTAGGACTCAATTAGAAGTGATTTCTATAGCTTTTACTCGGTGGGGTTCCGATACTCAGATCAAATTTTAAAGAAATAACTCCACAGGGACGTTCCTCGTAGGCCTATAACTCGTTATCCAACATGAATTTGCGTTTAAATGGAGTTTAATAGTGTAATTTTCTAAAAATGATGAAAAGTTGAAGAGGAATATCGTTTGGTCGAGGGTCTGCTCTTGGGAAACTTTTAAATGAATTCACTTCAACTTAAAATATATAAATAGGCTTGAGATGTTGGCTAGGGGGCGCGGCGCGCTGCCCACAGCGCCAAGAGTCAAGTGCCACACACCGCTCAAGGCGTCAGGACAGGGGCATGCGCGCTGCTGCTTGCGCCCAATCTCTGCTTCGGCCTCCTACTCGCTTGATGATGCACTTGTGCGCCGCATGCGTCATATTCAAAAACTCTCAACATACGTAAGCACGCATCGAATAAATAAAAGGAACTCACAGGGTGTAACAATTCTAATCACTCTCGAGCACCTTAGAATCTGTGAAAATCATCGAACTAGTCACAAATCAATCTTCAAACCTAATAGAATTATCAATACTCAAATTTAACCTCATTAACCCAAGATGTTCACTTGGTCAAACTTTTCAAATTTTAAACCTTCAGAACTAAAAATCTTCTCTAAATCTCAACTAATCACCTCAAAATCGTGCAACTCATTTCGTAAGTCACAAATAACATAATAAAGGTGTGAAAAGAAAAGATAATGACCCTATAACTGATTAAGTGAAAATCACAACTCTTACTTATTCGTACAACCTAGCTACTTGTAGAAGCAAGAAGAGGCTAAAGTTGTTAAATACCTAATAACTCAGAAAGCTTACAAATCTTGCTAAGATCGAGGGTGAAAATTGTAAGCTTACAAATCTTATGTAGTAAGATAATTGTAATGACATGAAGCTGTAAGTGTTGAATAACACATAAGTTGGTTCTAAAGGAGAAGATTCAACATGAAAGCTAATATTAAGAGGGAAGATGTACTTCAAGAGCTTATAAAGATTGAAGATACTACAAGAGTGCAGACAAAATCTTATGGAGCTGTTATGAGTTTTTTGTCATCAAAAAGAGGAAATCTGTTAAAGCACAGTGATCTCTAAATCTGCATTCAAGATATTTTGAAACTATGTTAAAGTTTTAATGATTGCCAAATTGTGTACAAGTGTCATTTACATGATAAAGAAAGAATATGAAAGTATCAAGAACCAAGTCCTCACAGATCTCCAAAGAAGGAAAACACAATACAACACTACTAAAGGAACTCATAAGTGACCATGTTCCTTTGAGTTGAGAAAGAGGCATCAAAGAGAGAAAATTGAGATTGTTTAGGTATGCCCTAGATTTCCATAAAGAATTGCAATAAGGGAGGATAATAATTCTCCAAGGAATTGGAAGAGATATACAAGGAAAGTTATAAACTTTCACATGGAATTAGTTGGAAACAAGGAGTTGAGGAAACCTTATGCATGTCAACAAGAGGAAAATCAAGTCAAATTAGGATTAGATTATTCAAAAATCTTGAACCAAATCTAACTTGGATTGATAACTGAAAGGCAATGACTTACTCTAATATAAAAATCACGTCATCCAGACTTTGAAGTTTCACCATACCTAAAGACATGGTCCTTAGAGTGTTTCAAGTTCTACAACAAAGAGTCTAGAAAAAAACTTACTATTATAATAAAAAAACTCGTTTCTATAAAGTCTGATGCACACTATTACTTAGTTTTGGAATAGTTATTTTATGGAGTGATTTCAAAGCAGGATCTTGATTACATTTTTTAAAATTGTATTAGATTTTGTCTTGAGTTGTAAAGGGTTGAAGAAGTTTAAAGAGGTTAGAGAAGGCAGAATTATTCAAATAATTTCTTAGGTGTTACAAAAGGTATGGTAAACCTTAAATGATAGTGGAGAGTTGGATCGTGATTTTTGACTCCTAAGCAAAGAGAGTTTTTCGCTTTAAATACTTGTGGTGGTTTACTTATTGTAATTTACCTTCTTGCATAGTTTCTCAAAAGAACCTGATTTTTTGAGTATTTAGTACTTGACAAACTAAGAAATGTCCCGAATGCCTTGAGTTTGAAATTGAATTTAACAAGTGGAGTCGAAAATATTTTCCAGGCAACAGGTACAATGTGATGACCACAAACATTTTTGAGTTTCTTAACATAATGTTGAAGGATAAAAGAGAGTACCTTCTGGTTTCCATATTCAGTTCCGTTACGTGGAGGTTTGCTGAATAATTAGGCAGAGGCGTACATAAATTAATAATTTAAACACTATATTTGTGCCTTTGCTTGAAATAATAATAAGAAAAAAGATGACCGAGAGTGAATGCTTACATGTCAATAATATAAATGGGATGCCAATGAGTTCCCCATAGTAGGCAGGGCCCTAACTACTAGAGTGAATCTACTGTATAAAACATGTCCTTATGGGGAGTATGACTTGGTGAAAATATTGTGTGTTCACAAGATGGTAGCCTTGAGATTGAAGTATGAAAATGGATATGATTGAAGCATCTACAAGGACTCTTCATCTGTGTATAAAGTACAATTTTACATCCTTGTATATTTTGAAAGTATTTATCTAGTCCCTCCATAATCAAAACAACTAGTGCCTAAGGATTTGGTAGAATTAAACCTTTTTCCACCTTTTTACAAAGCCCAAACGTGGAAGGAAAAGAGTGAGGCATATTCTTGCATCGTGGAATCTTTTCAAGTCCAATAAGAAAAAAAAAAGCAGTTAATATGCAAGGAAATTGTCCATAAGAGAACAATTTGCAGATATTTGAGTAGGGGTGCTTATCGATTGCTTGGGATCTGTTATGTATATTATCGGTTCGGTTTATCTATTTTTGATTTTTAAATATGCTAAACCGATAATCAAACCAATAAGATATTCCTTATTGATTTTCGATTAGTCGGTTTTGATTCTTAACGGTTTGGTTTTTCGGTTTAATTTTTCTTTTTTTGCTTTCTCTTATTTTCATTTGTTCATATATACACTATTTTTGTGCACAAAAGTCTATACGAATTACAATTAGAAATAAATTAACAAAAGTTATTGCTACATAAAAATTGATTTCTTTCTAGTTAAGTAACAAATTTGGATATAGTAGCACGGTAGCAATCTCTAAAAAAAAAGACAAGGACATTACACACTGATGGTAGAACTCCATCAAGCCAACTACTTCAGAAACAAAATAGTGTCACCAAGACTAATAACTATAAAATGCAAAAGAAAATGAAGTTTGTATTTAAATCTAAAGTCACTATTTTATAGTAGAGATAAAAAGATAATTTTAGTGTAATCTTATTGGGTTATCGGTTTAATCATTAACTAAAAATCCTAAAACTAAAAACCAAACCGATAGCCCAACAAAAAAAATTTACAAAGTCATTTAAAAATCATTAACCCAATAACCCAATATCAATAAATTAATAATATTTTAATCAGTTCGGTCTATCGGTTAAATTAACTTTTTACACACCCCTATATTTGACACAGTATTCCACTTGATTTTTTAATTTCAAAGTATTTTTGGTGTATTTTGGATTTTCTCATCTGCTTTTGTAATCAATTGTGAAAATTGAATGTTAGTTTAAATCTTAATCAACTTTTGTATTAGGTTATCATCGAATTATAAATAGATTTATAATAAATACACCTAATTTTCTATAAAATACTTTATATCGATAATACTTTTTATAAACAACTGGTACGGTGGTCTATAATCCCTAGGTAAAAAAACTCTATCGTGTGAATTTGAAAAACTATCATTATTAAAGTTTAAAAAATCCTGCAAAATCATCTAATCATATCGATTATCTGATACCACAATATTTAAGTCTTCTAGGATGCATAACCCACATGTCTATGTTCCATTGGGCAATGATTCCCTTTACCCTCTCCTTAGGTCTATATATCATCATTTTCAATTCGACATATCCGTAATCTATAGAAAAGCTCAAGAACTTCATCTAAAAGTAAAAATGGCGAGAAGGGTCCAAGCCCTCTAACCAGCAGAAAATCAGAGAAACCACCATCACTCCTGCTACCAAACAACATTCCAAGATATTTTGTTATTAAGGAATGACTATGAGAGGTTGTTTTGGGGGCACAAAGTGGATTGAGCAACGCTGGAGATGCATCTCAGGTGTATCACTCGCTTTCTATGAGTGCTTCTTGAAAGACTCGCCATAGAACCGGATGATATCATCACCCCTCCTTTATCCCCCTAAACTAGTTTTGTTTTGTTTCGATAAATTTCTATGCTAATCTTTCATTTATGAAAGTAGCAGTTAAAGTCTTTTGGGATTTCATAAATGAAAGATTTTCGATTTTTTAATTTCTTGGGGGATGCAGTGAAATAAAATGAATATATATATACACACATATATATATGTATATATATTGCTATACATCGATATTCTGTTATGTAAAATTTTTGTGCTTTCTTTAGATTTTAACACAACGCTAGACGATGCAACGTTAAAAATTATAAACCAACATAATCTATAATAAATTAGAGCCTATGAGAAATTATGGACTTTAAGGATCTATAATAAATAAAAAAATATAAAGACAAATTATTGGAATTAAAAAACCGACACGTTATTGGCACCCTAAATTCCAATTTGCACAACTCCAATTAATTGTGGATAAGTATTCAATAGACCGATCCATTGTCAACTGCCAACAAATATATTTTCTGCTTGACTACACCACAGGTTAATAATTAACTACTTGGTATATAAAGTCCAAGGCTATTCTATGGCTAAAGAAGCAATAATTAAATAAATTAAATTAAAATAAAGGACTTACTGTTGGAGTTAAGTGATGAGTGTGAATTGGAAAATGGAGGGAAATGAATTGGAGCAAAGAAAAAGTTGAAAAGTTTCTTTTTCAATGGTAGTCATTCCGAACAGACACCATCTGAACAGGTGTCTTCACACTCCTTCACTTCAGATCTTTGGCTATAAATAAAGGTCTTTTGCCGTCATTTTTGAAGTATTTTTTTGAGACTTTTGCTAGCAAATTTAAAGATCATACTGCATATTTTGAAAAAATCAAAATTTGAGTCTATTGTATGACTCGTTACCATTCTTCAAGTTCGACGAAGTTATTGGTGTTTGAGGTGCTGCTACACCATTAACTGGTAATTCTGTTTTATCCTAGGATAAAGTAATCCAAAAACCTCGAGTACAGTAACGGAATTAAATTCCTTAAGGACATAGTGAATTCTGTGGACTTGGATATTATTCTTTTCTTTGCTTTATATATTTGAACACATGACAACAACAAGCTTAAGGATTTTATTTTGGTTAATATTTTCTGTGTTCATCTATTTTCTGGTTTTAGAGACTAAACCTTTCTAGTTTTTCTACTCTTGTTGAGATTAAAATCCTTGTGATTTTCTACTCATTGTGATTGCTGGTTTGAAGATTTTAAAACTTCACCAAGAAAATCTGATTGTTGATAATTTGGTTTGAAGATATAGAAGCTTAACCGATCACTCAGTTTAGTTCTGTCAAAAGTTTTTCGATTTGAAGAAATAGAATCTTCATCGATTGCTAAATTTTATTATTATTGTTCAACAGATATGACAAGAACAACTGACCCCATGCTTTGACTATACAAGCAATGGAATCTCCTCCACCCATGCTGTGCAAGCACCGGCTCCGGTAGAAAAGCCCGAAAAGTTTTCTGGCATTGACTTCAAACGTTGGGAGCGGAAGAACATCTTCTATTTGACCAAATTGTGTATGTAGAAGTTGTTATACCCCGTAAAATTTCCAACACATAGATGGCCTATTCGCGTGTTGGTTAAGAGTATTTGAAAGTCATACATGCTAGAAAAAGGCCCGGGAAAAGACTGGATGAGAAACCAGTCGAACCATCGTGGAAGGAGCCGGGGCAGAGCCCCTCCGCGATGGCAACGTGTCCCGGAGGTGGAGCCTCCGTGTTGGCTCCGTGACACGTTGGCCCTGTCCAGCCCCAACTATATAAACCACTCACTTTGGTTTTTAATGATATAACTCATATAATTTCCACAGAAACCGAGGGAAAACAGGGAGGAACGAGAATCTCTTATAATATTCGTTCGATTACACTGTAAAACGCGGTCTAAACTCAAATTAACTCTAGATACCGAGGTATTAAGCTGTAAGGAGCATTCCTACGGATTTAGTTTCGTGAAATTTGGCCAGCGAATCGTCGTGCTACCGAACTAAGGTAAGTGGAATTGCTCCAAACTAGTGTCAATATACTCCTATCCCTAAAGTGAGTATTTCTACCTTCTGGACTTTCGAGAAATAGCGAGTTTTTGACCGTCTTTCGGTAAGCCAAAGTTTAGGCTATAAATATATCGAAAGTGACGTTTTCTTTTAGAATATTGGTGTATTTAGTTCTAATTGACATACATGTAAATGCAGTTGGGAGAAATAGCTGGAGTACTGATCGAGCTTCATCCGTTAGTCGGATAAACCGAGGTTAAGGTATGTAAAGCCAGTTTCTTCGGCAAGTTAGTAGTTTAGCATTGTATAGCATAGTAAACTCCGTAGTAGAATTCCTGGAGTTGAATATTGAGTATTGTGCAAGTTCAGTAAATCTGGTTTGCGTTGTTATATCGTACTCAGTCCGAAAGTTGGTAAAGCATGCGCCAAAATGGCAAGTTAGCATTCCAGGCTCAGTATAGCCCAGTATGTGATTAGCAAGCATGTTTCTAGAATAATATGACAGATATTCAGAATAAGAGTTAGTAAAGTAAAATCAGACAGTCAGATAGTATCTTGGCTACAGATTAGCCATACAGACAGATGATATCTTGGCTACAGTATAGCAATACAGTTAGATAGTATCTTGGCTATAGATTAGCCATACAGTTAGATAAAGATCACAGATTCAGTGTAAAGCAGTATGAGAATCAGTATAATACAGAAAGGGATCAGAATAAGAAATCAGAACTCAGATAGTATTTTTCAGTTTAAACATGCTTGCTATATATATGTGCTTATTGTTTGTTGAGACTTGGTTGTGTCGTGAGGGCACCCTTTTGAGCGTCCTCGCCGCCCTTGGGTTGGTAACTGTGTCACCCACTGAGCGGGTGGGTTTACGTCACTCCAAGGAGTGGCATGCCATCCCTAGTTTGGACGAAGATGGGATGAAGCTTTCCCCATACCAGGCTGATCAGCATTACAATACAGATAGCCTTGTTGTGCGCAAGCGCCCAGGGAACAGACTCAGATACAACTATAGTTACAAATATAGTATAGGAGTCCTCCGGACTTAGACACAGTTATTTATATCGGAGGCTATGGCCCGAGACGGAGACCCAGGGGGCCGGCAGAGGTGCTCGTAGTTAGCAGACGAGTGGAGTGACTTAATTTTTGGCTAGTTTTGACCCGGGTAGGGGTATATAGATTGTTTGCTTGCTTGGCGCCATCCGGATTATGGGGGCTGGTATTGGTTCTTGTTTTCTATACATATATATGTGTTTATGTGCTATATATTAGTTAATAGACAGCAGGCCGCCGTGTCTACAGGTACGCTCCTGCCCTATCACAGCATAGAAAGTCTGATTCAGTTCATATCAGTTCTTACAGATTTAGTTATCTCCTGTTATTCAGAATGCTAGTTATGTTATTTGTATTCAGTTGTATCCAGCTACTTTGCATACTCGGTACCAGTGGTACTGACGCCCGTTTGGAGCGCTGCATTACTTGCCTGCAGGTACTCATAGACGAGGAGGCGATCCCTCGTGATTCCAGCCAGCTTATAGAGTCATCAGCTCCTGTCATACGGAGCTTGATATTCAGAGGTGTAGTTCATTTCCTTTTATTGTACAGCATGGGTAGGCAGGGGCCCTGTCCCGACCATTTCATCAGTACTTATAGAGGCTTGCAGTTTGTATATATTTTCCTGTGGTTAGTTATGCCCGTCGTGTGAGGCCGTGCGTGTGTTTAGCTGTTTAGCATTGTTGATTTTGTTGGCCGTGAGGGGCCATAGTCTGATAGTAGTGGTGACCTTGCCGGCCACGTAGTTATTCAGTATTCTATTATCGAGTTACAGATAACTAGACAGCATGGTGGCCTTGTCGGCCCGCATAGGTTTCCCCCTTTGTGAGTATGTTTTTGGTTAGCTGAAATTTTATACAGGTAGCTATAGGCTCAGTCAGCCGGAGGCTATGTTTACAGCCATTATTATAGCCCGTCGTTTCCAGAAATCAGAGTTAGAGCTAGCTAGGCACCAAATATGCTTAGGCTCACCAGTTAGCAGTCTAGGTCCTACTAGGGCACCAGGTGCCAGTCATACCCCCCAAGGCGGGGCGTGACAAACTTGGTATCAGAGCAGGTTGTTTCCCAGGGAGTCTGCAAGCCGTGCTAAGTAGAGTCTTGTCTATGGATGTGTTGTGCACCACATACTATAGGCAGGAGGCTGCGAGGCATGATAGGACGGTTACTCTTCTTTCTCATTCACTCGTGCTATAGAGTAGTACAGTATAGGGTTGGGTCACTAAAACTTATCATATTCTTAGTCTACAGATAGGAATGGCAGACCAGTGTCACCCTACCACTGACAGAAGGTTAGACACAACAGCAGGAGAAGGTACCAGCAGGATGCCTCAGTTTCATTCAGAGTCAGCCCTATCTGAGGGCGATATAGAGGCTTCATCACAGCCCTCTCAGCAGTCCCCCTCACATCAGGAGCCGTTGGGCACGACACCGCCTCCGATAGCTCCTATACCTTCGCCATCAGACCAGGAAGTTTGGAGCGCAGTGGTTATGTTGGCACAAATGATGGCCACACAACGCCAGTTAGAGCCACCTGTAGCAGCAGAGCCTTCAGGTGGGTCAGGGAGTTTTTCGCACTAGGTCCCCCATAGTTCACTGGGTCAGATCAAGCAGAGGACCCCCAGGATTTCCTAGATCAGATGCAGAGAATTTTTCGGGTTATGAATGTGACCCCTACAGAATCAGTTGAGTTGGCAGTGTTTCGGTTGCGGGACATAGCTGTATTATGGTACGAGAGTTGGAAAAGGTCTCGAGGGAGAGATGTTGCCCCTCCGACCTGGTCCAGCTTCTCGGAGGCCTTCCTGGACCGTTATTTGCCACGGGAGATTTGGCAGGCCCGGATGGATCAGTTTTTGCATTTGGAGCAGGGGGCGAGGAGTGTATGAGAATATGCCCTACAGTTTGACTCCCTAGCCCACTATGCTCCAGCTTTTGTGGACACTATGCCATCTAGAGCCACCGGTTCATTATGGGTCTGAACCCAGAATATATTGAAGCTTGCATGATGGCTACGTTACGAGAAGATATGGATATTGCCCGAGTACAGGCCTTTGCCCAGACCATTGAGGGCCTTAGACAGCGGCAACAGGGCAGTAGACAGACAAATCAGGAATAGCGCCACAGAGACAGATTAGATGGAATGTAGAGGGAGGTTCAGAGAGGACCCAAGCCTCGATTGTCAGACAGACCCCCTAGACCCCCACCTCAACCACAGCAGCAGCAGCGAGGTAGATTTGCTCGTTGAGGGCAGTCAGAGTCTGGTGGCAATTTTTGAATAGTAGATTCCTCGCAGTAGAGAAGGGGGGAGCAGAGCAGATTTACACCCCCACCCTGCCTTAATTGTAGCCGACCTCACATCGGAGCTTGTAGATATGGCTCCTCGGGGTGTTATATTTGCAGGCAGGAGGGGCACCGCATGAGAGATTGTCCGGCCATGGGACAAGAGAGCAGAGATAGTCAAGACAGGGGATCTGCAGGGCCACGAGTTCCAGCAACCTCGGTAGGGCGTAGGCCCTCAGGTTTAGCAGGTAGAGGCCGAGGTAGATCAGGAGCCTCCAGTTCAGGTACGGCCTCAAGCCATACCTATGCATTACCAAGGAGACAGGACTCAGAGGTGTCTCCAGATGTGGTAACAGGTATGATGACTATTTGCTCATACCCTGTTTATGTATTGATTGATCCAGGGTCTACTCTATCATATATTACCCTATTTGTGGCTCGAAAGTTTAATGTCGCATCAGAGTTATTACAGCAGCCCTTTTCAGTATCTACACCCGTCGGTGACTTCATTATAGCTAGTAAAATTTATCGAGGGTGTACAATAGAGGTTGCTGATCGCCAGACTCCAGCAGATCTGGTAGAGTTAGAAATGATTGATTTCGATGCCATTATGGGTATGGATTGGTTGGTGCCATGCTATGCTAACGTAGAATGTTGGACCAAGACGGTCCGATTCCACTTTCCAGGAGAGGCAGTGCGAGAGTGGAAAGGCAGCACAACTACTCCAAAAGGTAAGTTTATTTCCTACCTTCAGGCGAGGAAATTGATAACTAAGGTGTGTATCTACCACCTAGTCAGGGTTCAGGATGTTCGGGTAGAATCGCCGACACTTCAGTCTGTTCCGGTGGTGAATGAATTCCCTGATGTATTTCCAGACGAGTTACCTAGTATTCCCTCAGAAAGGGAGATAGATTTTGCAATTGACTTGCTACCAGGTACTCAGCCTATATCAATTCCTCCGTATCACATGGCTCCTGCTGAACTCAGAGAATTAAAGGAGCAGCTGAAGGACCTGCTAGACAAGGGTTTTATCAGGTCGAGTACTTCACTGTGGGGTGTGCCAGTTCTATTCGTGAGGAAGAAGGATGGCTCGCTCCGCATATGTATAGATTACCGGCAGCTGAATAAAGTTATAGTAAAGAATAAGTATCCTCTTCCTGGAATAGATGATTTGTTTGATCAGTTACAGGGGGCCAGATATTTCTCCAAGATTGAATTGCGGTCCGGATATCATCAGGTTCGAGTTCGTGAAAGAGACACTCCCAAAACGGCTTTCAGGACCCGATATGGATACTTTGAATTCCTACTTATGTCCTTTGGGTTGATGAATGCCCCAACAATATTCATGGACCTGATGAATAGCATTTTCAGACCATACCTGGACCTATTCGTGATAGTGTTTATTGATGATATTCTGGTGTATTCTCGCTCTGAAGCAGATCACTAGACTCATTCACGGACAGTGCTCCAGATTCTCAAGGACCGTCAATTATATGCTAAGTTCTCCAAGTGTGAATTCTGGCTGAACTCAGTAGCCTTCTTGGGGCATATTGTGTCGGATGCTGGTATACAGGTTGACACGCAGAAGATAGCAGCAGTTAAAGCCTAGCCTAGGCCTACCACTCCGATCGAAGTCTGCAGTTTTCTGGGGTTAGCGGGATATTACAGGAGATTTATTGAGGGATTCTCTACTATAGCGACACCTCTGACCAAACTGACGCAGAAAGCAGCGAAGTTTCAGTGGACAGAGGCATGTGAGAAGAGCTTCCAAGAGTTAAAAGACAAATTAACCTCCGCCCCAGTGTTAGCATTGTTGGAAGGTACAGAAGGTTATTCAGTGTATTGCGACGCATCAGGCGTTGGGTTGGGTTGTGTGTTGGTGCAGCATGGTAAGGTGATTGCGTATGCTTCCAGACAGCTGAGGAAACATGAAAAGAATTACCATACCCACGACCTGGAGTTAGCCGCAGTGATCCACGCTCTGAAAATCTAGAGGCATTATCTGTATGGCGTTCATGTAGACATTTTTACAAATCACAGAAGCCTGCAGTACATTTTCACATAGAGGGAGTTAAATCTGCGGCAGCGTCGCTGGTTAGAATTGCTGAAAGATTATGATGTAAACATTCTCTACCACCCACGGAGAGCTAATGTAGTAGCAGATGCCCTCAGCCATAAGTCAATGGGGAGTTTAGCGTATTTGCGACCCGAGAAGCGGGAGTTAGCCAAGGAAATTCATCAACTAGCTGGTTTATCCATTCGAGTAATAGAAATAGAAAATAACAAAGCAGTGATTCAGAACTCTGCTGTGTCGTTGTTAGTTACAGAGGTAAAAGAACGGCAGTACGAGGACCCTGACTTAGTCCAACTCAGAGATAGAGTTCAGAAAGGTAAGGAGCCAAATTTCCAAGTGACTGAGGATGAAGTGCTGCGTTGTAAGGGACGCCTATGTGTCCCGAATGTTTCAGGGTTTCGCCAGCAGATCATGCATGAGGTATATTACGTTCGCTATTCCCTCCATCCAGGAGCAACGAAAATGCACCACAACATCAGAGACATCTACTGGTGGCCAGGTATGAAAGCTGAAATAGCTGAATTTGTATGTAGATGTCCTAACTGCCAGCAGGTGAAAGCAGAACACCAGAAACCGGGCAGTCTGATGCAGGATATAGTCGTACCTTTGTGGAAATGGGAAGCGATAAATATGGATTTTGTAACAGGGTTAGCCCATACCAGACGCAGAAACGATTCTATTTGGTTAATCGTTGACAGATTAACAAAATCAGCCCATTTCCTGCCAGTACGAACTACATTCTCTGCTGAGGATTATGCTGAACTGTATATCAGAGAGATAGTCAGATTACACAGTGTTCCAGTGTCTATTATCTCAGATAGAGGAGCACAATTTACAGCGAGATTCTGGCAGTCATTACAGAGAGGCCTGGGGACACAGATTAACTTAAGTACAGCCTTTCATCCTCAGACAGACGGGCGAGCAGAACGAACTATCCAGATGCTCGAAGATATGCTACGAGCGTGTGTACTAGATTTTGGAGGTAGCTGGGATGAGTGATCTTGGGCAGATTTATATGCCCAAGTGATACTCAAACGTATCATTTTCACCTTGTTTGTTGTGCAATGTGTATATATTCTCATGTAGTTGGTAATAAAATGCGAATTTATACTAACCAACATGATTAGCATTTGTTTTGCAGGAAAATATGATTTTTAGGAGCTAAAATGCATGTTGGAACTATATCGGAGTTGGACTTGGATGCGAGCGTGGAAAAGACATTGGAATGCACAAATTATAGGGGCTCCGCAATGGAGCCGTGCCACGCTACCATCGCGGAGGCACACTGCCTGGAGAGAAAATTAAATGGAAAATTCCAGTGTGGCCTCGCGACAGCTCCGTGGCACGGAGATAGGTCTCCGCGTTGGCCTCCGTGCCACGTTGAGGCTATTTTACCGGACCCTGGATTTCCAGTGAAGGTCCGCGTCCACGCCGTGTCACGGAGGCAGTGCTCCGCGTTGACCTCCGTGACACGTTGCTTGTTATTCCGGGAAAACTTTCCCACTAGTATAAATAGCACACTTAGGTTTATTTTAATTAGTTCAGACTTGGTGGAGCTAGGACGTGGGTTAGGAGCAGTTGAGGGACAAAAAAGCTAAGAGATTTCTTCTCTTCCTTTCTTCTTTCTATCAATTGTATGCATGATTTACACTTGTTTTAGGATGATCAATTCACAAATGAGTGGCTAATTCTCTTCCTTGCTAAGGTTTTGAACAATGGTGATGAATTTTGATTGTTCATGATATGGTTTTCTTCTTCTTCTTTCATGTTGTTCTATTAATTCTTGTTCTTACTGCATTAGTGTGTGGCCGACACTAATGTACATCTAAAAAGTCCAATTTCATTCGAGAGAGCAAGAAATTGGAAAGTTGTGAATTAATAGGGTATTGTTCTTAACTTAATTTGGGAAATTGGGTTTTGATGTGCTTTCCTGATAGAAATATACTTGAAAGCCGTATTAGTCAATTTAGGAACCGGAATTGTATTGCTAGATCATAAATTGCATTTGATCATAGAAATGTAGACGGATGGTTTATGATTCTAAATCAACGTGGGATGATCTTGCACGGAAGTTTTTGATTAGATTTTTCCCTTATGGTAAAACAACTAGACTTAGAAGTCAAATTCTAAGTTTTAAACAGAGGGAGGGAAAAAATCTATATCAAGCCTGGGAAATAAAATCCATGTTGCGGGACTGTCCTCATCATCATCAGTCCAACGAGGTGTTGGTACACACATTTATTGAGGGTTTGGAACCCCATACTAGAATTCTGTTAGACTCAGCAACTGGAGGGCAAGCGCTGGAAAAGACCTATGAGGAGCTGTACACTTTGCTCAACCGAATTTCACAGGGCAATCCAAAATGGAATGCAGATTCATCAAGAGGTAGAGCAAGGAAAGCAGCGGGAGTGCTTGAAGTGGACGGATTTACAGCTATCGCTGCACAGATAGCTGCTTTGCAAAATCAGTTAAACAACCACTTCAGCAATATGAATTTGAACCAGCCTTCAGTTTCAGTCAATGCAGTTCAGCAGATGTGGTGTGAAGTGTGTGGTAGTAGTGAGCATTCAGCCGAGTGCTGTGGTGCAAATCCTGATTCTATTAACTTTGTGGGCAATGCACAGAGAAATCAGCAGCAGTTTGGTAGTGGCTACAACTCAAGTTGGAGGAACATCCAAATTTTTCGTGGGGTAGCAACAACCAACAAGGCCAAGGTTCTGGTCAGGGTATGCAGAGAAATCAAGGAGGGCAACAAAACTATCAAGCACAATTCAGAAATCACAATGCCCCTCCTCCACCACCATCACCGACCATTGAGGAGATGTTCCAAACCATGATCGCTAATTAGGCACAATTGCAGGCTGACTATGTTAAATTGGCAGCTGAAGTGAAGAACAATCAGTTGGCGACCAAGGCTCTTGAATATCAGTTTGGGCAATTTGCCAGTGCCCAAAATACAAGACCCAGAGGAGGACTACCTAGCGACACGGATCCTAATCCGAAGCAGGTAAATGTAGTGACCACGAGGATTGATTTACAGTTGAAGGAGGTGGAACCAGAAAGACCGCCTCAAAAGTTAGGAGCAGCAGATGTTGTGGGAGAGAAAATCTCAGATAAGGGGAAGACTAAAGAAGCTGAACCAGAAAGGCCTCCACCCCCGTTCCCTCAACGACTTAAGAAACACAAGGAGGAGGCGTGTTTCAAGAAATTTATGGAGGTGCTTAAACAGGTACATGTTAATTTACCTCTTGTTGATGTCTTGCAGGGAGTGCCCAAATATGCAAAATATATTAAAGACATCGTGGCTAACAAAAGTCGCTTGATTGAGTATGCCACAGTAGCTTTGACGGAGGAATGCACTTCCCGGATTCAAAACAGACTGCCCACGAAACTGAAAGACCCTGGAAGTTTTACTATCCAGCTCACTATTGGGCAGAGTATCCGAGCTCGTGGATTATGCGACTTGGGAGCAAGCATAAATCTGATGCCATCTTCGGTATTCAGAAAGTTAGGTCTAGGGAGTCCTAGACCTACAACTGTAATCTTGCAATTAGCAGACAGGTCCTTGGCTAAGCCGGATGGCATTGTTGAGGATGTGTTAGTGCAAGTGGGCTCCCTCATTTTTCCGGTCGATTTTATTGTTCTGGATTTTGAACCAGATGCTGAAGTCCCATTTATTTTGGGACGGCCCTTTTTGGCAACCGGAAAAGCATTAATTGACGTAGCTACGGGTCAACTTACAATGCGAGCACATGACAAGGTCGAAGTATTCGATGTGTACAAAGCACCTAAGCTCCCGACGGTGAATGAAGAACTCTCGGTGATCAATGTGATTGATCATGGGAATGCAAATCAGATGAATGATTCCCGAGAGTTACTAGGAAGGCCACCGGATAAGGTTGAGAACTACTGGGGGGAGGACCATGATCGTGACAAATCATCCATAACCCTAGTATATAATTGAGCATAAAGGACGTCGAGCCGCGACGGTAAACCAGGCGCTGCACGGGAGGCAACCCGTGAAAAATATTTTCTTTCTTTCTTTTTTTTAGCGTAAATAATTTTTATTTTTATTTTTCTTTTCTTGATTAGGTTTAGATTCTTGTTTTAGTTAATATTTTTCATTTTAGTTAGGGAAATCTATTAGTCTAACCAATTTTGATTAATGAGGTGATTTTCAGGTCTAACGGAGAGAAATATGCATGGAATTGGGAAGAATAAGGCAAGGTATGAAAAAATAATTTAATGGAAGAAACAGTGCACTGGTGCGTTGGCTCCGTGTCACGGAGGAAGGGCTCCGCGTTACCCTCCGCGACACGTTGAAGGCAAAATCCAAATTTTTTAAAATTTCCAGTAAGCCAACGCGTTGGCTCCGTGTCACGGAGGAGGGGCTCCGCGTTACCCTCCGTGACACGTTGCCTTACATTTGGTGCCGGGTCACACCGGGTTGCCGGGTGACCCGCATGTTTTCTTTAAATAAACCCCCGATTTTCGCCCAAATCTCCCCATTTCCTCTCCCTTCCGCGACCAAAACACCCATTTCCCCCTCCCCAAGCACCGTGCCACGTTACTAGGCAAGGAATTCGTCAAGTTTCTTCGGTTCTTCAATTCAAAGGTATGTTTTCCTCATTTCTCTCAAATTTTTGGCGATTTTAGTCGACTTTGGGTATGCGAGGTGAGATATATCACCCTAAGTAGAAATTTAACATGATGTTGAGTTATTTGTGATGGATATATGTTCAGATTGTTCTAATTAGCGTTTGAACTTATCGATTACGTAAATAATTCGAATTTGATTGTAGAATTGTATTCTAGGGCATGGGTTGTTCAATTTGACTTGTGTAACTTGATAATTCGGTAAATTAGATGCCGGGTGTGTTTGTAAATTGAGATAAGTCGTTGTAAATATTGTATGAATGTTAGAAGACGACGAATTCTCAAATTTTTGGGAAAGTGCGAAAATTGTGTAAATTGGTTTGATTATTTGGATTCGTTTGTATATAGAATGTTTTTGTCGTTGTTTTTAGTTTTTGTTTTTGTTGCTAAGTGCGATGGTTGAATTGTTGGCGATACTAGGATTGGGATTAGCTGTATGAAGTCTGAGTAGTACGCTAACCGTTATGCTGTCGAAATTTTTGTGAACGCACTAAGCATAAAATGTATAGTTGTTGTCTTTGGTGTAAGTAGAGTTATCCTTGCCATAGTTTGTAAAAGTAGCTAAGGACTAAGTGTGGGGTAAACGTTGTGTAACCCGACCTTAGCCGAAGTTAACATGTTTATAGCTTAACTTTGTGCTTGTTTGTGTATATTGACAGGTACAATGGCGAGTAGGCAAGATAAGGGCAAGGGTGCTTCTACCTCAGGCACCGGTAGAAAGCGAATGAGACTGGGCACCGCAGTCCCAGCTGCACCAGCTGTTCCGCGTGGCCAACGCCGCCAATACGGAACAAGATGGGTAACCGAGAAAGGAAAGAAATGGTATACTAAGCATAAGGAGAGCAAGTACTTTCCGGAAGAACATATTGCACGGGAACCACTAGCACAGGAGTTCCCCCGTATTGTGCAGAGGATTGAAGCAGCTAGGCTCAGCTTTATATTCTAGGAGCCCAAGGAGTGCAACCTACATTTGGTTCGGGAGTTCTACGCAAATTGGAACCCGACCATCAGAAGCCACACAATAAAAATCAGAGGGCAGATTGTTACTCTGGAACCCCAGCAGTTCAATGCCATCGTTGGAGCGCGGGACACAGACGCTCACGTTCTCCGCCAGCTAAACATCACCCCACCGTACGCCGACATCAGACGTACGTAGTGTGGGGCTCGATCCACAGCCCGATGGAGTATACATAAGGAGAGGGGTTACCACCAGACTCTGCCTTATTCGCAGATGAACAGGGAGGCCAGAATATGGCTGAAGATAGTGTGTTCGTGCTTGATCCCGGGAGTTCACATGACGGATGTGACTCGGGACCGTGTCTGCTTGGTGTATGCCCTTATGAAAGGGCTAGAGATTAATGTTGGGGCGGTTATCATATCCGCCATGAAGAGAGCCAGACTACACCAGGGCCACAGATACGGGTTTGGCGGACTCATCACCACCTTCCTCCGAGGCCTCGATGTCGAGGAAGAAGCCTTGATTACATCCCGCAGTTGGAGCGGAGGGCCCTCGATGTGACAAAAACTAAGGCCCCCGACACCACACACGGGCCAGTGCTGACTTTGGGCGAGCGACATGCTCGTGACAATTAGTACATTTCACGTATGTTCGGCATGCAAATGCTTCAGCTACGGATTGGTGGGAGACCAGCCACCGAGGAAGAGTTATGGCAGTTGGAGCCGGATTACCCATTTGGAGAGAAAGCCAGAGCCTTATGCCGAGTGGGACCAGCCTTCGTGGAGCCTACTGATGACGATGTCCCTACTGACGAGGAGACACGTTGGGTGGACTCCGATGTGGAGTCCGATGACGACGATGGAGCTGACTCAGACATAGGCGACGAGGCAGCAGCACCGGATGAAGAAGTCGAATATTTCGACTGAGCAGGGAGTTCCACCACCCAAAATTTTGTGCTTTGTATTTTTGTGAACACTGGGGACAGTGTTCGATTTAAGTGTGGGGTGGGGAGTAGCTAGGTGCTGGGACTTAGGCTCTAATCTGCTGTATGCTTTTTCCTTGGTTTGTATGTATGTTTGTGCTACCCTGCTGTGAACTGATTTGCGTGTATCCGTATATATTTTTGTGGTTACTGATGTGTGTTATGCAAAGTTGTGGTTGCCAGTGTAAATAGTTTGTAAATATTTCTTTCTTATCGAAATGATCTATATTTTTCAAAATTTTTGCAAAAATATTTTGCACTTATCAAAATCTTTTGTAAATATTTTTCTATCGAAATGATCGATGTGTTGCAAAATTTTTCGGTTTTTATTTTTTTTTGGGGTTTCTCGGAGTTTGTTTTCGGTTCTTTTACCGAGAATAGTCCCATTGAACCGATGTCATAGTTAGTGACCGTTCCCTATGATGGATGGATGACGACCGTCTTAAGGGAAATATAGTCGATAGGAGTAGGATTTTAATTTGTTTTTAGTTTTTCTTTGGTGGATTGCATCAATGAACCTGTAGTTGCTTTATGGTTGCAAAATTTCGTTGCGTGTTGTAACTGATGATCAAAATGTGAAAGTGATTCGGTTGAAAGCATGCAATTTTGTAAATATGTTGAGTTACCTAGGCTATAGAATTTGATTCGATATGATTGAGGCTTAATTCTTGAATTCATATAATTGGCTAATTCAAGAGTCTGTGAATACATCTTGATTCGAGCATGTGCATGTAGTGTAAAGTGAGGTATTGTTATTCCATGCTATTGTGAAGTGTCTAGAACTTGCCTGGTGTGTGTACAAAACGAAATGAAGGAGGTGTAGTGTTGGAAAGGATGTAGGCATTTCTTTGTTTTAACCGAGAGTTTCTATATTTTTTTTCTTGTCATACTCTACCTTTTTATGTGATTGTATACCCTAGTCATCTCTTTTGAGCCTTTAGCCAATTCTTTCTTTCTTTTGTCCAAAATTGTATAAACCAAGCTTTATTCCTTCTTTTCATTAGCTGTAAAAGTCTATACAAAACTCTTAAGCGCTTACGAAGAAAAGAGAATTTTTTCCAAAGTGTCAAAGAGTGAGAAGAGTGAAAAGAAAAAGAAAAGCAGAGTGAGGAAAGAAAAGATGAGGTTGAAGAGGCACTTGTTATAATGAAATGATGAGGAGGGTACATGAAAACCCTTTGTTTGGTGTCAAGTGTGTTTGATGAAATGGGTTGTACGAAAGTAAACCAGCATGAATGAGAGGAAAAGAGAAAAAAGAAGAAAAGTTATCCATGAGTCGATGGGAATGTGTGAAAAGGCGCTTAAGGATGCTAGTGACTATTATTGGCTAATCCAATATATATACTAGTTCCATAGCCCCGTTACAACCCATTAAAGTCCTACGTGATCCTACATTGCATTTCTTTATATTAGTGGAGTAATACACTAAGGGCAAGCCTATGGGTCATGACATGATGCATGTGAATTCTTTTGGGAGAGTGAGTAAAATTAATTTCTATATGCCCCTACTTGAATGTTTGTGTGTTGCATGAACATAAAGGGGAAGACTCTCTTGAGTTGTGAGGGCACATGCTTGATGAAAGATTGATTTTCGTGTCGGATATCTTGACTAGCTGATTTGCATGAGTTTGCCGATCTCGAGAGTCAATTCTTAAAGTCTAGGAAGTCTTGATGTATGAAAGGTCATTGCATTGTAAGACCATGCATGTTTTCTTGATGATTTGCAAAAAATTGAATAATCGGTATGACCGTAGCGTAAATTGTCGCATCATAGTGACAAAGGTTGCGATGTAATTTGCATGAGCTGTGTATGTGTTGTTCGAGGACGAACAAGGATTTAAGTGTGGGGTAAGTGATCTTGGGTAGATTTATATGCCCAAGTGATACTCAAACGTATCATTTTCGCCTTGTTTGTTGTGCAATGTGTATATATTCTCATGTAGTTGGTAATAAAATGCGAATTTATACTAACCAACATGATTAGCATTTGTTTTACAGGAAAATATGATTTTTAGGAGCTAAAATGCATGTTGGAACTATATCGGAGTTGGACTTGGATGCGAGCGTGGAAAAGACATTGGAATGCACAAATTATAGGGGCTCCGCGATGGAGCCGTGCCATGCTACTATCGCGGAGGCACACTGCCTGGAGAGGAAATTAAATGGCAAATTCCAGTGTGGCCTCGCGACAGCTCCGTGGCATGGAGATAGGCCTCCGCGTTGGACTCCATGCCACGTTGAGGCTATTTTACCGGACCCTGGATTTCCAGTGAAGGTCCGCGTCCACGCCGTGTCACGAAGGCAGTGCTCCGCGTTGACCTCCGTGACACGTTGCTTGTTATTCCAGGAAAAATTTCCCACTAGTATAAATAGCACACTTAGGTTTATTTTAATTAGTTCAGACTTGGTGGAGCTAGGACGTGGGTTAGGAGCAGTTGAGGGACGAAAAAGCCAAGAGATTTCTTCTCTTCCTTTCTTCTTTCTATCAATTGTATGCATGATTTACACTTGTTTTAGGATGATCAATTCACAAATGAGTGGCTAATTCTCTTCCTTGCTAAGGTTTTGAACAATGGTGATGAATTTTGATTGTTAATGATATGGTTTTCTTCTTCTTCTTTCATGTTGTTCTATTAATTCTTGTTCTTACTGCATTAGTGTGTGGCCGACACTAATGTACATCTAAAAAGTCCAATTTCATTCGAGAGAGCAAGAAATTAGAAAGTTGTGAATTAATAGGGTATTGTTCTTAACTTGATTTGGGAAAATTGGGTTTTGATGTGCTTTCCTGATAAAAAAATACTTGAAAGCCGTATTAGTCAATTTAGGAACCGGAATTGTATTGCTAGATCATAAATTGCATTTGATCACAGAAATGTAGACGGATGGTTTATGATTCTAAATCAACGTGGGATGATCTTGCACGGAAGTTTTTGATTAGATTTTTCCCTTCTGGTAAAACAGCCAGACTTAGAAGTCAAATTCTAAGTTTTATCAGATCCGGCGGAGAGTAGGCCAAGTGGCATACGAATTGAACTTGCCTCCAGAATTTGAATCCGTTCATCCAGTTTTCCACGTATCTATGCTAAGGAAGTGCATAGGAGACCCATCCAGAGCAGTCCCAGTCCAGGATATCTAGGTTACGGAAGAGCTGGCCTATGAAGAGGTTCCAGTAACCATCTTAGACAGACAGATTCGTAGATTGAGAACTAAAGATATTGCATATGTCAAGGTATTGTGGTGTAACAGGAACCGAGAGGAGATGACTTGGGAGGCGGAGGAAGATATGAAGACCAGATACCCTCATTTATTTCAAGCCTAGTCAGGTGTCCGGTATGTTAGTATTATTATCTTATGCAGTGCCTTATAGTATACATATAAATGAGGAGGTCTATTTTAATCTGTCATTTAAATACTACAGTATTGTGTGGAGTACCTGTATTGGACTTTTCTGCATTTCAGGTTTTTGGGATAGTCCATATTACAGGGGAAACTCTGCCAAAATTTTTCTAGAAACAAGTTGAGTAAATTGAGAAGTCCTCTAGATAGAAGTTTACATTCGAGGACGAATGTTCTTGGGGGGGGGGGGGGAGAATGTTATACCCCGTAAAATTCAACACATAGATGGCCTATTCGCGTGTTGGTTAAGAGTATTTGAAAGCCATACATTCTAGAAAAAGGCCCGGGAAAAGACCGGACGAGAAACCTGTCGAACCATCGCGGAAGGAGCCGGGGCAGAGCCCCTCCGCAATGGCAACGTGTCACAGAGGTGGAGCCTCCGCGTTGGCTCCGTGATACGTTGGCCCTGTCCAGCCCAACTATATAAATCCCTCACTTCAGTTTTTAATGATATAACTCATATAATTTCCAGAGAAACTGAGGGAAAATAGGGAGGAACGAGAATCTCTTATAATATTCGTCCGATTACGCCGTCAAACGCGATCCAAACTCAAATTAACTCCAGATACCGAGGTATTAAGATGTAAGGAGCATTCCTATGGATTTAGTTTCGTGAAATTTGGCCGGAGAATCGTCGTGCTACCGAACTAAGATAAGTGGAATTGCTCCAAACTACTGTCAATATACTCCTATCCCTAAAGTGAGTATTTCTCCCTTCTGGACTTTCGAGAAATAGCGAGTTTTTGACCGTCTTTCAATAATCCAAAGTTTAGGCTATAAATATATCGAAAGTGACGTTTTCTTTTAGAATATTGGTGTAGTTAGTTCTAATTGACATATATGTAAATGCAGTTGGGAGAAATAGCTGGAGTACTGATCGGGCTTCGTCCGTTAGTCGGATAAACCAAGGTTAAGGTATGTAAAGCCAGTTTCTTCAGCAAGTTAGTAGTTTTAGCCTTGTATAGCACAGTTAACTCCATAGTAGAATTCCCGGATTTGAATATTGAGTATTGTGCAAGTTTAGTAAATCTGGTTTGCGTTGTTATATCGTACTCAGTCCGAAAGTTGGTAAAGCATGCGCCAAAATGTCAAGTTAGCATTCCAGACTCAGTATAGCCCAGTATGTGATTAGCAAGCATGTTTTTAGAATAATATGACAGATATTCAGAATAAGAGTTAGTAAAGTAAAATCAGACAGTCAGATAGTATCTTGGCTACAGATTAGCCATACAGACACAGTTACAGTTACAGTTACAGTTTCAGATACAGTTACAGTTACAGATACAGTATAGGAGTCCTCCGGACTCAGATACGGTTATTTATATCAGAGGCTATGGCCCGAGCCGGAGACCCAGGGGGCCGGCAGAGGTGCTCGTAGTTAGCAGACGAGTGGAGTAACTTAATTTTTGGCTGGTTTTGACCCAAGTAGGGGTATATAGATTGTTTTCTTGCTTGGCGCCATCTGACTTATGGGGGTTGGTATTGGCTCTTGTTTGGTATACATATATATGCATTTATGTGCTATATATTAGTTAATAGACAGCAGGCGGCCGTGTCCACAGGTACGCTCCTGCCCTATCACAGCACAGAACGTCTGATTCAGTTCATATCAGTTCTTACAGATTCAGTTATCTCCTGCTATTAAGAATTTCTAGTTATGTTATTTGTATTCAGTTGTATCGAGTTGCTTTGCATACTCGGTACCAGTGGTACTGACACCCATTTGGGGCGCTGCATTACTTGCCTGCAGGTACTCATAGACGAAGAGGTGATCCCTCGTGATTCCAGCCAGCTTATAGAGTCATCAACTCCTGTCATCCTTAGCTTGATATTCAAAGGTGTAGTTCATTTCCTTTTATTGTACAGCATGGGTGGGCCAGGGCCCTGTCCCGACCATTTCATCAGTACTCATAGAGGCATGCAGTCTGTATATATTTCCCTATGGTTAGTTGTGCCGGTCGTGTGAGGCCATGCGTGTGTTTAGCTGTTTAGCATTGTTGATTATGTTGGCCCTGAGGGGCCATAGTCTGATTGTAGCGGTGACCTTGCCGGACACGTAGTTATTCAGTATTATATTGTCGAGTTACAGATAACTAGACAGCATGGTGGCCTTATCGGCCCGTATAGATTTCCCCCCTTTGTGAGTATGTTTCTGGTTAGCTGAAATTTTATACAGGTGGCTATAGGCCCAGTCGGCCGGAGGCTGTGTTTACAACCATTATATAGCTCGTCGTTTCCAGAAATCGGAGTTAGAGCTAGCCAGGCACCAGATATGCTTAGGCTTACCAGTTAGAAGTCTAGGTCCTACTAGGGCACTAGGTGCCAGTCATACCCCCCAAGGCGGGGCGTGACAGAAGTTCACTAAGGAGGATAAACCGGTTGTCCCGGAATCAACTCCCGATAATGAACAGTTCTTTGTGATTGAGGCCTGGAAGCACTCAGATTTTTTGTGCAAGAACTATATCCTGAGCGGATTGGAGGATGATCTATATAACGTATACAACATTATGGAGACTTCAAAAGAGCTCTAGGATGTGCTAGAGAATAAGTACAAAATCGAAGATGCCGGTTTAAAGAAATTTGTTGCAGCCAAGTTGTTGGACTACAAAATGATAGAAAGAAAGCCTATTATCACACAAGTCCAAGAGCTGCAAGTGATAATTCACGATCTCCTTGCTGCAGGTATAATTCATACTAATGCTTTTGTCAATAGTATTAATTATGGTGCTAATAATGAGTTGTTCATTAAAGGTTTGATCATCAGTGAAGCTTTTCAAGTTGCATCCATTATTGAAAAGCTACCTCCTTCATGGAGGAACTTTAAGAATTATTTGAAGCACAAGAGCAAGGAGATGAAGCTTGAAGATATTATCGTTCGATTGAGAATCGAAGAAGATAACAAAGCTGCTGAAATGAAGGTAAGGGGAAACTCAATAATTATGGGGGAAAATATTGTTGGGACCACTCCATCTAAACCCAAAAAGAGGAAGAAGCCTTCTGGACCAAAGAATTTTCCTAGAAAGAAGAAATTAAAAGGAAACTGCCACAACTGTGGAAAGATTGGACACAAGGCTATTGAATGTCGTGCTCTAAAGAAAGAAAAGCAAAAGGGACAAGCTAACATGGTTGAAAAAACCATGGAGATTGATGACTTGTGCGCTGCGGTGTCTAAATGCAACCTAGTGGGAAGCCCCACAGATTGGTGGTTCGACTCTAGAGCCACTAAACATGTTTGTGCTGTCAGAGAAGCATTTATTTTCAAGTTGATTTCGCGGATTTTTCCCTTTATTATATTTAATATTTTATGTTCATCTACTTTAGGTTTACAAATTATTAGAGCACTTGTTTGGTGTGATATCCCTGAGTAAAAATGAGAATCTCTGGAATTTGTTTTAAAGAATTTTTTCCAAGAGAATAATTATGACCAACTTCTTTTTCATCCTAAAAATAAGAAGAAGAAGATGATACTCGATCTACTGAAAAGCGGGAAAAAGGAACAGGAGAGAAAAAATAAAATAAAATAAAATGAGTACAAGTTTCCTAGTATTGTCCTAGAACTCGAACACTGTATTGTTGGAAACTTCCAATACAGATAATTAAAATGTCGAGAAGTTGCAAAGAAACTCGCATCAACAAACATATTGTCAACTCTTCTAAGTAGATAATAGCATGTCTTACATGTATTAAGGTTAAGTATAACTACTTAGTTGGTTAGTTGTTAAGTTTCTATAAGTAAGACTTAGTCATAGAGGCTAAGAATTAAAAAAATAATATCACTTTTTTCGTTCTGAAAATCTTCTGGTTGAACACCTCTCTCTCTCTCAATGTATTCTTTCTGGATCTTGACTTGGGATTCTTAGTCTCGATTAGATATTGTAGATTCAATCTTGTATAATAACATGGTATTAGATCGGACCAAGAAATCAAGCACTATTTAAGAAAACAATCTCGAAATTCAATTGTGATCAAAATTCAATTGTGAGAAAACAAATCGCAAATTAATGCATGTTCGATAGATTGTGAGTTTATCAACGATGTAGGGTCGTATTTCTAACTACAGTGAATTGCAATGACACTCCATGGAACTAACAATGCTATTCCAACCAATCAAAGCACTGCTACTATTGCGAATAACAATCAGGCTCAAGCAATCAATTATAATCATCCGTTGTTTCTTCAATCATCCACCAATGTAAGTGGAACTACTATAATTTTTTAAATTGAAAGGTAATGAGAATTATACTATATGGAGTAAGTCTATGAGAATTGCTCTACTAGAAAGAAACAAGTTAGGATTTGTAGATGGATCTTGAAAGAAGGAATCATTTCCTAAATATTTACTGTATCAATGGGAACATATGAATGCAATAGTACTTTCATGGCTTATGAATTATGTTGGTATAGTAATTTGATTGGTGGAGTAGTATATGCAGCTAATGCACAAGTTGTACAGGAAGATTTAAAAGAGAGATTTTGGTAAAATAGATGGTGCAAGATTATTCAATAATCATCAAGAAATTGTTACATGCATTCAAGGTACTCATTCAGTGTCTGTGTACCATTCTAAACTAAAAGATTTGTGGGATGAATTTGAGTGTATATTTCCCACACCTGGTTGGGGTTGTGATAGATCAAGAGACCTTGTTATATATCTACATAGACAAAAATTATATTAGTTTCTCATATGACTAAATGAGTTCCTATACTCAAGAAAGGAGTCATATTCTATGATAATGAGTGATGAGAATCAAAGAGGTATGACTAGTGCGACTAGCTTACTAGGAGCAATTTCTGGTAGAGAACAAGGAATAAATGATGTAGGGGACACAACACCGTATACTAGAGTTGGAAATAAAAAGTTCAAGAAAAAATATAATTCAAATTATAATCCTAACTCCTTTTGTGACCCGTGCAAATTTAAGGGACACTATATTACAAGTTGGTCGGGTATCCTCTGGATCATCCCAGGGAAAATCAAGTAGATAACAAATATGGTCAACCAAACAACAAATTTAAACAAAGAAGATAAGGAGGATCTAGCACTTCACTGGTTATAATGTCATTGCTGAAGATTGAAATCATGTTGTCAACTACGCTCGAATGTCTCAACCAACTAAGAAATCATCAGGAGCAGTAGTGAGCACTCAAAGTAACCAACAACAAGGGAATCAATATCATCGGGATGAAGGACCAAGCTTAACCAAGACTCAATGTGCTACAATCTGTCAACTGTTGGAGCGAAAGAATATCACTCACTCTGCAAACATGACAGGTACTTGTAGTGCCCTGTTAGTCTCAAATAATCCACTAGATTAGATCATAGATTCAGGGGCTACAAATCATATTAATTCTTATTTAATACTATTGGATAAGTCCATTATAATCAAACCTGAAAAATCAAAACAAGTAGTATATCCAAATGGAGACATAACACATGTACCAAATACTAGTTCAAGTAATACATCATCTAGAAACAATATTAAGAATGTGTTTTATATGCTTGAGTTTAAGTTTATTCTTCTCTTAGTTTCAAAAGTAACTAGATGGTTGAACTGCTTAGTCAAGTTCTGTCTTGATTTTTGTGTTTTTCAGGATCTTTTCACTATGAAGGAGAAGGAAATTTGTAAGAAAAGATATGATTTATACTATCTTGTAGGATTCCACACCATTACAACTCAAGCAATTGAATGTGAATTGCCTTTTGCAAATATAACCACTAAAGAGAGGATATTAGTCTATGACATAGAAGAGTAGGATGGACATGTGTCTACTAATACTTTACAAAAATTATTTCTTGCTAAAAATTCTAGGATTGAATATGTGTTAAATAAATACACTGTATGTACTTGTGGAAAGCAAAGTAGATTACCTTTTCACTATAGTACAACTGTGAGTTCAAAATCCTTTGTACTTGTGCATATAGATGTTTGGGGACCTTATAAGACTGCTATTTTTGATGGTTTTAAATCCTTCTTAACCATTGTAGATGATTTCTCCATATTTATTTTGATTTTTTTACCAAGACTGAAGTTTGATGTATTCTTGCGTATTAGAAATTTATTGTCCTTAATAAACATCCAATATGATATATATGTTAAAATGGTTAGAATAAATAATGAAATAGAATTTGTAAATTATTTTTGCAAATACTTATTTGACAAGATGGATATTGTGCACCAAAAATCATGCTCTTACACTCCACAATAAAATAGAGCAGTAGAAATAAAACATAGGCATATTCTGAATTAGCAAGAGCTATAAGATTTCAAGCATCAATTCCAATTAGATACTGGGGACATTGAGTCCAAGCTACAAATACATTTTAAACAAGCTACCATCTCAAGTAATTGGAGGAATATCTCCTGTTGAGAAGTTAAAATAATAGGAGATCTTTCCTAATACATATGAAAGTACAAGGTTGTTTATGCTTTGCTTAAATAGAGCATGAAACTTATAAGCCATAATCTAGGACTAAACAGTAGTTCATATAGGTTACTCTAAGACATAAAAGGGATACATACTACTTTATACTACTAGAAAATGCTTATAAAAAATAATTTAGTCATGATGGACATTGTTGCGAATACTTCACTAGAAGTAGAGCCACAAGAAGCAACACAACCTGTTGATCCACACAGTGAAATAGTTGGAGTTCAAGAGTCTTCATCAGCTGTAAAAGATCAACCTACTACTCTAAGAAGATCTAGTAGAGGAACACATCCACCATGTTGGATGAAGGAGCTTGTCTCACTTAATGCTAATCATAATATTCCTTACACATTGTCTATTATCTATCATATGATCACATATGTTCTGATTACAAGTCACTTGTTGCAGTTAGGTCCAATGTTACTAAGCTCACATCATATGTAGAAGCAGTGAAGAATTGGAAATGGATAGAGACCATGCAAGCAGAAGTGACTACTTTTGAGCAAAACTATACTTAAGATATTGTGATACTGCCAGAAGGAAAAGATCTTATTTGTTACAAATCGATCTATAAAATTAAGTACAAAGCCAATGGAGAGATTGAAATATTTAAAGATAGGTTGGTGGCCAAAGCTTACAGCCAATAGCAAGGTGTAAACGATCAAGAAACTTTCAGTCCTATAGTAAAAATAGTAACTGTGAGGAGAGTCCTCGCAGTTACTGCAGCTAGACAGTGGCATATCCACCAAATGAATGTGTATAATGCCTTTCTTCAAGGTGATCTTCATCATAAAATCTATATGGAGTTAGCACAAAAATTTAAGAGTTAGCGGGAGGCCAAACAAGTGTGCAGACTCAATAAATCTTTTGGTCTAAAGCAGGCACTAAGTAGTGAAATACTAAGCTAGTAGAAGCCCTTTTGAAGTTCAACTATGTTCAAAGAAAATATGATCACTCATTATCTACAAAAGGACAAACAAATGATCTATTATACTATTGGTATATGTTGATGATATGCTCATCGCTAGAGATAGCCTAGAGTTAATAACTGAAATAAAGAATGCTCTATAGAAGACATTTAAAATGAAGGACTTGGGAGATTTAAGATAATTTCTAGATGTATATTGAAGCTGCAAGGCAGAAAAAGAAATTATAATGCATCAAAGAAAGTATGCATTAGAGATAATCTCAAAGATAGGACTCAGTGTAGCTAAACCACCCAATACACCCATGAATACTAATATTAAGCTCACTACCAAAGAATATGATCAACAAACTAAGAAAAACCATAAAGATCTGAGAAAACAAATAGTCAAGCAGAATGATGAAGGGCTATCATATCAAGGAAGCTATCAAAGACTAATTGACAAGCTATTGTATCTAACAGTCACAAGGCCTGATATAGATATGTTGATGATATACTCATCTCTGGGACATCCTAGAGTTAATAATTGAAACAAAGAATGCTCTATAGAAGACATTTAAGATGAAGGACTTGGGAGATATATTTGAGATACTTTTTAGATATATACATTGAAGTTGAAAGGGCTGCAAAAGAAATTGTAATGCATCAAAGAAAGTATGCATTAGAGATAATCTCATAGACAGGACTCAGTGTAGCTAAACCACCCAACACACCCATGAATTCTAATATTAAGCTCATTACAAAAGAATATTATCAACACACTAAGAAAAACCATGAAGGTCTGAGAAAACAAATAGTCAAGTAGAATGATGAAAGGCTAGCAGATCAAGGAAGCTATCAAAGGCTAATTGACATGTTGTTATATCTAATAGGTACAAGGCTTGATATAGCCTACAGTATACAAAAACTGAGCCAGTTTCTTTAACAACCAAAAGGATCACATATGGAAGCTTCTTTGAGAATTGTTATACATATCAAACAACAACCTGGACAAGAAATCTTGTCATTCAATAATAGGAGAGACATAGTCACTGCTTTTTGTGATTTTGATTGAGTAGCTTTTCCACTTACAAGGAAATTTGTTACACGCTACCTAATAAAGTTGGTTGATCACTGATATTCAGAAAATTAAAGAAACAAACCTATCATGACCCAATCATAGGTTCGGATCTAGACACAGAACCTAGAACCATAGATGGCTCAAAGTCAACCCATGACATGAACATCATAACTAAAATAAATTTGAGCAAAACTGATAAATAAATTCTAAAATTGTGGAAGTACAAATAACAAAATCTCTATCCAACGAAAATATCATAACACTGAATTCAAGCTGAATACACAAATCTATGTTTGAAAATCCTTTACTAACTGATGATATGCTGGGACAAGCCCCCAGCTATCTCTAAGTCTAAAATAAATTGACATGACAATACTAAATGATAGATATCCTTGAAGGATGAGGACTCACCCAAGGCAGGGTCTGAGCTGGAACAAGAGCTAAGCTAACGGCGCGTCTGAGTCTAATCACTGGGACGTGTATCATGAAATGATACAACATAGAGTATACGGTCAGTACTTGAAATGTACTGAGTATGCAAGGTAAGTAAAACCAAGCTGAGTAAGTATATACTGAAATCATGTACATCATAAATTATAACATCTTAAGATTTTGAGAGTAAAGACTACATGTTGATATCTGAAAATATGAATAGACATAAACTGGATCTCATAACTGAATCGAGCGAATAAAAGTTGAAACTGAGATTTATATGTAAAAAAACTAATAGCCTGATCATTGGGTCAAACCTGCTAAAAACATAACATCATAACTGATAAACATGCATAACTATATCACGAGGAATAATAGGAGACTCGTCGTATAACCGACACAATTACCATAGAGCTTACGTGATCCAACTATTACACTTAAGTTGTAATGCCCTGGAAACTCAAAGACTAGATCCGGAACTTAAATCAAAAAATCTAGAAAATCTACAAAAAATGTCTCAGGATAACCCACATGACGAGTCGTTGTGGGACCTAACGACTCTTTAGGTCGGTCATGGGAAGGAGGAATTGAAAGTGCGAAGTGGGAAGCTGTGTACTTGATGGATGGTGACCATGAGTCGTGTTCACCTGTAATGACTCGTCATGTCCCCCGTTATTAGCCCTAGTCAGTTGTTAGGCAGTGCACCTAATGATTCATCATCAGTGGAAATGACTTGTGGGGTGACTCGTAGTCAAGCCTAGTATAGAACTTCAGAAGTGAGGTAGTGAGGTCAATGACTGGTGACCACGAGTCGTAGTCAGTCAGCACAACTCGTTAGGTCATCCGTTAGGGTCACCTGTCAGTTTTTCCGGTGATTTTCTAAGGGCTATTTAGTAATTTCCTATTATCCTAAGCTTTAAACTACATTGGTTTAGACCTAAATTTAGACTTATTAGAGGGTTTGGATGGTTTCTCCCCTCATTCTCACGTTTACTCTCAGAAAAACTTATCGAAAGTTCTCTCAAGAAACTCTCAAGCAGGCTTAAGGTCTTCCTTCATCACACAAATTCAGGTCTTCTTCTTCTTCGGGGAATTCTAAGCCAGGTATGCGGGAATTCAACAAGGGAATTGTCCTTCCCTTGTTTCCCTCAAAACCCTCCCATAATTTCCCTATCAGTTTAGTCTTGAGTTCTTCAAATATGAATAAATTTTCATGTTGGTTTTCATTAATTTCAACTGGATAATATCCATGTTTATTATTCATATGATCTTTATCAGTTCCTAAGTAAATTGTTATTGTTCTTGCCAAGGTGATTTACAGCCCTAAATTTTCGAGTAAAGATTATTGCATATTAAATTCCATCTAGTTTGTGAAGTATGTTTTGGGCTGAATTTCCTAAAAATTCCTATTATATATATATATATATATATATATATATATATATGCTGAGCAATTATTCCATTGATAAGAATGATTTTTGCCTTGTTGGATGTGATTCCTTTAACTCTTGAAAATTCGTTATATTATGAAATTCATGTGTTGTTGGGATGAGTTCAGTTCTATTTTAGTTGCTTAGTAGTTTAGTTCTGATTGAATGTAGAACCTCTTCAGAACTTTACAGAAATTGTCAACTGATCAGTTTGACTTCAGTCTTTTCCCAAGGTGTCAGTGCTGCCTCCCAATTATCAGAATCAGACTTAGAATCTAGTTTATTGGTCCATTAGGCGGTCATGCCATTTTAGATATATAGCTCTGACCATCCCCAGGACCCCAATTCAGTTTACAAATTGTTCTTAGTTGGTTACAACACTTTCAGATAAGCAGCTCTGACCAGTCTAGAATCCAGTTTGAGAATCTGGTCCGATAAGACTCAAAATGCTTTCAGTTAAATGTCCCTGACTAGTCTTGGGCCCCAGTTTCGAGCTATCAGCTTAGTAGTTCAGTATAGGTTTACAGTGGGAGTCGAACTTAGCACCGAGTGGGTCGGGGTTCCAACACACCCAGGTTCCCAGAACTACGTTGCCAGCGTAGGTTACAGTACTAGTTGGCCTGATTGGCCCCAGAATTTTGTGATCACCTAATTCATGCCTTTATACCCTGCCAAGGTATATTGGATCCTACTGGTATGGTGTATACATCGGACTCCACGTCTAGCTCACGTGGTTATATGTTGGTTATAGACTCTCCCACTAGTCAGTCCGGTCCAGTTTCACAATAATCAGCTCAGCTCAGTTCTGGTTTTATCAGTTTAGCTCAGTTCAGTTCAGTATCCCATACTCAGTACATTCAGACTTAGGACATGCCTTGATCATCAGACAAGGTCATTTTGACCACCTCAATTTATTTCAGTAGTTCAATTCAGTTTACTTATTGGTCATTGCATGTCATATCAGTTCATACATTATATTTAGTTATGTTTTCTCCCACTTACTCAGTACATTCAAAGTACTCACGCATACTTTTATGTTGTATTATTTCATGATACAGTTCCAGGTTCCCAGGCTCAGCAACGTTAGCCGCCACGATTCAGATCCTTTGAAACAGTCTATATAGCTGCCAATAGGCACACCCTAGGTGCGTACACCTGACCGAGGTAGGGGGGTCCTGGCAACTTTTGCAAACTCTGACGACCTGGTAAAATAGGGTGAGGTCTAGAGTGGCCTGAGCTATACTCTGAAGGGCATACTAGGACAACGATAGTCCATAAGCGAACGTCAAGGTAGTAGGCGACCGTCTATGTGATTCCTTCTCTTAGGACGACTATAAGGACGCTACCAGTCGAATACGTTCCTAAGCAGTCATCCCTAACTTTCTACATGAAATATGCTATAATTCTTAGCCTAACGATAATGTTGTGATACTAAGATTCTAGTCCCTTAGCCACTAACTCGTTCTGTACAGAATTCGGATGGCTACTCTGGGCGATTCATGGCCTCGTAGGAAGGTATATCTGGACCTAGCCCTTTGTGGAAACATGTACCTAGGCATGAATAAGAGTATCCTGGGGCATTGGCCCCATGTCTAAACCCTGACAAGGTTTCCTCCTTAAGACGTTCTTAGTCTATCAGATTTCTAACAGCTGGGGTGGTTTCCTGAGCGACCTATACGGCAAGCAATAAGGTGGCTGGGGCTAACGGTTACTAACAATAACTAATTATGTAGCAAGTTGTCGCTCAGTTTATTAGGAAACCCTGGTGCCATTGGCCGAAGGTAAGACTACCCTAGCAAGACTCTGGCCCTAGAGGCGACAAGGTACGCCAATGGCCTGCGAGCAAACTTTACTGTCTATATAGGCGTCAAACAGAAAGTTATTTTGCCCAACTGCGCCTTATGCTGTCTGACTTACCAAATTAGGCCCAACGGCTAACCATATCTTCTAAGGCCTTGGCACGACAGCAAGACATTAGAATCTCTCTAAATGGTAAATAGCTAAGCAGGGAAATCTCTACAACGCTCCCCGTATTAGTCATACTCAATATAGTCTTTCCCACAAGGGATACTACGATGCAATCTTAATTTGTCTTACAACAGCTAATCACAACATATATAATTATTATCTACTTGCAACAGCTAATCATATCATACATACGTTCAATTTACTTACTGAGGTAGCGGTCGTATCACTATACGACAAGAAAACTTTCCAAAAGAGGTCAGCCTTAACGTACAACAAATGTTGATTCTCGTTTATCCAAATATTTCCAACCTGTAGCTAGTAATTCCACTCAATTGCAGCCCTATGCTGAGAGAATAAGGTTATTTCTAATAATAGGAACGACTAATAACAATATCCTTCAAAGAGCATTGACTACAATTCAACTTCGTTCAATTCAGCCAAAAACTCACAAATTCCCGAGAGTTTAGAAGGTAGAAATACTTACCTATCACTTGTAGCTTCTTAGGACTCAATTAGAAGTGATTTCTACAACTTTTACTCGGTGGGGTTCCGATACTCAGATCGAATTTTCAAGAAATAACTCCATAGGGACGTTCCTCGTAGGCCTATAACTCGTTATCCAACATGAATTTGCGTCTAAATGGAGTTTAATAGTGTAATTTTCTAAAAATGATGAAAATTTGAAGAGGAATATCGTTTGGTCGAGGGTCTGCTCTTGGGAAACTTTTAAATGAATTCACTTGAACTTAAAATATATAAATAGGCTTGATATGTTGGCTAGGGGGCGCGGTGCGCTGCCCACAGCGCCAAGAGTCAAGTGCCACACACCGCCTAAGGCGTCAGGATAGGGGCATGCGCGCTGCTGCTTGCGCCCAATCTCTGCTTCGACCTCCTACTCGCTTGATGATGCACTCGTGCGCCGCATGCGTCATATTCAAAAACTCTCAACATATGTAAGCACGCATCAATTAAATAAAAGGAACTCACAGGGTGTAACAATTCTAATCACTCTCGAGCACCTTAGAATCTGTGAAAATCATCAAACTAGTCACAAATCAATCTTCAAACCTAATAGAATTATCAATACTCAAATTTAACCTCATTAACCCAAGATGTTCACTTGGTCAAACTTTTCAAATTTTAAACCTTCAGAACTAAAAATCTTCTCTAAAACTCAACTAATCACCTCAAAATCGTGCAACTCATTTCGTAAGTCACAAATAACATAATAAAGGTGTGAAAAGAAAAGATAATGACCCTATAACTAATTAAGTGAAAATCACAACTCTTACTTATTCGTACAACCTAGCTACTTGTAGAAGCAAGAAGAGGCTAAAGTTGTTAAATACCTAATAACTCAGAAAGCTTACAAATCTTGCTAAGATCGAGGGTGAAAACTGTAAGCTTACAAATCTTATGTAGTAATATAATTGTAATGACATGAAGCTGTAAGTGTTGAATAACACATAAGTTGGTTCTAAAGGAGAAGATTCAACATGAAAGCTAATATTAAGAGGGAAGATGTACTTCAAGAGCTTATAAAGATTGAAGATACTACAAGAGTGCAGACAAAATCTTATGGAGCTGTTATGAGTTTTTTGTCATCAAAAAGAGGAAATCTGTTAAAGCACAGTGATCTCTAAATCTGCATTCAAGATATTTTGAAACTATGTTAAAGTTTTAATGATTGCCAAATTGTGTACAAGTGTCATTTACATGATAAAGAAAGAATATGAAAGTATCAAGAACCAAGTCCTCACAGATCTCCAAAGAAGGAAAACACAATACAACACTACTAAAGGAACTCATAAGTGACCATGTTCCTTTGAGTTGAGAAAGAGGCATCAAAGAGAGAAAATTGAGATTGTTTAGGTATGCACTAGATTTCCATAAAGAATTGCAATAAGGGAGGATAATAATTCTCCAAGGAATTGGAAGAGATATACAAGGAAAGTTATAAACTTTCACATGGAATTAGTTGGAAACAAGGAGTTGAGGAAACCTTATGCACGTCAACAAGAGGAAAATCAAGTCAAATTAGGATTAGATTATTCAAAAGTCTTGAACCAAATCTAACTTGGATTGATAACTGAAAGGCAATGACTTACTCTAATATAAAAATCACGTCATCCAGACTTTGAAGTTTCACCATACCTAAAGACATGGTCCTTAGAGTGTTTCAAGTTCTACAACAAAGAGTCTAGAAAAAAAGTTACTATTATAATAAAAAAACTCGTTTCTATAAAGTCTGATGCACACTATTACTTAGTTTTGGAATAGTTATTTTATGGAGTGGTTTCAAAGCAGGATCTTGATTACATTTTTTAAAAATTGTATTAGATTTTGTCTTGAGTTGTAAAGGGTTGAAGAAGTTTAAAGAGGTTAGAGAAGGCAGAATTATTCAAATAATTTCTTAGGTGTTACAAAAGGTATGGTAAACCTTAAATGATAGTGGAGAGTTGGATCGTGATTTTTGACTCCTAAGCAAAGAGAGTTTTTCACTTTAAATACTTGTGGTGGTTTACTTATTGTAATTTACCTTCTTGCATAGTTTCTCAAAAGAACCTGATTTTTTGAGTATTTAGTACTTGACAAACTAAGAAATGTCCCGAATGCCTTGAGTTTGAAATTGAATTTAACAAGTGGAGTCGAAAATATTTTCCAGGCAACAGGTACAATGTGATGACCACAAACATTTTTGAGTTTCTTAACATAATGTTGAAGGATAAAAGAGAGTACCTTCTGGTTTCCATATTCAGTTCCGTTACGTGGAGGTTTGCTGAATAATTAGGCAGAGGCGTACATAAATTAATAATTTAAACACTATATTTGTGCCTTTGCTTGAAATAATAATAAGAAAAAAGATGACCGAGAGTGAATGCTTACATGTCAATAATATAAATGGGATGCCAATGAGTTCCCCATAGTAGGCAGGGCCCTAACTACTAGAGTGAATCTACTGTATAAAACATGTCCTTATGGGGAGTATGACTTGGTGAAAATATTGTGTGTTCACAAGATGGTAGCCTTGAGATTGAAGTATGAAAATGGATATGATTGAAGCATCTACAAGGACTCTTCATCTGTGTATAAAGTACAATTTTACATCCTTGTATATTTTGAAAGTATTTATCTAGTCCCTCCATAATCAAAACAACTAGTGCCTAAGGATTTGGTAGAATTAAACCTTTTTCCACCTTTTTACAAAGCCCAAACGTGGAAGGAAAAGAGTGAGGCATATTCTTGCATCGTGGAATCTTTTCAAGTCCAATAAGAAAAAAAAGCAGTTAATATGCAAGGAAATTGTCCATAAGAGAAAAATTTGCTGATATTTGAGTAGGGGTGCTTATCGATCGCTTGGGATCTGTTATGTATATTATCGGTTCGGTTTATCTATTTTCGATTTTTAAATATGCTAAACCGATAATCAAACCAATAAGATATTCCTTATTGATTTTCGATTAGTCGGCTTTGATTCTTAACAGTTTGGTTTTTCGATTTAATTTTTCTTTTTTTGCTTTCTCTTATTTTCATTTGTTCATATATACACTATTTTTGTGCGCAAAAGTCTATACGAATTACAATTAGAAACAAATTAACAAAAGTTATTGCTACATAAAAATTGATTTCTTTCTAGTTAAGTAACAAATTTGGATATAGTAGCACGGTAGCAATCTCTAAAAAAAAAGACAAGGACATTACACACTGATGGTAGAACTCCATCAAGCCAACTACTTCAGAAACAAAATAGTGTCACCAAGACTAATAACTATAAAATGCAAAAGAAAATGAAGTTTGTATTTAAATCTAAAGTCACTATTTTATATTAGAGATAAAAAGATAATTTTAGTGTAATCTTATTGGGTTATCGGTTTAATCATTAACTAAAAATCCTAAAACTAAAAACCAAACCGATAGCCCAACAAAAAAAATTTACAAAGTCATTTAAAAATCATTAACCCAATAACCCAATATCAATAAATTAATAATATTTTAATCAGTTTGGTCTATCGGTTAAATTAACTTTTTACACACCCCTATATTTGACACAGTATTCCACTTGATTTTTTAATTTCAAAGTATTTTTGGTGTATTTTGGATTTTCTCATCTGCTTTTGTAATCAATTGTGAAAATTGAATGTCAGTTTAAATCTTAATCAACTTTTGTATTAGGTTATCATCGAATTATAAATAGATTTATAATAAATACACCTAATTTTCTATAAAATACTTTATATCGATAATACTTTTTATAAACAACTGGTACGGTGGTCTATAATCCCTAGGTAAAAAAACTCTATCGTGTGAATTTGAAAAACTATCATTATTAAAGTTTAAAAAATCCTGCAAAATCATCTAATCATATCGATTATCTGATACCACAATATTTAAGTCTTCTAGGATGCATAACCCACATGTCTATGTTCCATTGGGCAATGATTCCCTTTCCCCTCTCCTTAGGTCTATATATCATCATTTTCAATTCGACATATCCGTAATCTATAGAAAAGCTCAAGAACTTCATCTAAAAGTAAAAATGGCGAGAAGGGTCCAAGCCCTCTAACCAGCAGAAAATTAGAGAAACCACCATCACTCCTGCTACCAAACAACATTCCAAGATATTTTGTTATTAAGGAATGACTATGAGAGGTTGTTTTGGGGGCACACAGAGGATTGAGCAACGCTGGAGATGCATCTCAGGTGTATCACTCGCTTTCTATGAGTGCTTCTTGAAAGACTCGCCATAGAACCGGATGATATCATCACCCCTATATATATTGCTATACATCTATATTCTGTTATGTATAATTTTTGTGCTTTCTTTAGATTTTAACACAACGCTAGACGATGCAATATTAAAAATTATAAACCAACATAATCTATAATAAATTAGAGCCAATGAGAAATTATGGACTTTAAGGATCTATAATAAATAAAAAAATATAAAGACAAATTATTGGAATTAAAAAACCGACACGTTATTGGAACCCTAAATTCCAATTTGCACAACTCCAATTAATTGTGGATAAGTATTCAATAGACCGATCCATTCTCAACTGCCAACAAATATATTTTCTGCTTGACTACACCACAGGTTAATAATTAACTACTTGGTATATAAAGTCCAAGGCTATTCTATGGCTAAAGAAGCAATAATTAAATAAATTAAAATAATAAAGGACTTACTGTTGGAGTTAAGTGATGAGTGTGAATTGGAAAATGGAGGGAAATGAATTGGAGGAAAGAAAAAGTTGAAAAGTTTCTTTTTCAATGGTAGTCATTCCGAACAGACACCATCTGAACAGGTGTCTTCACACTCCTTCACTTCAGATATTTGGCTATAAATAAAGGCCTTTTGCCGTCATTTTTGAAGTATTTTTTGAGACTTTTGCTAGCAAATTTAAAGATCATACTGCATATTTTGAAAAAATCAAAATTTGAGTCTATTGTATGACTCGTTACGATTCTTCAAGTTCGACGAGGTTATTGGTGTTTGAGGTGCTGCTACACCATTAACTGGTAATTCTGTTTTATCCTAGGATAAAGTAATTCAAAAACCTCGAGTACAGTGAGGGAATTAAATTCCTTAAGGACACAGTGAATTCTGTGGACTTGGATATTATTCTTTTCTTTGCTTTATATATTTGAACACAGGACAACAACAAGCTTAAGGATTTTATTTTGGTTAATATTTTCTGTGTTCATCTATTTTCTGGTTTTAGAGTCTAAACCTTTCTAGTTTTTCTACTCTTGTTGAGATTAAAATCCTTGTGATTTTCTACTCATTGTGATTGCTGGTTTGAAGATTTTAAAACTTCACCACGATAATCTGATTGTTGATAATTTGGTTTGAAGATATAGAAGCTTCACCGATCACTCAGTTTAGTTCTGTCAAAAGTTTTTCGATTTGAAGAAATAGAATCTTCATCGATTGCTAAATTTTATTATTATTGTTCAACATATATGACAAGAACAACTGACCCCATGCTTTGACTCTACAAGCAATGGAATCTCCTCCACCCATGCTGTGCAAGCACCGGCTCCGGTAGAAAAGCCCGAAAAGTTTTCTGGCATTGACTTCAAACGTTGGGAGCGGAAGAACATCTTCTATTTGACCAAATTGTGTATGTAGAAGTTGTTATACCCCGTAAAATTTCCAACACATAGATGGCCTATTCGCGTGTTGGTTAAGAGTATTTGAAAGTCATACATGCTAAAAAAAGACCCGGGAAAAGACCGGACGAGAAACCAGTCGAACCATCATGGAAGGAGCCGGGGCGGAGCCCCTCCGCGATGGCAACGTGTCACGGAGGTGGAGCCTCCGCGTTGGCTCCGTGACACGTTGGCCCTGTCCAGCCCCAACTATATAAACCAGTCACTTCGGTTTTTAATGATATAACTCATATAATTTCCAAAGAAACCGAGGGAAAACAGGGAGGAACGAGAATCTCTTATAATATTCATCCGATTACGCTGTAAAACGCGGTCTAAACTCAAATTAACTCTAGATACCGAGGTATTAAGCTGTAAGGAGCATTCCTACGGATTTAGTTTCGTGAAATTTGGCCGGCGAATCGTTGTGCTACCGAACTAAGGTAAGTGGAATTGCTCCAAACTAGTGTCAATATACTCCTATCGCTAAAGTGAGTATTTCTCCCTTCTGGACTTTCGAGAAATAGCGAGTTTTTGACCGTCTTTCGGTAAGCCAAAGTTTAGGCTATAAATATATCGAAAGTGACGTTTTCTTTTAGAATATTGGTGTATTTAGTTCTAATTGACATATATGTAAATGCAGTTGGGAGAAATAGCTGGAGTACTGATCGAGCTTCATCCGTTAGTCGGATAAACCGAGGTTAAGGTATGTAAAGCCAGTTTCTTCAGCAAGTTAGTAGTTTTAGCATTGTATAGCACAGTAAACTCCGTAGTAGAATTCCTGGAGTTGAATATTGAGTATTGTGCAAGTTCAGTAAATCTGGTTTGCGTTGTTATATCGTACTCAGTCCGAAAGTTGGTAAAGCATGCGCCAAAATGGCAAGTTAGCATTCCAGACTCAGTGTAGCCCAGTATGTGATTAGCAAGCATGTTTCTAGAATAATATGACAGATATTCAGAATAAGAGTTAGTAAAGTAAAATCAGACAGTCAGATATTATCTTGGCTGCAGATTAGCCATACAGACAGATGATATCTTGGCTACAGTATAGCAATACAGTTAGATAGTATCTTGGCTATATATTAGCCATACAGTTAGATACAGATCACAGATTCAGTATAAAGCAGTATGAGAATCAGTATAATACAGAAAGGGATCAGAATAAGAAATCAGAACTCAGATAGTATTTTTCAGTTTAAACATGCTTTCTATATATATGTGCTTATTGTTTGTTGAGACTTGGTTGTGTCGTGAGGGCACCCTTTTGAGCGTCCTCGCCGCCCCTGGTTTGGTAACTGTGTCACCCACTGAGCAGGTGGGTTTACGTCACTCCAAGGAGTGGCATGCCATCCCTAGTTTGGACGAAGATGGGATGAAGCTTTCCCCATACCAGGCTGATCAGCATTACAGTACAGATAGCCCTGTTGTGCGCAAGCGCCCAGGGAACAGACTCAGATACAACTACAGTTACAAATATAGTATAGGAGTCCTCTGGACTCAGACACAGTTATTTATATCGAAGGCTATGGCCCGAGACGGAGACCCAAGGGGCCGGCAGAGGTGCTCGTAGTTAGCAGACGAGTGGAGTGACTTAATATTTGGCTAGTTTTGACCCGGGTAGGGGTATATAGATTGTTTGCTTGCTTGGCGCCATCCGGATTATGGGGGCTGGTATTGGCACTTGTTTTCTATACATATATATGTGTTTATGTGCTATATATTAGTTAATAGAGAGCAGGCCGCCGTGTCTACAGGTACGCTCCTGCCCTATCACAGCATAGAAAATCTAATTCAGTTCATATCAGTTCTTACAGATTTAGTTATCTCCTGCTATTCAGAATGCTAGTTATGTTATTTGTATTCAGTTGTATCCAGTTGCTTTGCATACTCGGTACCAGTGGTACTGACGCCCGTTTGGAGCGCTGCATTACTTGCCTGCAGGTACTCATAGACGAGGAGGCGATCCCTCGTGATTCCAGCCAGCTTATAGAGTCATCAGCTCCTGTCATCCGGAGCTTGATATTCAGAGGTGTAGTTCATTTCCTTTTATTGTACAACATGGGTAGGCAGGGGCCCTGTCCCGACCATTTCATCAGTACTCATAGAGGCTTGCAGTCTGTATATATTTTCCTGTGGTTAGTTATGCCCATCGTGTGAGGCCGTGCGTGTGTTTAGCTGTTTAGCATTGTTGATTATGTTGGCCGTGAGGGGCCATAGTCTGATAGTAGTGGTGACATTGCCGGCCACGTAGTTATTCAGTATTCTATTATCGAGTTACAGATAACTAGACAGCATGGTGGCCTTGTCGGCCCGCATAGGTTTCCCCCTTTGTGAGTATGTTTTTGGTTAGCTGAAATTTTATACAGGTGGCTATAGGCTCAGTCGGCCGGAGGCTGTGTTTACAGCCATTATTATAGTCCGTCGTTTCCAGAAATCAGAGTTAGAGCTTAGGCACCAAATATGCTTAGGCTCACCAGTTAGCAGTCTAGGTCCTACTAGGGCACCAGGTGCCAGTCATACCCCCCAAGGCGGGGGGTGACAAACTTGGTATCAGAGCAGGTCGTGTCCCAGGGAGTCTGCAAGCCATGCTAAGTAGAGTCTTATCTATGGATGTGTTGTGCACCACATACTATAGGCAGGAGGCTGCGAGGCATGATAGGACGGTTACTCTTCTTTCTCATTCAGTCGTGCTATAGAGCAGTACAGTATAGGGTTGGGTCCCTAAAACTTATCATATTCTTTGTCTAAAGATAGGAATGGCAGACCAGCGTCACCCTGCCACTGACAGAAGGTTAGACACAGCAGGAAAAGGCACCAGCAGGATGCCTCAGTTTCATTCAGAGTCAGCCTGATCTGAGGGCGATATAGAGGCTTCATCACAGCCCTCTCAGCAGTCCCCCTCACATCAGGAGTCGTTGGGCACGACACCGCCTCCGATAGCTCCTGTACCTTCGCCATCAGACCAGGAAGTTTGGAGCGCAGTGGTTATGTTGGCACAAATGATGGCCACACAATGCCAGTCAGAGCCACCTGTAGCAGCAGAGCCTTCAGGTGGGTCAGGTAGTTCCAGGGTCAGGGAGTTTTTGGCACTAGGTACCCCATAGTTCACTGGGTCAGATTAAGCAGAGGACCCCCAGGATTTCCTAGATCAGATGCAGAGAATTTTCCGGGTTATGCATGTGACCACCACAGAATCAGTTGAGTTGGCAGTGTTTCGGTTGCGGGACATAGCTGTATTATGGTACGAGAGTTGGAAAAGGTCTCGAAGGAGAGATGTTGCCCCTCCGACCTGGTCCAGCTTCTCGGAGGCCTTCCTGGACCGTTATTTGCCACGGGAGATTTGGCAGGCCCGGATGGATCAGTTTTTGCATTTGGAGCAGGGGGCGAGGAGTGTATGAGAATATGCCCTACAGTTTGACTCCCTAGCCTGCTATGCTCCAACTTTTGTGGACACTATGCCATCCAGAGCCACCGGTTCATTATGGGTCTGAACCCAGAATATATTGAAGCTTGCATGATGGCTACGTTACGAGAAGATATGGATATTGCCCGAGTACAGGCCTTTGCCCAGACCATTGAGGGCCTTAGACAGCGGCAACAGGGCAGTAGACAGACAAATCAGGAATAGCGCCACAGAGACAGATTAGATGGAATGCAGAGGGAGGTTCAGAGAGGACCCAAGCCTCGATTGTCAGATAGACCCCCTAGACCCCCACCTCAACCACAGCAGCAGCAGCGAGGTAGATTTGCTCGTCGAGGGCTGTCAGAGTCTGGTGGCAATTTTCGAATAGTAGATTCCTCGCAGTAGAGAAGGGGGGAGCAGAGCAGATTTACACCCCTACCCTGCCTTAATTGTAGCCGACCTCACATCGGAGCTTGTAGATATGGCTCCTCGGGGTGTTATATTTGCAGGCAGGAGGGGCACCGCATGAGAGATTGTCCGGCCATGGGACAAGAGAGCAGAGATAGTCAAGACAGGGGATCCGCAGGGCCATGAGTTCCAGCAGCCTCGGTAGGGCGTAGGCCCTCAGGTTTAGCAGGTAGAGGCCGAGGTAGATCAGGAGCCTCCAGTTCAGGTACGGGCTCAAGCCATACCTATGCATTACCAAGGAGACAGGACTCAGAGGTGTCTCCAGATGTGGTAACAGGTATGATGACTATTTGCTCATACCCTGTTTATGTATTGATTGATCCAGGGTCTACTCTGTCATATATTACCCTATTTGTGGCTCGAAAGTTTAATGTCGCATCAGAGTTATTACAGCAGCCCTTTTCAATATCTACACCCATCGGTGACTTCATTATAGCTAGTAAAATTTATCGAGGGTGTACAATAGAGGTTGCTGATGGCCAGACTACAGCAGATCTGGTAGAGTTAGAAATGATTGATTTCGATGCCATTATAGGTATGGATTGGTTGGTGCCATGCTATGCTAACGTAGAATGTTGGACCAAGACGGTCCGATTCCACTTTCTAGGAGAGGCAGTGCGAGAGTGGAAAGGCAGCACAGCTACTCCAAAAGGTAGGTTTATTTCCTACCTTCAGGCGAGGAAATTGATAACTAAGGGATGTATCTACCACCTAGTCAGGGTTCAGGATGTTCGGGTAGAATCCCCAACACTTCAGTCTATTCCGGTGGTGAATGAATTCCCTGATGTATTTCCAGACGAGTTACCTGGTATTCCCCCAGAAAGGGAGATAGATTTTGCAATTGACTTGCTACCAGGTACTCAGCCTATATCAATTCCTCCGTATCAAATGACTCCTGCTGAACTCAGAGAATTAAAGGAGCAGCTGAAGGACCTGCTAGATAAGGGTTTTATCAGGTCGAGTACTTCACCGTGGGGTGTGCCAGTTCTATTCGTGAGGAAGAAGGATGGCTCGCTCCGCATATGTATAGATTACCGGCAGCTGAATAAAGTTATAGTAAAGAATAAGTATCCGCTTCCTAGAATAGATGATTTGTTTGATCAGTTACAGGGGGCCAGATATTTCTCCAAGATTGAATTGCGGTCCGAATATCATCAGGTTCGAGTTCGTGAAAGAGACATTCCCAAAACGGCTTTCAGGACCCGATATGGACACTTTGAATTCCTAGTTATGTCCTTTGGGTTGATGAATGCCCCAACAATATTCATGGACCTGATGAATAGCATTTTCAGACCATACCTGGACCTATTCATGATAGTGTTTATTGATGACATTCTGGTGTATTCTCGCTCTGAAGCAGATCACTAGACTCATTTACGGACAGTGCTCCAGATTCTCAAGGACCGTCAATTATATGCTAAGTTCTCCAAGTGTGAATTCTGGCTGAACTCAGTAGCCTTCTTGGGGCATATTGTGTCGGATGCTGGTATACAGGTTGACACGCAGAAGATAGCAGCAGTTAAAGCCTAGCCTAGGCCTACCACTCCGATCGAAGTCTGCAGTTTTCTGGGGTTAGCGGGATATTACAGGAGATTTATTGAGGGATTCTCTACTATAGCGACACCTCTGACCAAACTGACGCAGAAAGCAGCGAAGTTTCAGTGGACAGAGGCATGTGAGCAGAGCTTCCAAGAGTTAACAGACAAATTAACCTCCGCCCCAGTGTTAGCATTGCTAGAAGGTACAGAAGGTTATTCAGTGTATTGCGACGCATCAGGCGTTGGGTTGGGTTGTGTGTTGGTGCAGCATGGTAAGGTGATTGCGTATGCTTCCAGACAGCTAAGGAAACACGAAAAGAATTACCATACCCATGACCTGGAGTTAGCCGCAGTGATCCACGCTCTGAAAATCTAGAGGCATTATCTGTATGGCGTTCATGTAGACATTTTTACAAATCACAGAAGCCTGCAGTACATTTTCACATAGAGGGAGTTAAATCTGCGGCAGCGTTGCTGGTTAGAATTGCTGAAAGATTATGATGTAAACATTCTCTACCACCCACGGAGAGCTAATGTAGTAGCAGATGCCCTCAGCCGTAAGTCAATGGGGAGTTTAGCGTATTTGCGACCCGAGAAGCGGGAGTTAGCCAAGGAAATTCATCAACTAGCTGGTTTATCCATTCGAGTAGTAGAAATAGAAAATAACAAAGCAGTGATTTAGAACTCTGCTGTGTCGTCGTTAGTTACAGAGGTAAAAGAACGGCAGTACGAGGACCCTGACTTAGTCCAGCTCAGAGATAGAGTTCAGAAAGGTAAGGAGCCAAATTTCCAAGTGACTGAGGATGAAGTGCTGCATTGTAAGGGACGCCTATGTGTCCCGAATGTTTCAGGGTTTCGCCAGAAGATCATGTATGAGTTATATTACGCTCGCTATTCCCTCCATCCAGGAGCAACGAAAATGCACCACAACATCAGAGACATCTACTGGTGGCCAGGTATGAAAGCTGAAATAGCTGAATTTGTATGTAGATGTCCTAACTGCCAGCAGGGTAAAGCAGAACACCAGAAACTGGGCAGTCTGACGCAAGATATAGTTGTACCTTTGTGGAAATGGGAAGCGATAAATATGGATTTTGTAACAGGGTTAGCCCATACCAGACGCAGAAACGATTCTATTTGGGTAATCGTTGACAGATTAACAAAATCAGCCCATTTCCTGCCAGTACGAACTACATTCTCTGCTGAGGATTATGCTGAACTGTATATCAGAGAGATAGTCAGATTGCACAGTGTTCCAGTGTCTATTATCTCAGATAGAGGAGCACCATTTACAGCGAGATTCTGGCAGTCATTCCAGAGAGGCTTGGGGACACAGATTAACTTAAGTACAGCCTTTCATCCTCAGACAGACGGGCGAGCAGAACGAACCATCCAGATGCTCGAAGATATGCTACGAGCGTGTGTACTAGATTTTGGGGGTAGCTGGGATGAGTGATCTTGGGAAGATTTATATGCCCAAGTGATACTCAAACGTATCATTTTTGCCTTGTTTGTTGTGCAATGTGTATATATTCTCATGTAGTTGGTAATAAAATGCGAATTTATACTAACCAACATGATTAGCATTTGTTTTGCAGGAAAATATGATTTTTAGGAGCTAAAATGCAAGTTGGAACTATATCGGAGTTAAACTTGGATGTGAGCGTGGAAAAGACATTGGAATGCACAAATTATAGGGGCTCCGTGATGGAGCCGTGCCACGCTACCATCGCGGAGGCACACTGCCTGGAGAGGAAATTAAATGGTAAATTCCAGTGTGGCCTCGCGACAACTCCGTGGCACGGAGATAGGCAGGAGTTGGCCTCCGTGCCACGTTGAGGCTATTTTACCGGACCCTGGATTTCCAGCGAAGGTCCGCGTCCACGCCGTGTCACGGAGGCAGTGCTCCGCGTTAACCTCCGTGGCACGTTGCTTGTTATTCCGGGAAAAATTTCCCACTAGTATAAATAGCACACTTAGGTTTATTTTAATTAGTTCAGACTTGGTGGAGCTAGGACGTGGGTTAGGAGCAGTTGAGGGACGAAAAAGCTAAGAGATTTCTTCTCTTCCTTTCTTCTTTCTATCAATTGTATGCATGATTTACACTTGTTTTAGGATGATCAATTCACAAATGAGTGGCTAATTCTCTTCCTTGCTAAGGTTTTGAACAATGGTGATGAATTTTGATTGTTAATGATATGGTTTTCTTCTTCTTCTTTCATGTTGTTCTATTAATTCTTGTTCTTACTGCATTAGTGTGTGGCCGACACTAATGTACATCTAAAAAGTCCAATTTCACTCGAGAGAGCAAGAAATTGGAAAGTTGTGAATTAAAAGGGTATTGTTCTTAACTTGATTTGGGAAAATTGGGTTTTGATGTGCTTTCCTGATAGAAATATACTTGAAAGCCGTATTAGTCAATTTAGGAACCGGAATTGTATTGCTAGATCATAAATTGCATTTGATCACAGAAATGTAGACGGATGGTTTATGATTCTAAATCAACGTGGGATGATCTTGCACGGAAGTTTTTGATTAGATTTTTCCCTTCTGGTAAAACAGCCAGACTTAGAAGTCAAATTCTAAGTTTTAAACAGAGGGAGGGAGAAAATCTATATCAAGCCTGGGAAAGATTTAAATCCATGTTGCGGGACTGTCCTCATCATCATCAGTCCAACGAGGTGTTGGTACACACATTTATTGAGGGTTTGGAATCCCATACTAGAATTCTGTTAGACTCAGCAACTGGAGGGCAAGCGCCGGAAAAGACCTATGAGGAGTTGTACACTTTGCTCAACCGAATTTCACAGGGCAATCCAGAATGGAATGCAGATTCATCAAGAGGTGGAGCAAGGAAAGCAGCGGGAGTGCTTGAAGTGGACGGATTTACAGCTATCGCTGCACAGATAGCTGCTTTGCAAAATCAGTTAAACAACCACTTCAGCAATATGAATTTGAACCAGCCTTCAGTTTCAGTCAATGCAGTTCAGCAGATGTGGTGTGAAGTGTGTGGTAGTAGTGAGCATTCAGCCGAGTGCTGTGGTGCAAATCCTGATTCTGTTAACTTTGTGGGCAATGCACAGAGAAATCAACAGCAGTTTGGTAGTGGCTACAACTCAAGTTGGAGGAACATCCAAATTTTTCGTGGGGTAGCAACAACCAACAAGGCCAAGGTTCTGGTCAGGGTATGCAGAGAAATCAAGGAGGGCAACAAAACTATCAAGCTCAATTTAGAAATCACAATGCCCCTCCTCCACCACCATCACCGACCATTGAGGAGATGTTCAAAACCATGATCGCTAATCAGGCACAATTGTAGGCTGACTATGTTAAATTGGCAGCCGAAGTGAAGAATAATCAGTTGGCGACCAAAGCTCTTGAATATCAGTTTGGGCAATTTGCCAGTACCCAAAATACAAGACCCAGAGGAGGACTACCTAGCGACACGGATCCTAATCCGAAGCAGGTAAATGCAGTGACCACGACGAGTGGTTTACAGTTGAAGGAGGTGGAACCGGAAAGACCGCCTCAAAAGTCAGGAGCAGCAGATGTTGAGGGAGAGAAAATCTCAGATAAGGGGAAGACTAAAGAAGCTGAACCAGAAAGGCCTCCACCCCCGTTCCCTCAACGACTTAAGAAACACAAGGAGGAGGCGTGTTTTAAGAAATTTATGGAGGTGCTTAAACAAGTACATGTTAATTTACCTCTTGTTGATGTCTTGCAGGGAGTGCCCAAATATGCAAAATATATTAAAGACATCGTGGCTAACAAAAGTCGCTAGACTGAGTATGCCACAGTAGCTTTGACGGAGGAATGCACTTCCCGGATTCAAAAAAGACTGCCCACGAAACTGAAAGACCCTGGAAGTTTTACTATCCAGCTCACTATTGGGCAGAGTATCCGAGCTCGTGGATTATGCGACTTGGGAGCAAGCATAAATCTGATGCCATCTTCGGTATTCAGAAAGTTAGGTCTAGGGAGTCCTAGACCTACAACTGTAATCTTGCAATTAGCAGACAGGTCCTTGGCTAAGCCGGATGGCATTGTTGAGGATGTGTTAGTGCAAGTGGGCTCCCTCATTTTTCCGGTCGATTTTATTGTTCTGGATTTTGAACCAGATGCTGAAGTCCCATTTATTTTGGAACGACCCTTTTTGGCAACCGGAAAAGCATTAATTGACGTAGCTGCGGGTCAACTTACAATGCGAGCACATGACAAGGTCGAAGTATTCGATGTGTATAAAGCACCTAAGCTCCCGACGATGAATGAAGAACTCTCGGTGATCAATGTGATTGATCATGGGAATGCAAATCAGATGAATGATTCCGAGAGTTACTAGGAAGGCCACCGGATAAGGTTGAGAACTACTGGGGGGAGGACCATGATCGTGACAAATCGTCCATAACCCTAGTAGATAATTGAGCATAAAGGACGTCGAGCCGCGACGGTAAACCAGGCGCTGCACGGGAGGCAACCCGTGAAAAATATTTTCTTTCTTTCTTTTTTTTAGTGTAAATAATTTTTATTTTTATTTTTCTTTTCTTGATTAGGTTTAGATTCTTGTTTTAGTTAATATTTTTCATTTTAGTTAGGGAAATCTATTAATCTAACCAATTTTGTTTAATGAGGTGATTTTCAGGTCTAACGGAGAGAAATATGCATGGAATTGGGAAGAATAAGGCAAGGTATGAAAAAATAATTTAATGGAAGAAAAAGTGCACTGGCGCGTTGGCTCTGTGTCACGGAGGAAGGGCTCCGCGTTACCCTCCGCGACACGTTGAAGGCATAATTCGGATTTTTTAAAATTTCCAGTAAGCCAACGCGTTGGCTCCGTGTCACGGCGGAGGGGCTCCGCGTTACCCTCCGTGACACATTGCCTTACATTTGGTGCCGGGTCACACCGGGTTGCCGGGTGACCCGCGTGTTTTCTTTAAATAAACCCCCGATTTTCGCCCAAATCTCCCCATTTCTCTCCCTTCCGCGACCAAAACACCCATTTCCCCCTCCCCAAGCACCGTGCCACGTTACTAGGCAAGGAATTCGTCAAGTTTCTTCGGTTCTTCAATTCAAAGGTATGTTTTCCTCGTTTCTCTCAAATTTTTGGTGATTTTAGGCGACTTTGGGCATGCGAGGTGAGATATATCACCCTAAGTAGAAATTTAACATGATGTTGAGTTATTTGTGATGGATATATGTTCGGATTGTTCTAATTAGCGTTTGAACTTATCGATTACGTAAATAATTTGAATTTGATTGTAGAATTGTATTCTAGGGCATGGGTTCTTCAATTTGACTTGCGTGACTTGATAATTCGGTAAATTAGATGCCGGGGTGTGTTTGTAAATTGAGATAAGTCGTTGTAAATATTGTATGAATGTTAAAAGACGATGAATTCTCAAATTTTTGGGAAAGTGCGAAAATTGTGTAAATTGGTTTGATTATTTGGATTCGTTTGTATATAGAATGTTTTTGTCGTTGTTTTTAGTTTTTGTTTTTGTTGCTAAGTGCGATAGTTGAATTGTTGGCGATACTAGGATTGGGATTAGCTGTATGAAGTCTGAGTAGTACGCTAACCGTTATGCTGTCGAAATTTTTGTGAACACACTAAGCATAAAATGTATAGTTGTTGTCTTTGGTGTAAGTAGAGTTATCCTTGCCATAGTTTGTAAAAGTAGCTAAGGACTAAGTGTGGGGTAAACGTTGTGTAACCAGACCTTAGCCGAAGTTAACATGTTTAAAGCTTAACTGTGTGCTTGTTTGTGTATATTGACAGGTACAATGGCGAGTAGGCAAGATAAGGGCAAGGGTGCTTCTACCTCAGGCACCGGTAGAAAGCGAATGAGACTGGGCACCGCAGTCCCAGCTGCACCAGCTGTTCTGCGCGTCCAACGCCGCCAATACGGAACAAGATGGGTAACCGAGGAAGGAAAGAAATGGTATACTAAGCATAAGGAGAGCAAGTACTTTCCGGAAGAACATATTGCACGGGAACCACTAGCACAGGAGTTTCCCCGTATTGTGCAGAGGATTGAAGCAGCTGGGCTCAGCTTTATATTCCAGGAGCCCAAGGAGTGCAACCTACATTTGGTTCGGGAGTTCTACGCAAATTGGAACCCGGCCATCAGAAGCCACACAATAAAAATCAGAGGGCAGATTGTTACTCTGGAACCCCAGCAGTTCAATGCCATCGTTGGAGCGCGGGACATAGACGCTCACGTTCTTCACCAGCTAAACATCACCCCACCGTACGCCGACATCAGACGTACGTTGTGTGGGGCTCGATCCACAGCCCGATGGAGTAGACATAAGGAGAGGGGTTACCACCAGACTCTGCCTTATTCGCAGATGAACAGGGAGGCCAGAATATGGCTGAAGATAGTGTGTTCGTGCTTGATCCCGAGAGTTCACATGACGGATGTGACTTGGGACCGTGTCTGCTTGGTGTATGCCCTTATGAAAGGGCTAGAGATTAATGTTGGGGCGGTTATCATATCTGCCATGAAGAGAGCCAGACTACACCAGGGCCACATATACGGGTTTGGCGGACTCATCACCACCTTCCTCCAAGGCCTCGATGTCGAGGAAGAAGCCTTGGATTACATCCCACAGTTGGAGCGGAGGGCCCTCGATGTGACAAGAACTAAGGGCCCCGACACCACACACGGGCCAGTGCTGACTTTGGGCGAGCGACATGCTCGTGACGATCAGTACATGGCACGTATGTTCGGCATGCAAATGCTTTAGCTATGGATTGGTGGGAGACCAGCCACCGAGGAAGAGTTATTGCAGTTAGAGCTGGATTACCCATTTGGCGAGAATGCCAGAGCCTTATGCCGAGTGGGACCAGCCTTCGTGGAGCCTATTGATGACGATGTCCCTACTGACGAGGAGACACGTCGGGAGGACTCCGATGTGGAGTCCGATGACGACGATGGAGCTGACTCAGACATGGGCGACGAGGCAGCAGCACCGGATGATTAAGTCAAATATTTCGACTGAGCAGGGAGTTCCACCACCCAAAATTTTGTGCTTTGTATTTTTGTGAACACTGGGGACAGTGTTCGATTTAAGTGTGGGGTGGGGAGTAGCTAGGTGCTGGGACTTAGGCTCTAATCTGCTGTATGCTTTTTCCTTGGTTTGTATGTATGTTTGTGCTACCCTGCTGTGAACTGATTTGCGTGTATCCGTATATATTTTTGTGGTTACTGATGTGTGTTATGCAAAGTTGTGGTTTCCAGTGTAAATAGTTTGTAAATATTTCTTTCTTATCGAAATGATCGATATTTTTCAAATTTTTTGCGAAAATATTTTGCACTTATCAAAATCTTTTATAAATATTTTTCTATCGAAATGATCGATGTGTTGCAAAATTTTTCGGTTTTTATTTTTTTTTGGGTTTCTTGGAGTTTGTTTTCGGTTCTTTTACCGAGAATAGTCCCATTGAACCGATGTCATAGTTAGTGATCGTTCCCTATGATGGATGGATGACGACCGTCTTAAGGGAAATGTAGTCGATAGGAGTAGGATTTTAATTTGTTTTCAGTTTTTCTTTGGTGGATTGCATCAATGAACCTGTAGTTGCTTTATGGTTGCAAAATTTCATTGCGTGTTGTAACTGATGTTCAAAATGTGAAAGTGATTCGGTTGAAAGCATGCAATTTTGTAAATATGTTGAGTTACCTAGGCTATAGAATTTGATTCGGTATGATTGAGGCTTAATTCTTGAATTCATGTAATTGGCTAATTCAAGAGTCTGTGAATACATCTTGATTTGAGCATGTGCATGTAGTGTAAAGTGAGGTATTGTTATTCCATGCTATTGTGAAGTGTCTAGAACTTGCCTGGTGTGTGTACAAAACGAAATGAAGGAGGTGTAGTGTTGGAAAGGATGTAGGCATTTCTTTGTTTTAACCGAGAGTTTCTATATTTTTTTCTTGTCATACTCTACCTTTTTATGTGATTGTATACCCTAGTCAGCCCTTTTGAGCCTTTAGCCAATTCTTTCTTTCTTTTGTCCAAAATTGTATAAACCAAGCTTTATTCCTTCTTTTCATTAGCTGTAAAAGTCTATACAAAACTCTTAAGCGCTTACGAAGAAAAGAGAATTTTTCCCAAAGTGTCAAAGAGTGAGAAGAGTGAAAAGAAAAAGAAAAGCAGAGTGAGGAAAGAAAAGATGAGGTTGAAGAGGCACTTGTTATAATGAAATGATGAGGAGGGTACATGAAAACCCTTTGTTTGGTGTCAAGTGTGTTTGATGAAATGGGCTGTACGAAAGTAAACCAGCATGAATGAGAGGAAAAGAGAAATAAGAAGAAAAGTTATCCACGAGTCAATGGGAATGTGTGAAAAGGCGCTTAAGGATGCTAGCGACTATTATTGGCTAATCCAATATATATACTAGTTCCATAGCCCCGTTACAACCCATTAAAGTCCTACGTGATCCTACATTGCATTTCTTTATATTAGTGGAGTAATACACTAAGGGCAAGCCTATGGGTCATGACATGATGCATGTGAATTCTTTTGGGAGAGTGAGTGAAATTAATTTTTATATGCCCCTACTTGAATGTTTGTGTGTTGCATGAACATAAAGGGGAAGACTCTCTTGAGTTGTGAGGGCACATGCTTGATGAAAGATTGATTTTCGTGTCGGATATCTTGACTAGCTGATTTGCATGAGTTTGCCGATCTCGAGAGTCAATTCTTAAAGTCTAGGAAGTCTTGATGCATGAAAGGTCATTGCATTGTAAGACCATGCATGTTTTCTTGATGATTTGCAAAAAATTGAATAATCGGTATGACCGTAGCGTAAATTGTCGCATCATAGTGACAAAGGTTGCGATGTAGTTTGCATGAGCTGTGTATGTGTTGTTCGAGGACGAACAAGGATTTAAGTGTGGGGTAAGTGATCTTGGGCAGATTTATATGCCCAAGTGATACTCAAACGTATCATTTTCGCCTTGTTTGTTGTGCAATGTGTATATATTCTCATGTAGTTGGTAATAAAATGCGAATTTATACTAACCAACATGATTAGCATTTGTTTTGCAGGAAAATATGATTTTTAGGAGCTAAAATGCATGTTGGAACTATATCGGAGTTGGACTTGGATGCGAGCGTGGAAAAGACATTGGAATGCACAAATTATAGGGTCTCCACGATGGAGCCGTGCCACGCTACCATCGCGGATGCACACTGCCTGGAGAGGAAATTAAATGGCAAATTCCAGTGTGGCCTCGCGACAGCTCCATGGCACGGAGATAGGCCTCCGCGTTGGCCTCCGTGCCACGTTGAGGCTATTTTACCGGACCCTGAATTTCCAGTGAAGGTCCGCATCCACGCCGTGTCACGGAGGCAGTGCTCCGCGTTGACCTCCGTGACACGTTGCTTGTTATTCCGGGAAAAATTTCCCACTAGTATAAATAGCACACTTAGGTTTATTTTAATTAGTTCAGACTTGGTGGAGCTAGGACGTGGGTTAGGAGCAGTTGAGGGATGAAAAAGCTAAGAGATTTCTTCTCTTCCTTTCTTCTTTCTATCAATTGTATGCATGATTTACACTTGTTTTAGGATGATCAATTCACAAATGAGTGGCTAATTCTCTTCCTTGCTAAGGTTTTGAACAATGGTGATGAATTTTGATTGTTAATGATATGGTTTTCTTCTTCTTCTTTCATGTTGTTCTATTAATTCTTGTTCTTACTGCATTAGTGTGTGGCCGACACTAATGTACATCTAAAAAGTCCAATTTCACTCAAGAGAGCAAGAAATTGGAAAGTTGTGAATTAATAGGGTATTGTTCATAACTTGATTTGGGAAAATTGGGTTTTGATGTGCTTTCCTGATAGAAATGTACTTGAAAGCCGTATTAATCAATTTAGGAACCGGAATTGTATTGCTAGATCATAAATTGCATTTGATCACAGAAATGTAGACGGATGGTTTATGATTCTAAATCAACGTGGGATGATCTTGCACGGAAGTTTTTGATTAGATTTTTCCCTTCTGGTAAAACAGCCAGACTTAGAAGTCAAATTCTAAGTTTTATCAGATCCGGCAGAGAGTAGGCCAAGTGGCATACGAATTGAACTTGCCTCTAGAATTAGAATCCGTTCATCCAGTTTTCCACGTATCTATGCTAAGGAAGTGCATAGGAGACCCATCCAGAGCAGTCCCAGTCCAGGATATCTAGGTTACGGAAGAGCTGGCCTATGAAGAGGTTCCAGTAACCATCTTAGACAGACAGATTCGTAGATTGAGAACTAAAGATATTGCATCTGTCAAGGTATTGTGGTGTAACAGGAACCGTCAGGAGATGACTTGGGAGGCGGAGGAAGATATGAAGACCAGATACCCTCATTTATTTCAAGCCTAGTCAGGTGACCGGTATGTTAGTATTATTATCTTATGCAGTGCCTTATAGTATACATATAAATGAGGAGGTCTATTTTAATCTGTCATTTAAATACTATAGTATTGTGTGGAGTACCTGTATAGGACTTTTCTGCATTTCAGGTTTTTGGGATAGTCCATATTACAGGGAAAACTCTGCCAAAATTTTTCTAGAAACAAGTTGAGTAAATTGAGAAGTCCTCTAGATAGAAGTTTACATTCGAGGACGAATGTTCTGGGGGGGGGGGAGAATGTTATACCCCATAAAATTCAACACATAGATGGCCTATTCGTGTGTTGGTTAAGAGTATTTGAAAGCCATACATTCTAGAAAAAGGCTCGGGAAAAGACCGGACGAGAAACCTGTCGAACCATCGCGGAAGGAATCGGGGCAGAGCCCCACCGCAATGGCAACGTGTCACAGAGGTGGAGCCTCCGTGTTGGCTCCGTGATACGTTGGCCCTATCCAGCCCAACTATATAAATCCCTCACTTCAGTTTTTAATGATATAACTCATATAATTTCCAGAGAAACTGAGGGAAAACAGGGAGGAACGAGAATCTCTTATAATATTCATCCGATTACGCCGTCAAACGCGATCCAAACTCAAATTAACTCCAGATACCGAGGTATTAAGCTGTAAGGAGCATTCCTATAGATTTAGTTTTGTGAAATTTGGCCGGAGAATCATCGTGCTACCGAACTAAGATAAGTGGAATTGCTCCAAACTAGTGTCAATATACTCCTATCCCTAAAGTGAGTATTTCTCCCTTCTGGACTTTCGAGAAATAGCGAGTTTTTGACCGTCTTTCAATAATCCAAAGATTAGGCTATAAATATATCGAAAGTGACGTTTTCTTTCAGAATATTGGTGTAGTTAATTCTAATTGACATATATGTAAATGCAGTTGGGAGAAATAGCTGGAGTACTGATCGAGCTTCGTCCGTTAGTCGGATAAACCAAGGTTAAGGTATGTAAAGCCAGTTTCTTCAGCAAGTTAGTAGTTTTAACCTTGTATAGCACAGTAAACTCCATAGTAGAATTCCCGGAGTTGAATATTGAGTATTGTGCAAGTTTAGTAAATCTGGTTTGCATTGTTATATCGTACTCAGTCCGAAAGTTGGTAAAGCATGCGCCAAAATGTCAAGTTAGCATTCCAGACTCAGTATAGCCCAGTATGTGATTAGCAAGCATGTTTTTAGAATAATATGACAGATATTCAGAATAAGAGTTAGTAAAGTAAAATCAGACAGTCAGATAGTATCTTGGCTACAGATTAGCCATACAGACAAATGATATCTTGGCTACAGTATAGTCGTACAGTTAGATAGTATCTTGGCTACAGATTAGCCATACAGTTAGATAAAGATCACAGATTCAGTATAAAGCAGTATGAGAATCAGTATAATACAGAAAGGGATCAGAATAAGAAATCAGAACTCAGATAGTATTTTCCAGTTTAAACATGTTTGCTATATATATGTGCTTATTGTTTGTTGAGACTTGGTTGTGTCGTGAGGGCACCCTTTTGAGCATCCTCGCCGCCCCTAGGTTGGTAACTGTGTCGCCCAATGAGCGGGTGGGTTTACGTCACTCCAAGGAGTGGTATGCCGTCCCTAGTTTGGACGAAGATGGGATGAAGCTTTCGCCAAATCAGGCTAATTAGCATTACAGTACAGATAGCCCTGTTGTGCGCAAGTGCCCAGGGAACAGATTCTGATACAGTTACAGTTACAGATACAGTATAGGAGTCCTCTGGACTCAGATACGGTTATTTATATCAGAGGCTATGGCCTGAGCCGGAGACCCAGGGGGCCGGTAGAGGTGCTCATAGTTAGCAGACGAGTGGAGTGACTTAATTTTTGGTTGGTTTTGACCCAAGTAGGGGTATATAGATTGTTTTCTTGCTTGGCGCCATCTGACTTATGGGGGTTGGTTTTGGCTCTTTTTTGGTATACATATATATGCATTTATGTGCTATATATTAGTTAATAGACAGCAGGCGGACGTGTCTACAGGTATGCTCCTGCCCTATCACAGCACAAAACATTTGATTCAGTTCATATCAGTTCTTACAAATTTAGTTATCTCCTACTATTAAGAATTGCTAGTTAAGTTATTTGTATTCAGTTGTATCGATTTGCTTTGCATACTCGGTACCAGTGGTACTGAAACCCATTTGGGGCGCTGCATTACTTGCCTGCAGGTACTCATAGACGAGGAGGTGATCCCTCATGATTCTAGCCAGCTTATAGAGTCATCAGCTCCTGTCATCTGGAGCTTGATATTCAAAGGTGTAGTTCATTTCCTTTTATTGTACAGCATGGGTAGGACAGGGCCCTGTCCCGACCATTTCATCAGTACTCATAGAGGCTTGCAGTCTGTATATATTTCCCTATGGTTAGTTGTGCCGGTCGTGTAAGGCCATGCGTGTGTTTAGCTGCTTAGCATTGTTGATTATGTTGGCCCTGAGGGGCCATAGTCTGATTGTAGCGGTGACCTTGCCGGTCACGTAGTTATTCAGTATTATATTGTCGAGTTACAGATAACTAGACAGCATGGTGGCCTTGTCGGCCCGCATAGATTTCCCCCCTTTGTGAGTATGTTTCTGGTTAGCTGAAATTTTATACAGGTGGCTATAGGCCCAGTCGGCCGGAGGCTGTGTTTACAGCCATTATATAGCCCGTCGTTTCCAGAAATCGGATTTAGAGCTAGCCAGGCACCAGATATGCTTAGGCTTACCAGTTAGAAGTCTAGGTCCTACTAGGGCACCAGGTGCCAGTCATACCCCCCAAGGCGGGGCGTGACAGAAGTTCACTAAGGAGGATAAACCGGTTGTCCCGGAATCAACTCCCGAAAATGAATAGTTCTTCGTGATTGAGGCCTGGAAGCACTCAGATTTTTTGTGCAAGAACTATATCCTGAGCGGATTGGAGGATGATCTATATAACGTATACAACATTATGGAGACTTCAAAAGAACTCTAGGATGTGCTAGAGAATAAGTACAAAATCGAAGATGCCGGTTTAAAGAAATTTGTTGCAGCCAAGTTGTTGGACTACAAAATGATAGAAAGAAAGCCTATTATCACACAAATCCAAGAGCTGCAAGTGATAATTCACGATCTCCTTGCTGCAGGTATAATTCATACTAATGCTTTTGTCAATAGTATTAATTATGGTGCTAATAATGAGTTGTTCATTAAAGGTTTGATCATCAGTGAAGCTTTTCAAGTTGCATCCATTATTGAAAAGCTACCTCCTTTATGGAGGAACTTTAAGAATTATTTGAAGCACAAGAGCAAGGAGATGAAGCTTGAAGATATTATCGTTCGATTGAGAATCGAAGAAGATAACAAAGCTGCTGAAATGAAGGTAAGGGGAAACTCAATAATTATGGGGGAAAATATTGTTGGGACCACTCCATCTAAACCCAAAAAGAGGAAGAAGCCTTCTGGACCAAAGAATTTTCCTAGAAAGAAGAAATTAAAAGGAAACTGCCACAACTGTGGAAAGATTGGACACAAGGCTGTTGAATGTCGTGCTCTAAAGAAAGAAAAGCAAAAGGGACAAGCTAACATGGTTGAAAAAACCATGGAGATTGATGACTTGTGCGCTACGGTGTCTGAATGCAACCTAGTGGGAAGCCCCACAGATTGGTGGCTCGACTCTAGAGCCACTAAACATGTTTGTGCTGTCAGAGAAGCATTTATTTTCAAGTTGATTTCGCGGATTTTTCCCTTTATTATATTTAATATTTTATGTTAATCTACTTTAGGTTTACAAATTATTAGAGCACTTGTTTGGTGTGATATCCCTGAGTAAAAATGAGAAAGAATTATCATAGATTTGTAACCAAGCATGAAGCAACCTCGAACCTTCATACATATGTTATGACTGTGAAGTGAGTAATTTCTGAATCAACTCTTTCTATTTTCATAGATCAAATATCTAGTCATCTCTGGAATTTGTTTTAAAGAATTTTTTCCAAGAGAATAATTATGACCAACTTCTTTTTCATCCTAAAAATAAGAAGAAGAAGATGATACTCGATCTACTGAAAAGCGGGAAAAAGGAACAGGAGAGAAAAAATAAAATAAAATAAAAGGAGTACAAGTTTCCTAGTACTGTCCTAGAACTCGAACACTGTATTGTTGGAAACTTCCAATACAGATAATTAAAACGTCGAGAAGTTGCAAAGAAACTCGCATCAACAAACATATTATCAACTCTGCTAAGTAGATAATAGCATGTCTTACATGTATTAAGGTTAAGTATAACTAGTTAGTTGGTTAGTTGTTAAGTTTCTATAAGTAAGACTTAGTCATAGAGGCTAAGAATTAAAAAAATAAGATCACTTTTTTCGTTCTGAAAATCTTCTGGTTGAACACCTCTCTCTCTCTCAATGTATTCTTTCTGGATCTTGACTTGGGATTCTTAGTCTCGATTAGATATTGTAGATTCAATCTTGTATAATAACATGGTATTAGATCGGACCAAGAAATCAAGCGCTATTTAAGAAAACAATCTCGAAATTCAATTGTGATCAAAATTCAATTGTGAGAAAACAAATCACAAATTAATGCATGTTCGATAGATTGTGAGTTTATCAATGATGTAGGGTAGTATTTCTAACTACAGTGAATTGCAATGACACTCCATGGAACTAACAATGCTATTCCAACCAATCAAAGCACTGCTACTATTGCGAATAACAATCAGGCTCAAGCAATCAATTATAATCATCCATTATTTCTTCAATCATCCACCAATGTAAGTGGAACTACTATAATTTTTTAAATTGAAAGGTAATGAGAATTATACTATATGGAGTAAGTCTATGAGAATTGCTCTACTAGAAAGAAACAAGTTAGGATTTGTAGATGGATCTTGAAAGAAGGAATCATTTCCTAAATATTTACTGTATCAATGGGAACATATGAATGCAATAGTACTTTCATGGCTTATGAATTATGTTGGTATAGTAATTTGATTGGTGGAGTAGTATATGCAGCTAATGCACAAGTTGTACAGGAAGATTTAAAAGAGAGATTTTGGTAAAATAGATGGTGCAAGATTATTCAATAATCATCAAGAAATTGTTACATGCATTCAAGGTACTCATTCAGTGTCTGTGTACCATTCTAAACTAAAAGATTTGTGGGATGAATTTGAGTGTATATTTCCCACACCTGGTTGGGGTTGTGATAGATCAAGAGACCTTGTTATATATCTACATAGACAAAAATTATATTAGTTTCTCATATGACTAAATGAGTTCCTATACTCAAGAAAGGAGTCATATTCTATGATAATGAGTGATGAGAATCAAAGAGGTATGACTAGTGCGACTAGCTTACTAGGAGCAATTTCTAGTAGAGAACAAGGAATAAATGATGTAGGGGACACAACACCGTATACTAGAATTGGAAATAAAAAGTTCAAGAAAAAATATAATTCAAATTATAATCCTAACTCCTTTTGTGACCCGTGCAAATTTAAGGGACACTATATTACAAGTTGGTCGGGTATCCTCTGGATCATCCCAGGGAAAATCAAGTAGATAACAAATATGGTCAACCAAACAACAAATTTAAACAAAGAAGATAAGGAGGATCTAGCACTTCACTGGTTATAATGTCATTGCTGAAGATTGAAATCATGTTGTCAACTACGCTCGAATGTCTCAACCAACTAAGAAATCATCAGGAGCAGTAGTGAGCACTCAAAGTAACCAACAACAAGGGAATCAATATCATCGGGATGAAGGACCAAGCTTAACCAAGACTCAATGTGCTACAATCTGTCAACTGTTGGAGCAAAAGAATATCACTCACTCTGCAAACATGACAGGTACTTGTAGTGCCCTATTAGTCTCAAATAATCCACTAGATTAGATCATAGATTCAGGGGCTACAAATTATATTAATTCTTATTTAATACTATTGGATAAGTCCATTATAATCAAACCTGAAAAATCAAAACAAGTAGTATATCCAAATGGAGACATAACACATGTACCAAATACTAGTTCAAGTAATGCATCATCTAGAAAAAATATTAAGAATGTGTTTTATATGCTTGAGTTTAAGTTTATTCTTCTCTTAGTTTCAAAAGTAACTAGATGGTTGAACTGCTTAGTCAAGTTTTGTCTTGATTTTTGTGTTTTTCAGGATCTTTTCACTATGAAGGAGAAGGAAATTTGTAAGAAAAGATATGATTTATACTATCTTGTAGGATTCCGCACCATTACAACTCAAGCAATTGAATGTGAATTGCCTTTTGCAAATATAACCACTAAAGAGAGGATATTAGTCTATGACATAGAAGAGTAGGACGGACATGTGTCTACTAATACTTTACAAAAATTATTTCTTGCTAAAAATTCTAGGATTGAATATGTGTTAAATAAATACACTGTATGTCCTTGTGCAAAGCAAAGTAGATTACCTTTTCACTATAGTACAACTGTGAGTTCAAAACCCTTTGTACTTGTGCATATAGATGTTTGGGGACCTTATAAGACTGCTATTTTTGATGGTTTTAAATCCTTCTTAACCATTGTAGATGATTTCTCCATATTTATTTTGATTTTTTTACCAAGACTGAAGTTTGATGTATTCTTGCGTATTAGAAATTTATTGTCCTTAATAAACATCCAATATGATATATCTGTTAAAATGGTTAGAATAAATAATGAAATAGAATTTGTAAATTATTTTTGCAAATACTTATTTGACAAGATGGATATTGTGCACCAAAAATCATGCTCTTACACTCCACAATAAAATAGAGCAGTAGAAATAAAACATAGGCATATTCTGAATTAGCAAGAGCTATAAGATTTCAAGCATCAATTCCAATTAGATACTGGGGACATTGAGTCCAAGCTACAAATACATTTTAAACAAGCTACCATCTCAAGTAATTGGAGGAATATCTCCTGTTGAGAAGTTAAAATAATAGGAGATCTTTCCTAATACATATGAGAGTACAAGGTTGTTTATGCTTTGCTTAAATAGAGCATGAAACTTATAAGCTATAATCTAGGACTAAACAGTAGTTCATATAGGTTACTCTAAGACATAAAAGGGATACATACTACTTTATACTACTAGAAAATGCTTATAAAAAAATAATTTAGTCATGATGGACATTGTTGCGAATACTTCACAAGAAGTAGAGCCACAAGAAGCAACACAACCTGTTGATCCACACAGTGAAATAGTTGGAGTTCAAGAGTCTTCATCAGCTGTAAAAGATCAACCTACTACTCTAAGAAGATCTAGTAGAGGAACACATCCACCATGTTGGATGAAGGAGCTTGTCTCATTTAATGCTAATCATAATATTCCTTACACATTGTCTATTATCTATCATATGATCACATATGTTCTGATTACAAGTCACTTGTTGCAGTTAGGTCCAATGTTACTAAGCTCACATCATATGTAGAAGCAGTGAAGAATTGGAAATGGATAGAGACCATGCAAGCAGAAGTGACTACTTTTGAGCAAAACAATACTTAAGATATTGTGATACTGCCAAAAGGAAAAGATCTTATTTGTTACAAATCGATCTATAAAATTAAGTAAAAAGCCAATGGAGAGATTGAAATATTTAAAGAAAGGTTGGTGGCCAAAGCTTACAGCCAATAGCAAGGTGTAAACGATCAAGAAACTTTCAGTCCTATAGTAAAAATAGTAACTGTGAGGAGAGTCCTCGCAATTACTGCAGCTAGACAGTGGCATATCCACCAAATGAATGTGTATAATGCCTTTCTTCAAGGTGATCTTCATCATAAAATCTATATGGAGTTAGCACAAAAAGTTAAGAGTTAGGGGGAGGCCAAACAAGTGTGCAGACTCAATAAATCTTTTGGTCTAAAGCAGGCACTAAGTAGTGAAATACTAAGCTAGTAGAAGCCCTTTTGAAGTTCAACTATGTTCAAAGAAAATATGATCACTCATTATCTACAAAAGGACAAACAAATGATCTATTATACTATTGGTATATGTTGATGATATGCTCATCGCTAGAGACAGCCTAGAGTTAATAACTGAAATAAAGAATGCTCTATAGAAGACATTTAAAATGAAGGACTTGGGAGATTTAAGATAATTTCTAGATTTATATTGAAGCTGCAAGGCAGAAAAAAAATTATAATGCATCAAAGAAAGTATGCATTAGAGATAATCTCAAAGATAGGACTCGGTGTAGCTAAACCACCCAATACACCTATGAATACTAATATTAAGCTCACTACCAAAGAATATGATCAACAAACTAAGAAAAACCATAAAGATCTGAGAAAACAAATAGTCAAGCAGAATGATGAAGGGCTAGCAGATCAAGGAAGCTATCAAAGACTAATTGACAAGCAATTATATCTAACAGTCACAAGGCCTGATATAGATATGTTGATGATATACTCATCTCTGGGACATCCTAGAGTTAATAATTGAAACAAAGAATGCTCTATAGAAGACATTTAAGATGAAGGACTTGGGAGATATATTTGAGATACTTTCTAGATATATACATTGAAGTTGAAAGGGCTGCAAAAGAAATTGTAATGCATCAAAGAAAGTATGCATTAGAGATAATCTCATAGACAGGACTCGGTGTAGCTAAACCACCCAACACACCCATGAATTCTAATATTAAGCTCATTACCAAAGAATATTATCAACACACTAAGAAAAACCATGAAGGTCTGAGAAAACAAATAGTCAAGTAGAATGATGAAAGGCTAGCAGATCAAGGAAGCTATCAAAGGCTAATTGACATGTTGTTATATCTAATAGGTACAAGGCTTGATATAGCCTACAGTATACAAAAACTGAGCCAGTTTCTTTAACAACCAAAAGGATCACATATGGAAGCTTCTTTGAGAATTGTTATACATATCAAACAACAACCTGGACAAGAAATCTTGTCATTCAATAATAGGAGAGACATAGTCACTGCTTTTTGTGATTTTGATTGAGTAGCTTTTCCACTTACATGGAAATTTGTTACACACTACCTAATAAAGTTGGTTGATTCACTGATATTCAGAAAATTAAAGAAACAAACCTATCATGACCCAATCATAGGTTTGGATCTAGACACGGAACCTAGAACCATAGATGGCTCAAAGTCAACCCATGACATGAACATCATAACTAAAATAAATTTGAGCAAAACTGATAAATAAATTCTAAAATTGTGGAAGTACAAATAACAAAATCTCTATCCAACGAAAATATCATAACACTGAATTCAAGCCGAATACACAAATCTATGTTTGAAAATCCTTTACTAACTGATGATATGCTGGGACAAGCCCCCAGCTATCTCTAAGTCTAAAATAAATTGACATGACAATACTAAATGATAGATATCCTTGAAGGATGAGGACTCACCCAAGGCAGGGTCTAAGCTGGAACAAGAGCTAAGCTAACAGCGCGTCTGAGTCTAATCACTGGGACGTGTATCATGAAATGATACAACATAGAGTATACGGTCAGTACTTGAAATGTACTGAGTATGCAAGGTAAGTAAAACCAAGCTGAGTAAGTATATACTGAAATCATGTACATCATAAATTATAACATCTTAAGATTTTGAGAGTAAAGACTACATGTTGATATCTGAAAATATGAATAGACATAAACTGGATCTCATAACTGAATCGAGCGAATAAAAGTTGAAACTGAGATTTATATGTAAAAAAACTAATAGCCTGATCATTGGGTCAAACCTGCTAAAAACATAACATCATAACTGATAAACATGCATAACTATATCACGAGGAATAATAAGAGACTCGTCGTATAACCGACACAATTACCATAGAGCTTACGTGATCCAACTATTACACTTAAGTTGTAAGGCCCTGGAAACTCAAAGACTAGATCCGGAACTTAAATCAAAAAATCTTGAAAATCTACAAAAAATGTCTCAGGATAACCCACATGACGAGTCGTTGTGGGACCTAACGACTCTTTAGGTCGGTCATGGGAAGGAGGAATTGAAAGTGCGAAGTGGGAAGCAGTGTACTTGATGGATGGTGACCATGAGTCGTGTTCACCTGTAACGACTCGTCATGTCCGCCGTTATTAGCCCTAGTCAGTTGTTAGGCAGTGCACCTAATGATTCATCATCAGTGGCAATGACTTGTGGGGTGACTCGTAGTCAAGCCTAGTATAGAACTTCAGAAGTGAGGTAGTGAGGTCAATGACTGGTGACCACGAGTCGTGGTCAGTTAGCATAACTCGTTAGGTCATCCGTTAGGGTCACCTGTCAATTTTTCCGGTGATTTTCTAAGGGCTATTTAGTAATTTCCTATTCTCCTAAGCTTTAAACTACATCGGTTTAGACCTAAATTTAGACTTATTAGAGGGTTTGGATGGTTTCTCCCCACATTCTCACGTTTACTCTCAGAAAAACTTATCGAAAGTTCTCTCAAGAAACTCTCAAGCAGGCTTAAGGTCTTCCTTCATCACACAAATTCAGGTCTTCTTCTTCTTCGGGGAATTCTTAGCCAGGTATGCGGGAATTCAACAAGGGAATTGTCCTTCCCTTGTTTCCCTCAAAACCCTCCCATAATTTCCCTATCAGTTTAGTCTTGAGTTCTTCAAATATGAATAAATTTTCATGTTGGTTTTCATTAATTTCAACTGGATAATATCCATGTTTATTATTCATATGATCTTTATCAGTTCCTAAGTAAATTGTTATTGTTCTTGCCAAGGTGATTTACAGCCCTAAATTTTCGAGTAAAGATTATTGCATATTAAATTCCATCTAGTTTGTGAAGTATGTTTTGGGCTGAATTTCCTAAAAATTCCTATTATATATATATATATATATATATATATATATATATATGCTGAGCAATTATTCCATTGATAAGAATAATTTTTGCCTTGTTGGATGTGATTCCTTTAACTCTTGAAAATTCGTTATATTATGAAATTCCGATGTTGTTGGGATGAGTTCAGTTCTATTTTAGCTGCTTAGTAGTTTAGTTCTGATTGAATGTAGAACCTCTTTAGAACTTTACAGAAATTGTCAACTGATCAGTTTGACTTCAGTCTTTTCCCAAGGTGTCAGTGGTGCCTCCCAATTATCAGAATCAGACTTAGAATCTAGTTTATTGGTCCATTAGGCGGTCATGACATTTTAGATATATAGCTCTGACCATCCCCAGGACCCCAGTTCAGTTTACAGATTGTTCTTAGTTGGTTACAACACTTTCAGATAAGCAGCTCTAACCAATCTAGAATCCAGTTTCAGAATCTGGTCCGATAAGACTCAAAATACTTTCAGTTAAATGTCCCTGACTAGTCTTGGGCCCTAGTTTCGAGCTATCAGCTTAGTAGTTCAGTATAGGTTTACAGTGGGAGTCGAACTTAGCACCGAGTGGGTCGGGGTTCCAACACACCCAGGTTCCCAGAACTACGTTGCCAGCGTAGGTTACAGTACTAGTTGGCCTGATTGGCCCCAGAATTTTGTGATCACCTAATTCATGCCTTTATACCCTGCCAAGGTATATTGGATCCTACCGGTAGGGTGTATACATCGGACTCCACGTCTAGCTCACGTGGTTATATGTTGGTTATAGACTCTCCCACTAGTCAGTCCGGTCCAGTTTCAGAATAATCAGCTCAGCTCAGTTCTAGTTTTATCAGTTTAGCTTAGTTCAGTTCAGTATCCCATACTCAGTACATTCAGACTTAGGACATGCCTTGATCATCAGACAAGGTCATTTTGACCACCTCAATTTATTTCAGTAGTTCAATTCAGTTTACTTATTGGTCATTGCATGTCATATCAGTTCATACATTATATTTAGTTATGTTTTCTCCCACTTACTCAGTACATTCAAAGTACTCACGCATACTTCTATGTTGTATTATTTCATGATACAGTTGCAGGTTCCCAGACTCAGCAACGTTAGCCGCCACGATTCAGATCCTCCTCATCCGCAGTTGAATTGTGAGTCCTCATCATTTGAGGGCCTTATTTCATTGTCTTATAGTTAGATTATAGTTTTTATTTTGACTTAGAGTTAGCTTTGGGCTTTTCCCAGTAACTCATCAGTTAGAAAGCTTTCAGACTGTAGATGTTCAGATTTCATGTTTTAAGTTTTATCTTAAATTTCATAAAAAATGCTTTTATGTTATTATTTCAAAACTCCGTTGTGCATGTTTTACTTAGAATACTAGTGTATGATAGACTAGGGGTTGACTTGGGGTCACTTGTGACTTCAAGTGTCGTGTTACATCCAAGGTGTACTCTTGAAGCATGACACAAGTGGGCAGATCCATCCAAAGCCTTTCCAGGCTAAGGGCGCTATCATGATATCGATACAAGCTGAAGGCCTGTTCAGGGCAGGGGAGGCTCACAAAGGAGGTTTCAAAGTAACTGGATGATCCTGCGTTGGCACGTAGTTCTGAGACACGAGGTTTTCATGAACCGTTAGCCTGCTCAGTGCGATACACTGTGTTCTGCTGTTTGTTATATGGGTATATAACTACACGCAAGTGCACGTGGTCGTACAAGTAGTAAAGTGGCTCAAGTAAGCCAAGTATCGATCCAACAGGGACTGGGATAAGGTAACAATTAATCCTGTGTTACTATATTTTCAGTTTAACAATGAAGACAACAGCGTAACCAAGAGTTTGATATTTTTGGATTCTAATTTTTATGCTAAGTCTAAAACGATTATCTAATGTGAGTCTGAACTATAAATGTGAGCATGCTGATGTTAAATGAACATGTAAAGAAATAAAGTATCAATATCATTCGGTTAGTCTTTTCCTCCGGTTGCTAGTCAAGAACTACTGCCAATGGATTAAAACTCTCGTATTTAACCCAACTTAAGAATCATGAACCGTTCACCTACATTTCTGTGATTAAACGAAAATTCATGTTCTAGTCATACGAACCCGGTTCCTAAATTGACTAATACAACTTTCAGGTATATTTCTATCCTGAAGGTAAATCAATTCTCAATTTTTCCAAACTAAGAAAGGATCATATCCTATTAATTCACAACTTTCCAATTTCTTGCTCTCTCGAGTGAAACCAGAATTTTGAGATGTACATTAACGTAGCCACACATTAATGCAGTAAGAACAAGAATCAATAGAACAACCATGGAAGAAAAGAGGAAAAACCAAAGAATCAATAATCACATTTCATTACACGTGTTCTTAACCTCAGCAAGAAGAGGAATTAGCCACTCATTTGTGGATTAAACATCGTTAAATGAGTGTTAAACATACAAGCAATTGAATTCAAGGAGAAGGAAAGAGAGAAAAACCCTGATAATTTCGTCCCCTCAACTGCCTGTAACCCACGTTCTTGCTCCACCAAGTTAGAATATTGAAAAATGAACCTAAGTGTTCTATTTATACTAGTGGGAATTTTTCCCGGAATAACAAGCAACGTGTCACGGAGTGCATCGCGGAGCACTGCCTCTGTGACACGCCACCGACGCGGACCCTCACTGGAAATTGGGGGTCCAGGTAATCAGGCTCAACGTGGCACGGCGTACAACGCGGAGCCAGGCCACCGTGCCACGGACCCAACGTGAACCCTTACTGGAAATTGGGCAAAATTTCCCTATCCAGGCAGAATGCCTCCGTGATGGCAGCGTGACACGGCTCCATCGTGGAGCCTCTTTATTTTGTGCCTTCCAATGCCTTGTCCTTTGCTCACATCTGAGTCCAACCCCGATCTATTCCAACATGCATTTTAGCTTCCCAGAATCACATTTTACCTGCAAAACAATGCTAATCATGTTGGTTAGTATAAATTCACCTTTTATTACCAATCACATGAGAATGTATAAATATTGATAGATAAACAAGACATGACACATTTGAGTATCACTTGGGCATATAAATTTTCCCAAGATCACACTGCTCCCAAAAACATGCAAAAATGTTCTCCATCATTTTTCAACGAAATTAAAACCATTATTTTTCAATGAAGCTGATAATGAAATTATATGCATAATCTGAAATCTGAATAAGGGCAGTCTTGGCTCCAAACATACCTTTTAGCTAAATAGGGAAGTATAGACTCCAAAATCATATGGTAAGTTGATTTATAAAATCGAACTGAATCACAAAAACATGCTAAATCTGGGTGAGATTACCTAAAATCTGAAGATCATGCATACTTGAATTAGATTTAACTAGTCAATATTATAGATTCATATATGGGTAATTCATAAACATAAATACATGCTAGATACTTCATCATACTTGAAATCATCAATTAGGGACTAACCTTTTCATGAACTTGCATAATTGGGCATAATCTTTTAAAACTTGAAATCATGAATTTGTAATCAATTAGTACATAAAATTTTCCCATAAATCTTAAAACATGCTTTGAAACATGAACGGAATTGACCCATAAATAAATCATAGAGAATTTCATAAGTTTGGGTTAAAATCCAATATGATCATTCACTTGAATTAACACTTGAATTCATGAACTTGAGGAGAAATTTGGGCATGAGAGTGAAAGAAAACTCTCATTCATGGACCTACATACCTGGGTAAACTGATTGTAAACTTGACTTTGAAAGTCCAAGAGATTTGGAGGAGAATTGGAGGATTTCTAGACTTGATCTTCAATGGAACCCTCTAAGCTTGCATGCATGGGAGTTGAATGAATTAGAATAGGTTAAACTCCCTTAGTACATTTCAAGACCTAAAAGGACGTAGTTTAGGACTTAGGAGCTTAGGATTTATGAAAATACTCTTAATGAATTCGTAGGAAAACTTTTATGTAAGCTGCCACGAATCGTACCAAGAGTCATACAATCTTCTTAACAATCATGGTATACTCCCGTACTGACCAAGTCTGAAACCTACAACCCCATGAATATTTCCACGAATCTTACTACGATCCGAAACTCCATCCTACGAGTTGTACCATCACCGGTACCATCAATCACTGGATAACTCCAAAGGCTTGCTATGACTTCTGATCACAGGTCATACCCATACACTATGACTCGTAGTGGGGACTCGAGGTTTGGGAAATAAAATCTTTGACTTGATCCACGGGTCTTCGTACGACCCATACTACTAACCTATGACTCGTAGGTTGAGTCATACTGAGGCAAAAATGCAGATTTTTCTATTGAGCTTATTTTCATTTCTCTCATATAGTCTTAGGAACTTTTGGGGTATTACAATCTCTCCCTTAGGAACATTCATCCTCGAATGTAGGTTAAATATACTGAAAAATTGGGGAAGGAAATTGAAATCTCAAATACTGAATAGAAACTAAAAACTAATGGAGTGACTGATTCCAGGCTTATATAAATGACCAAACTAAATCGATGAATCACACGTACATGCAATGACATAAAGGAAACTAAGAGACATGAACTAAACATGAAACTGAATAGAGTATTAAGGAGGAAATTGATACCTCATGCTGAAGCTAGTCAGAAAGGAATAAATGTGCGTATCTAGCCATCATATCTAATTCGGCATCCCACATAGCTCCTTTAACAAGCTGATTCCTCCATAATACTTTCACTGAAGCTACTTCTTTGTTCCTCAGCTTTCGAACATGATGATCAAGGATCTCAACTGGTAACTCCTCGTAGCTAAGGTTATCCCTCACACCTATGCTCTCCACTGGGACAACCATAATTGGATCACCAATGCACTTCTTTAACAATGATACATGAAAAACTAGATGTACTGAAGCTAACTCCAATGGTAGCTCCAACTCATATGCCACCTCTCCAACATGTCTCACAATCATGTAGGGACTAACATATCGGGGACTGAGTTTCCTTTTCTTTTCTAACCTCATCACTCCCTTCATGGGAGACACCTTCAGAAACACCCAATCATCAACTTCAAATTCCATCTCTCTCCTCCTCACATCAGCATCAAACTTTTGGCGACTCTGATGAGCTATTTTTAGCCTTTCCCTTATAAGTTGAACTTTCTCCATTGCCTCATGAACTAAATCTGGGCTATCAATGTAGTCTCACCTACCTCAAATCAACCAATAGGTGATATACATCTCTGCCTATAAAGAGCCTCAAACAGAGCCGTCTGAATACTGGAGTGGTAGCTGTTGTTGTAAGCAAACTCGATAAGAGGTAAATGATCATCCCAACCTACCTTTGAAGTCAACAAAACATGCTATCAAAATATCCTAAAGAGTCTAAATGGTTCGTTCAGCTTGACCATCTATCTGCAGGTGAAAAGTTGTGCTAAGCTTGATTTGAGTACCGAGTCCCTTCTGAAATGATCCCTGACACTGCGAGATGAACTGAATATCTCTGTCTGAAGATGGACAAGAGAACTCCATACAATTGAACTAACTCCCAAATGTACAATTTAGCATAATCCTCTACTAAGTTGGTAGTCTTGAACGGTAGCAAATGGACTGCTTTAGTCAACCTGTCTACAACCACCCAAATAGAGTTATACTGTTGACGTGTGCGTAGCAACCCTATGATGAAATTCATATTTACATCCTCCGACTTCCAAGTGGGGATATCGATGTTTTGTAGCACACCCAAAAAGAGTGGGAGGCGCCTGGGCTCGTTCCTCCTGAGAAAATAGAAACCTCCTGATCTTTGATGATTCACTTTCACTTGTTGACAATTCAAACACTTAGCCACAAACACCGCTATGCTCTTCTTCATGTCATTCCATCAATAGACTTTCCGTAGATCACGGTACATCTTGGTGGCACCTGGATGGATAGAATACCACGAACCATGAGCCTTATGAAACATTCTCTCTCTCAAGTCATTGACATCCTGAACACATAAACGACCCTGATATCAAAGTACACCATCTCCCTCTTGGGTGAAGACCTCAACCTTCTACACTAAACCACCTCCTTCAACTTCACCAAAATAGGATCCTTGTCTTTCCTAGCCTTGACCTCAGTCACCAAAGAAGATTCTGAACCATTATGGACAATGACACCACCATTTGTCAAATCCACGAGGCAAACTCCTAATCGTGCAATCCGATGTACATCCTTCACCAATTCTTTCCTTCCATCTTCCACATGAGAAACACTTTCCATAGACAATCTTCTAAGGGCATATGCAATTATATTGTCCTTGCCCCGATGATAAAGGACACTTATACCATAGTCCTTGAGTAACTCTAACCATCTCCTTTGCCGCTAGTTTAGGTCCTTCTTAATGAACACATACTGTAAGATCTTGTGGTCTGTAAATACATCCACATGGACCCCATAAAAATAGTGTCTCCAAATCTTCAATGCGAACAAAACCGCTACCGATTCTATAGGCATCACAATACACAACAAATCCATCTGTACCCTCAAGTAGGGTCAACACTGGGGCTAAAGTGAGTCGAGTCTTTAACTCTTGAAACTCTTCTTACAAGCATTCTACCACTGAAATTTAACTTTCTTATGAGTCAATTTAGTCCATGGTGCTGTAATGGACGTAAATACCTCAACAAACCTCTTGTAGAAGCCGGCCAAACTCAAGAAACTCCTGATATCCAAAGGGACTAATTAGTCTTGGCTAATTTTTCACGACTTCTATCTTTTGAGAGTCCACCTGCACACCATCACTTGACACAATGTGACCCAAAAATGCTACTGAGTCCAACCAAAACTTATACTTGCTGAATTTAGCAAATAGCTGGCGATCCTTGAGAGTCTATAGCATAATCCTCAAATGAGCGGAATGCTCCTCCTCGCTCCAAGAGTAAATGAGAATGTCGTCTATGAAGGAAATCACGAACATGTCCAAATATGGCTTGAACACCCTGTTCATCAAATCCGTAAAAGTTGCATGAGCATTTATTAGTCCAAAAGATATAACTACAAACTCATAGTGACCATACCGAGTCCTGAAAGCTATCTTCAGAATGTCACTCTCCCTAAGTCTGAGCTGATGATACCCGGATATGAGGTCTATCTTTAAGAAGAACTTAGCACCTTGAAGTTGGTCAAACAAGTCACCAATTCTTGGGAGGGGATCCTTGTTCTTAACGTGACCTTGTTCAACTATCGATAGTCAATGCACATATGAAGAGATTCATCCTTTTTTCGATCAAAGTGAACTGGTGCACCCCATGGGGACTTCCTAGATCTGATGAACCCCTTATCTAGCAGATCTTTCAATTATTCCTTCAACTCCTTTAGCTCAGCTAGAGCCATTATGTATGGAGGAATAGATATAGGCTACATATCAGGATGAAGTTCAATACCAAAGTCAATCTCTCGCTCGGGAGGGACTCCTAGTGGATCATCTAGGAAAACCTCTGGATACTCGCACACTATAGGAACTTTTTGGATAGTCGGGGTTTTGAACTTTTAATTCTTAACCCAAACTAGATGGTAAACACAACCCTTGGAAATCATCTTTCTGGACTTAAGGTAGGAAATAAAGCGACCTACAGGCACAGCTAAACTACCCTTCCATTCTAGGACTTGCTCACCCAAAAACCGAAACTCTACATGCATACAACCAATCTATAACAAACATAACATCAAAATTAGTCATGTCTAACTCTACTAGATCGACTGAGGTGACTTTTCGAAGGATTTTGATAGGGCAATTTACCCGTCGAGTTATAACTGAGTCACCGGCTGGAGTAGAGACTGAGAAAGGTTCTGATAGGATTTCGGAACTAACTTTGAAACTAATGGCAACATAGGGTGTCAAAAAAGATAAATTATCCCCTAGATCTAACAATGCATAAATATCAATATAGAATACTCATAACATACCAGTTACTACATTCGGAGAGACCTAGCTCCTAACGTGATAAGAGGGCATAAAACCTGTTCTGACGCTTACCACCACCTGCATTAGTGGATGCACCCTACTGGGCTGAGTGTGCTTGTGGAGCTGTTGAACTAGTAACTGGGTCACGGTCTCTACCATGGCCCTGTTTGGCCTCTGGACAATCTCGAAGCATGTGGTCGGGCTTCCCGCACCCAAAACATGTCCCTGAACTTGCTAGGCACTGAACAGTGTGTCTCCTACCATACCTACCACAGGATGGAATGATGGGCTCTACTGACCTGCTCCCCTGACCTCAAGATCCTGATATATTTCCCTTATGATCGCACCTAGACCTGGATGGAACATTGGCTGATGATGGGGCTGGGACTGATGATCTCTGGTGGGATTACTAACGATGTCCGCCCTCAGACCTCTGTTTGGAAAACCCAAAACTATCTGTCTTGTCCCTCTTGTCCTCTCTCTCCCTCTCTCTCGTCTATAATGCATCTATCTGCTAGGCATTCAAGACCAATCGGGAGAAGCAATGTCCTGATATAGCATGGCAGTCCTATAGTCCTTGACCAAATAGTCCGCTACTCCATTCACAAATCTACTCAACCGAGCCCTCTGAATGGCCACCATCTCCGACACATATTTGGACAACCGGATGAACTCTAGAGCATACTCCTAGACGGTCATGTTGTTTTATTTCAAATTCACGAACTTGGCTGCCTTGATTTCCCTCATCTCTTAGGGAAAGAATCGACCTAAGAATGAGGTGAGGAACTCATCCCAACCAATGGGACCTGCTTCGACTCCCCGGCTATTTCTCCACTGCCTATACCATATATAAGCGACCCCCCTTCAACTAATAGGAAGCTAAGTCTGCACACTCCTCTCCCGTCACCCCCATAAACTGGGTGATCTTCTGTATCTCCTCAATGAACTCAAGTGGATCCTCATCCACTCTCGACCCAAGGAAATCAGGGGGATTCATCTTGAGGAAATCCCGGACTCTAACTGCCGTCGCGTTTCCATTTTAGGGAACGTGAGCCACTACCTACTGATTGACCTGAGTGGTCAACACTTGTGCCAACATCTGAATGGCTGCCCTAAACTCAACATGGAAATCTACTCGGGCACAGGATCTGCTGGGCCTGTTGGGGCTTGCAGATGCCCATCTCTATTACCATCCTCATGGCCATTTCCATTTCCATTGACATTCCTTCTTCCATTAACTCAGTGTGGAGGCATGATTTTGCAAATGCGTAAAGCTGGAGTTAGAGAAATAAAGAGAATTAAACTCGTAGCACGAGATAGAATCATGAAAGAAGAGAAGTTTCTTGGAATGCGTTGTAGCCTCTTCATCATAAATGTGACGCTCTTCACACCCATGAAAAAGACTCTACTTAACACGGCTCTGTGACACCCTAAACCTTTGCTCTGATACCAAGTCTGTTATGACTCGAACATAGGCCCAGATCTAGACGGAACCTAGAATCATAAATGGCTCCAAGTCAACCCATGGTATGAACATGATAACTAAAATCAACATGAGCAAAAATGATTACTAAATTCTAAAATAGCGGAAGTCTGAACAACAAAACATCTATCCAACAGAAATATCATAACACTGAGTCTGATTTGAATACACAAATCTATGTCTGAAAAAGCCTCTACTAAGTGGTGAGATGCTGGGATAAGCCCCCAGCTATCTCTAAGTCTGAAACAAATTGACATGACAATACTGAAAGATAGATGTCCTCGGAGGATGAGGACTCACCCAAGGTAGGGTCTGAGCTGGAACAAAAGCTGAAAACAGTGTGTCTGAGTCTGATTGCTGGGACTTGTATTATGAAATAGTACAATATAAAATATGCGGTCAGTACTTGGAATGTACTGAGTATACAAGGTAAGTGAAAAATAGGCTGAGTAAGTATAAACTGAAATCATGTACATCATAAATCATAACATCATAAGATTCTAAGAGTAAAGACTACATGTTGATTTTGAAAATATGAGTAGACATAAACTGGATCTTAAAACTGAATCGAATGATCCAAAGATGAAACTGAGATTCATATGTAAAAAAAACTAATAACCTGATCATTGGGTCAAACTTGCTAAAAATATAACATCATAACTGATAGACATGCATAACTGAGATCATAAGGAATAATGGGAGATTCGTCGTATAACCGACACAATCACAATAGAGCTTACGTGATCCCAACTATTATAGTCAAGTGGGAAGAGCCATCCAAAGCCTTGCTAGCGCTAAGGGCGCTATCATAATATCGATATCAAGCTGAAGGCCCCTTGGGGAAGGGAAAGCTCACAAAGGAGGTCCCAAAGAATCTGAATAAACCTACGTTGTCACGTAGTTCTAAGGCCCGGGGTTTACCTGAACCCCTAGCCTACTCGATAATAGACACTACTCCCAAAAACATGCATCTCATCATTTTTCAACGAAGCTGATCATGAAATTACATAGATAGTCTGAAATTTGAACATGGGGAGCCTTAGCTCAAAACGTACCACAAACTGAAAATAGGAGTCTAGACTCCAAAATCATATGGTAAGTTGATATCATAAGATTGAACTAAATAATGAAAACATAGATCATGTGGGATTGCCAAAAATTTAATATGCTTGATATAGAATTGATAGTCAAAACAATGGATCCATACTGTTAACGCTCAAACTTACACTTCCTACCAAAGTATGAAGTAGACGTTGTCAATAAATAACCCAAAAAAGAGGTTGGGGTCAAACCCGCAGGGAATAAGGTAAGAACTAGACTAATCCTGGTACTTGAACTTGTTGGTGAGTTATCTCAAACTTGGTGAGGGGGGGGGGTAAAAAAACAATAGTAAAACAAGATTGCAATTGTGGTTGTTATCAAGATTTGCAAATAACTAAGGTAAGTGTTCCCCATGGGTTCATAACTACTTCAGGTATACACGCGTGATGAATCCCAATGCTTACTTGTAGAACTGATAACTAGAGTTCATCCAAATGACTGATTCGTTCCTATTGGATGATTATACTCAATCACCAGGTCAGGTCTCATGAGTGATTTCAAACTAACCTTTATCAATATGTTTCAAATTAACTTTTCTGCGACTGCAGCTCAAGTCACACAATGATCATAAAAATTAAGGCTTTGTTATAATTCTCTTTTTCTAATCTCTACTTCTCTAGGTTCAAGCAAGTAAAGAATTCAGGCAAGTCCTAACATTGCGCACCGTTAAGAAATGATTAAAGATGAATAGAATACAATACAAGTGTTTAGCATTGGTTTCGACTCACTTTGTGTTACCCTAGTTCGTTAATCCACCATGGTTCCCACAACCCTAGTTGTGGAGGTTTTAGTCTCTCATCATTGTAAGATTATGATTAGTATTCATAGACAAACACATGATTGAATGCTTACAATAATAATTGAAAGAAAACCTACTTTGAATATTGATGAACAAAATCAAGAACAATTTGAGAAAACCAAGTTTTGATCTCAAGAACTATTTACAAACTTGATAATAATTCACAACAATTAATTATGAACCTTCTTTCCATGAATTTTGACGTCCTCCTACTAAAAAACATAAAAGGTATTTATACAGAAAATAAAAGCCTTTTCCTAAGAGAACAGGGAAATTTCCATATTTGGCGCCGACTCATCGTACGACTGGTCATACAACACGAAATAGGATTATATGAGTCGTGCCTTGCTCTCATACATTCCTCGACTGCTGCAGAATTGGCTAAGTGTTGGCAGCTGGTACGGCTCGTACCATGATCCTATGAGTTGTACAACCTACTCGTGGCTTGGCTTTGAGAAGTCTGACATCTCTGAAGTTTTCTACGAGTGTTGTGGTACGCCTCGTAGCTTTCTCCTATGACTCATAACTACTTGTTGCATCTTGAGTTCTGCCAAGTCTTTAAGAATCATTGAAGTATCCCACGGCTCCTGGTACGAGTAGTAGGTAGATGCTATGATCCATAGGTGTCACCCGTACTGGGAGACTTGTTGTGCAAATTTGCTCTAAAGTATTCCACGACTCCAGTTACGGCTCGTACTGGGAATAATACTTTGCCTTTGCATTATTCCATCCTTCTGAGATTTTCCACAAGTCTTAGTATGGCTCGTACAATCTAGGTACGGCTCGTACTAAGATCAATACTTGGCTGATTTTCTGCACTCTTCTGCATCTTTTGCACAGTTTTCCTCCAACACCTATTTTTCTAAAACTAAAGTAAAAACACCTCATATTCATATAAACATACCTAAGTCCATTCTATTTTCTCAGTTTTAAGTGTCAAAAGTGTTGTAAACTCACAACACATCAACACCCTCAACTTAAGACTTTTGTATGTCCTCAGGCAAAGAAAACAAAAAATAAAAAAACGATGCTTAACTAAAAAATAAACCTAGGATACTACAGCCAACACTAATCAAAATTTTCACTATAAACTCAAACAAATTTTAACCCTTTTCCCGATAAACCAAATCAAGATATGCACATCAAGTAACCATGATAAACATGGATTAAGATATGTCATCTAGTTATTAGCAGAGAATCAATTCATTACCAATGCTTTTCACATGGACAACTAGCAAAATAAAACACAAACCATGTACTCTCACAGCGAATGAAGTCTCCAACTCATAGATATATGAAAGTATGAAACTTCAGACTAAAACAAGACTCTCACTCTCACAAGGAAGTTTCAAATACTGCACATCGGATACCATAGGATTGCCCTTATTTCCTCTACTTCAGCTCTTCAAACAGTCAGGATAGCATCACTATAGGACTTTATTTGACTTGTAAGGTAGGCTTTCAAGCTGGATATGGTAGATATGAAATTTTTAGTGACTAAACCCTCCTTGTCACTATATACACGTGGCTCCACTTTTCACTTATTTCACCCTTTTTACTTTTTCATCTTTTTCCTCCTTTTTTATGTAATTAAATGGGTGTGTTGTGTTTTCAACTTTTCATTCATTTTTCTTGCTTGTATTTTATTTTCAATATTTCTTTTTCAGCTCTTTTTTCTTATTTTGTCACACTACATCTCATTTTTAACCCTTTTTTTTCTTTTCCTTTTTCACCTCCACATGATCTCATGCACCCCTACTTTAGCTACCCTCAACTTAGGAATTCTACCTGGTTGAGGCTCACAAAGTCCAAGGAGGGACCAAGGCCAAAACAGGTTCATTATAAAAAAGGTTTAGGGTAATCGAAGAAAAATGGCTCATTTAAGGCTCAAAATTGAGATCAAGGAAATTATATTATTCTGGTAGGGTAATGTAAGCTAAAATCAGTTAATCAAAAATGTCCTATGATCCTTTCCTAACCAACCATCCTAAAACCTATGTAAAGACCAACCGAGCAAGTTCTAGATCCTCTAAGCAGTATTGAACAAGGTATATACCTCACTCACACATGGTACATGTTTTACATTCATTCTCCCTGTCTGGTTCATACATGGCTAACTATAACTACTCATAATAATACACTAAATGACATAAAAAGATTCACAAAAATCATGTTTTGCAATCAACAAGTACAGAGCTAACTATCAAAATTTTTAAATAGGGTTAATTTTTTACAAAACTTCAAAACTGGTGCATTTTATTGATTGAGTAATCCTAATATACTTTCTAATTAAACAAAAACATCCTAAACATGTCGGTTATACTAGATAGCATGCCCGGGAAAAAATAAATACGGCAATAAAAACCCTCGGACGAATCCAAAAATCCCCAAAAAATACAAGTAGACCCCCTTCCCTTTTGAAAAGCATGTTTCGTCCCCGAAGCATAGAATATAAAACATAAGGAAGGGAACATACTATGGCACGCTAAGAGCTCTGCCATCCTGCGGAGTTGGTACCTCCGCTGCAGTCGTGGTGCTGGCGGTGGCCGGCGCACTCAATGGTGTATCAATGGGGGGAATGGTCACCCCCTCAACAGAAGCGGTTGCCTCTGCGACCTTTGATGTCACTGGGGCTGAATGTGGCTCATCCGAAGGATCCTTGCCACCCGCAAGCTCGACATGGGCAGTAGTGGAGCTACCCGCTCCTCTCCCTCTCTCAAGAAACTCTGACCTATGATCGTCATGAGTCTGATGGCTCTCCCATATTTCCCACTTGTGTTATTTGTTTTTACTTCTTTCTCTTCTTTTTTAAGGTATTGTCTCCAACATCCTCCGAGATCCTCTTTTTCCCTTTTCCTTCCTCAGCTCCGGTAGTCTCCCAATAGCCGTCAAATCAAGCTCCTCATCTATCCCCATGTCGAGGTCAGGAAGAGTGGGGGCTGCTAGAATTGCTTGCTTTCGAGATGACAGCTCGGTCACTTGGTTCTGAAGAGCCCCCAACTCCTCACAGAGGTTGCCAATGTTAGTCTGCTCGACTATGTGCTCATTGAAGCATCTCTCAAAGTTATCTAGTCTGGCATGTAGGATCCATGCAGCCGCCTCAATCTCATCCTTCACCCAAGGCTTCACATCGACATCATAGATTGTACCTTTTTCTCAGCTACAGTTAGTCTCTTTGCCATCTTTTGGAGAAATTCCTAAGGCACTAACATGTATCCGTCTGGAGTTTGGTTCAGAAGGCCCATAGGTAGTGTGGCGTAGGTGCTGGGAGTTGCCTCTAAATAATCAGTGTCTCATCTTGCTCCTGTGAGGTGGGGGGATTCACCTTCTCTCCCTAACTGCCCGTGCTACCAATACTGCAGTAGAAAGTCATGCTCAGCTTACCAGATTTATTTTATCCTAGATTAACCCAATATCTATTATTCATTGTCCTTCAATCAACCACTCCTCACCACGACACAACTTGATACCTGCCTCCATACACAACCTAAATACGAGACTCAGGAATAGGATGGTAGTGCTCAATCTCGTAGCCCGATCCCGGATCTCCTCCGCAATGACCCTCAAAATGTTGATGGCATATCGCGACATAATACACGCCACCAAGGTCTCTCTTTCTGTATTGAGGGTATAGTCATTCACTGTCCGTGCCAACCTATGGAGTACTAACATCTAGCAGGCTTTTGGTATTAAGTTCAATGAGTTCTTGGTGACCTGCTTTCTGCTAATTACCATTCTTCCTCCTCCTTATCCTCAGCACTGACCCCAACAGCCACTTAATCTAGCTCTTCCTCTCCTCAAGGCCTAACTACTTGATTTTCTTCATGGCATCCACCCAATAGTCAATCTCTGGTGTAGTGTGGGATGGAATAAATGGAGGTCCATAATACCCGAGCAATAGTACACTCGGATATATCAAATATGCGGCCTCGCACCATGACCCTCTCCAACTTGGGCTGATCTTTGACTTTCTATCCCTCCTTTTCTTTTTTCTCCCTAGTAGCCAAATAATTGGCATAGAACTCCTAGACGATCTCTTAAGTGTATCAATCTGGGGTTCTAGCCACCCACTCGAACCCATAGTAACTGAATATCCACTTCATCTCCTCCACCTCATTCAGTGCATTGGTGAGGATCCGTGAATCTTTTTGAATACTTTGCCTGGGTTTTGTTCTCGGTGGTGAGAGCAAGACCCTATTCATAGATCTCCTTTGCACCTAATACTCTCCACTGACTGGTACAATTTTCCCTAGGTGGAGTCTACTCTTGTTCAGCACTGGCTGCCTCATCCTCGAATCCAGACTCACTATATCCATTGCTAGATTAGGCCTCCTCAGACCTCCTATCATCATTAGAGCTACTATCGGACTCTTGGACTCTTTCCTCAGCTCCCTCCTTAAACTGGGGAGCACCAGCAGATGTGGCAGTGGTCGCCTTGTCCTGGGCTTTAGCTTTTGCCCTAGTGGTTTGAGTCCCATTGGTGTTAGATGTATCGACCCTGTATTAAGTATTAATTTTAGTTGGTCAGTCTCCACATCTACTAAATCTCTCCCAGTGGCAAGGAATGGTTTCCCCAAAATGATGGCGACTTCAAAGTCAACCTCGCAATCAAGGATAACAAAGTCCGCTGGGAATATGAATTTTTCCACCTTAACAAGCACATCAAACATGATTCCCATAGGCTTTTTCATAGTTCAGTTGGCCATCAGCAGCCGCAGAGTAGTCAGTGTGGGGGATCCCAATCCCAGCTGCTTAAACACAGCTAATGGCATCAGATTGATGCTTGCTCCCAAGTCGTAGAGTGCCTTTATGAACTTAACATCACCAATTGTACATGGAATGGTGAAGGAACCTGGATCCTCCTTTTTATAGGAAAGGACCCATGAGGCTATGACACTACAATGATGCACGTTATCCATGGGCTCATAGCTCACAGAGGTTTTCTTGGTAACAAGGTCCTTCATAAAATTGGCGTATCCCGACATATGCTCTAATGCCTCGACCAATGGTATGTTTACAGATAATTGTTTGAGAATTGACATAAATTTCTGAAACTTACCATTTTTCGCCTTCTTCATTATTTGAGGGAACGATGGAGGTGATCGTGGGATAACCTTATAAGTCTAGGTGGCCCCTTGTTTCTCTCTTTGTTCAGCTTCAGGCTCCTTCTCAACAACTGGAGCCTTAGTCAACTCAGTATCTTCCTCATGTTCAAGCTCAGTAACCTCTTCCTCATCATCAATTATGCTCTCTTTCTTCCTTTGAAACTCAACTACAATCGACAAAGGTGGTAGTACAATAGCTTTGGTTGACCTGACTTTATCAATGTATGGATCATCCTCATAAAAGAATTGAGGGGCATATCTCTTACCTCTATTGCCCCTTCCATGGAGCATTGACAACCTCATCTCGAGCATCATCTGCTTCCTAAATTTCATCTTGTCGAGCTAGCTCGGCTTGCCTAACATTTTTAGCAAGACGGGCATCTCTCTACTCTTGGCTCTCTATCCTTCGCAGTGTTCTTCCAATTTCGAGATCCAAAGAAATCAGGGGGTTTTCATTGCATTGAGTTCTTGACATTCACCAAGCGATAATCTGTGGGTTCTCCAAAAATAAAAGAAAACATAGTTAAGGAAATAACAACCAAAAGTTAAATATAAGAAATTAATCTAATCTTATTCGTATTCCCCGACAACAGCGCCATTTTTTGGTAACACTCAAACTCATACTTCTTGAAGAGGACGTTGTCAATAAAGAACCCAACAAAGAAGTTGGTGTCAAACCTACAGGGAATAAGGTAAGAACTAGACAAATGCCGGTACTTGAACTTGTTGGTGAGTTATCTCCAAATTAGGGGGTGTAACGAAAAACAATAGTAAAAGAAGATTGCAATTGTGGTTGCTGTCAAGATTTACAAATAACTAGGGTAAGTGTTCCCCCTGAGTTCATAACTACTTTGTGTATACATGTGTGATCAATCCCAATACTTACTTGTAGAACTGATAAGTAGGATTCATCCAAATGACTGTACTCAATCATCGAATCAAGTCTCATGAGCGATTTCAAACAAACCATTATCAATATGTTCCAAATTAACTTTATTGCGACCGCAACTCAAGTCATACAATGATCATATCAATCAAGGCTTTATTGTAATTATTTTTTCCTAATCTCTATTTCTCTAGGTTCAAGTAAGTAAAGAATTCAGGCAAGTCCTAACGTTTCACACCGTTATAAAACATTTAAAGATGAAGATAATACAATACAAACATTTAGCATTGGTTTCAACTCACTGTGTAACTCTAGTTCGTTAATCCACCATGGTTCCCACAATCCTAGTTGTGGAGGTTTTAGCCTCTCATGATTGTAAGATTATGATTAGTACTTATAGCCAATCACATATTTGAATACTTACAATAATAATTGGAAGAAAACCTGCTTTGAATATTGATTTACAAAATCAAGAACAATTTGAGAAAATCAAGTTTTGATCTCAAGAATTGCTCTCCAATATTACTTACAAACTTGATAATAATTCACAAGTAATTAACTATGATCTTTCTTTCCATGTATTCTGATGTCCTCCTACTAAAAAAACATAAAAGGTATTTATACAGGAAATAAAAGCCTTTTCCTGAGCTAACAGGGAAATTTTCATATCTGGCGTCGACTTGTCCTACGACTGGTCATACGACCCGTAACAAGATTGTACGGGTAGTGCCTTGCTCTCATACATTACTTTGCTAATGTAGAATCCCAACTACATGCAAGTGCACGTGGTCGTATAAGTAGTAAAGTGGCTTTATTTCAAGCCAATTATCGATACCACAGGGACTGTAATATGGCAGTAACTTTCCTAATTGTTAGTAAACGATTTCGTTATGCATGTAGACAACCAAAACAAATAAGGCTCTTGAGTCAAGATTAATAGTTAATGTGAACCTAAGTGAATATTGTAAGTTAAAGTCTGGACAATAGCAACGAACAAGCTGAGGTTAAGGGAAACATGCAGGGATGTAATTTATTAATTAAAGTTCAGTCAATCTTCTCTTCGGTTGTTAGTCCGGAATTAATAACCCATGGATTGGATCTTTCGACTCCTCACCAATTAAAGAATCACGAGACTTACATTACACATTTATGTGATGCAAAACCCCCATGTTCTAGCTATACATAACAAATTCCATAAATGACCAAATATGACATTACAAATATATTTCTATTCTGAACGTAAATCTTCCCTTAATTTCTCAACCAAGACAAGAACATATTCCACCAATTCACATCTATCCAATTAGTCTCCCTTTCGGAATCGAAATTTGAATTCTAGAATATACATTAACATTGTCCAAACATTAATGTAGTAAAAGCAAGAATTGGTAGAACAAACGTTATAGAGAAGATAAAAACTGAAATAACCATTAATTACATTCTTCTGCAATTATCCTCAACCTCAGCAAGAGGTGAATTAGCTACTCATTTGGGGATTAAACATCTTCAAACAAGTAGAAATCATACAAGCAATTGAAATTAAAGAGAAAAAGGAAGAGAATTAACCCTAGGAATTCTTCTTCTCAACTGCTTGCTATCCACGTTCTTCCTCAAAATGTCAGATACTTTAAAATAAAACCTAAGTGTGCTATTTATACAAGTGAGAAATTTTTTCGGGAATAATTGGCAACGTGGCACGGAGTGTATCGCGGAGCATCAGATCCGTGTCACGACCCTATCGTGGAGCCTCACTAGTGCTCAGCTTCCAGGTAATTGTCTTCAGCGTGGCAGGGAGCTAAACGCGAATATTAGGCTCCGTGACACGGTGCCATCGCGCACCTCGACTGGAAATCAAGTTAAAATTCCTTCCAGGAAAAATGCTTCCGCGATGGTAGCGTGACACGCCCTCCATCGCGGAGCACCAAACTTGGCCAATTTCCTTGTCGACTTTCACTTCTTGCTTCCGAGTCCATTTCTACACTTCACCAACTTGTAGAGTAGTTTCCAAATATTCCTTCTAGACTGCAAAACAATACTAATCATGTTGGTTAGTATAAATCCACATTTACATACAAATCACATGAGAATGCACACGTAAAAGTGGATAAACAAGTAGAAATGAAGTATTAAAGTATCACTTGGGCATGCAATTATTTCCAAGATCACCTACCCCACACTTAAAACCTTATTCATCCTCGAACAATCCTTTCACATCTCATGCAATTGAAACTCACGCATAGCTAATTTGGCGAGACCATTCAAGCTACGACTATAAGGATTATTTAAGATAGAAAATCATCAAGAGAGCATGCACGGTTTCATCAATGAAATGAAATACACCACATTAAGACCTCCTAACCTCAAGAATCGACTCTCGATCTTGGAAAATTCATGCAAATCAACCGATCAAGACATTTGACATGAATGTTATCTCTCATTAAGCATGTGCCCTCACAACACAAGAGAGTTACCCCATGTTCACTCATAAAATTTCCAAAGCACTACATGTAGGGGTATGTGAATAAGATTACGCTCGCTCTCCCAAAGAATTCACATGCATCATGTCGTGAACCATAAGCTTGCCCTTAGTATTTTACTCCACTAATTTGAGGATGCATGATGTAAGATCACGTAGGACTTAATGGGTTGTAATGTAAGCTAAGGTACTAGTAAATACTAGGCTAACCAATAATAGTAACTAGCTTCCCTAAGCGCTTTTAATACATCCCACATTCATTACGGACATTGCTTCTTCCTCAATCCTCTCACTCTTGAATTTTCTCTTTGTTTTTGTTCCCATTTCTTTAGGCACACTCGACTTACGAGCAAAGAGTATTTAAGCAACTTTTTTCATTCATTGATTTTCTTACTCTCTACTAATAATTAATCAATTCCAAACAAGTGCACCTTTGTCCTTTTCTTTAACTTTCACAACTTCCACTTTCCCTTCCGTTTCAAGCTTCTCACTCCTTCACTCTTTGAGAAAATTATTTTTTTTTCCTTTTTTTTACTTAAGCGCTTAGGAGTTTTGGATCAAATTCACGGCTAATGAAAAAAAGGGATTAAGCTTGGGTTGTATCTATCAAAGAATAGGCTAAAGGTTCAATGGGGCTAACTAGGATTTAACATTCAAGGTGGGTACGATAACGGGAGAAAATTTTGGTTCGTTCAAAGAAATGGCTACATCCTTTCCTACAATCCACATCCTTCATTTCATTTAATATACACACCAGGAAAGTTCTAGACACTTCACAATAGCATGGAATATTCGAAAACTCACACTCACTGCACATGCTCAACTTAAGACATATTGACAGACTCTTCATTCAGTTAATTACAAGAATTCAATAATTAAGCCTTGATCACACCCAGTCGAATTCTAGGGCCTAGGTATCTCAAAATGTTTAACACATTTGCATGCTTCCATACGAATCACACTTGCATCTTACAATCATGTGTAGCACATAACAAGAATGTAGAACCATTAATTAGCTACATGTCCGGCTGGTTCGGTATGTGTACAACCGACAAGCAAGTGCACGTGGTCAAACAAGTAATAAAGTGGCTAAGTAAGCCAAGTATCGATCCAAGGAGACTCTAGATAAGTAAAATTGCCTAAGTACACTATATTCTTATCTTACTTCTAATTATGCTAACAACAACGTAACCAACAGTTAAATAAGTTTTTGTTTATAAATTATATATACTAAAACTATTAACAAATATTTACTGTGAATTGAAACTATGGATATGAGCATGCCAAGGTTAAGAACAAGCAATGAATTTGACGATAATCACAATTTGGTTAATCTTTTCTTCATGTTGCTAGCCAAGAACATTAGCCTAGAAATTAAAACTCTCGTATTTAATTTCACTTTAGAATCATAAACCATTCGTCTACATTTCTGTGATCAAATGCAATTTATGACCTAGCACTACAATTCCGGTTCCTAAATTGACTAATACGGCTTTCAAATATATTTCTATCAGGAAAGCACATCAAAACCCAATTTTCCCAAATCAAGTTAAGAACAATACCCTATTAATTCACAACTTTCCAATTTCGTGCTCTCTCGAGTGAAATTGGACTTTTTAGATGTACATTAGTGTCGGCCACACACTAATGCAGTAAGAACAAGAATTAATAGAACAACATGGAAGAAGAAGAAGAAAACCATATAATTAACAATCAAAATTCATCACCATTATTCAAAACCTCAGCAAGGAAGAGAATTAGCCACTCATTTGTGGATTAATCATCCTAAAACGAGTGTAAATCATACATACAATTGATTGAAAGAAGAAAGGAAGAGAATAAATCCCTTAGCTTTTTCGTCCCTCAACTGCTTCTAACCCACATTCTTGCTCCACAAAGTCTGAATTAATTAAAATAAACCTAAGTGTGCTATTTATACTAGTGGGATTTTTTCCCGGAATAACAAGCAACGTGTCACGGAGGCCAATGCGGAGCACTGCCTCTGTGACACGGTGTGGACGCGGACCCTTACTGGAATTCCAGGGTCCGGGAATATAGCCTCAACGTGGCACGGAGGCCAACGCGGAGGCTTATCTCCGTGCCACGGAGCTGTCGCGAGGCCTTACTGGAAATTGCCATTTAAAGTACCCTCCAGGCAGTGTGCCTCCGCGATGGTAGCGTGGCACGGCTCCATCGCGGAGCCCCTTTACTTTGCGCATTCCCATGTCTTTTTCCATGCTCGCATCCAAGTCCAACTCCGATATAATTCCAACATTCATTTTATCTCCTAAAAATCATATTTACCTGCAAAACAATTGCTAATCATGTTGGTTAGTATAAATTCACATTTTATTACCAATTACATGAGAATATATACACATTGCGTAACAAACAAGGAGAAAATGATACGTTTGAGTATCACTTGGGCATATAAATCTGCCAGAGATCACTTACCCCACACTTAAATCCTTGTTCGTCCTCGAACAACACATACACAACTCATGCAAATTACATCCCAACCCTTGTCACTATGGTGCGACAATTTATGCTACGGTCATACCGATTATTCAATTTTTGCAAATCATCAAGAAAACATGCATGGTCTTAACAATGCAATGACCTTTAATACATCAAGACTTCCTAGACTTTAAGAATCGACTCTCGATATCGGCAAACTCATGCAAATCAGCTAATCAAGATATCCGACACGAAAATCAATCTTTCATCAAGCATGTGCCCTCACAACTCAAGAGAATATTCCCCTTTATGTTCATGCAACACACAAACATTCAAGTAGGGGCATGTAGAAATTAATTTAACTCTCTCTCCCAAAAGAATTCACATGCATCATGTCATGACCCATAGGCTTGCCCTTAGTGTATTACTCCACTAATATAAAGACATGCAATGTAAGATCACGTAGGACTTTAATGGGTTGTAACGGGGCTATGGAACTAGTATATATATTGGATTAGCCAATAATAGTCGCTAGCATCCTTAAGCGCCTTTTCAACACATTCCCATCGACTCATGGACATTGTTCTTCTTTTTCTCTTTTTCTCTCATTCATGCTGGTTTACTTTCGTACGGCCCATTTCATCCAACACACTTGACACAAAACAAAGGGTTTTCATGTACCCTCATCATCATTTCATTATAACAAGTGCCTCTTCAACCTCTTCTTTTCTTTCTTCACTCTGCTTTTCTTTTCTTTCCACTCTTCTCACTCTTTGACACTTCGGGAAAATTTTACTTTTCTTAAGCGCTTAAGAGTTTTATATAGACTTTACGGCTAATGAAAAGAAGGAATAAAGCTTAGTTTATACAATTTTGGACAAAAGAAAGAAATAATCGGCTAAAGGCTCAACGGGCTGACTAGGGTATACAGTCACATAAAAAGGTAGAGTATGACAAGAAAAAAATAGAAACTCTCGGTTAAACAAAGAAATGCCTACATCCTTTCCAACACTACACTTCCTTCATTTCGTTTTGTACACACACCAGGCAAGTTCTAGACACTTCACAATAGCATGGAATAACAATACCTCACTTCTCACTTTATGCACATGCTCGATTCAAGATGCATTCACAGACTCTTTAATTAACTAATTACATGAATTCAAAAATTAAGCCTCAATCACACCGAATCGAACTCTAGAGCCAAGGTAACTCAACATATTTACAAAATTGCATGATTTCAAACGAATCACTTTTACATTTTGAATATCAGTTACAACACGCAACCAAAATTTTACAACCATTTAGTAACTACAGGTTCAGTGATGCAATCCACCAAAGAAAAAAAAACTGACAACAAATTAAAAATCCTACTCCTATCGACTACATTTCCCTTAAGACGGTCGTCATCCATCCATCATAGGGAACGGTCACTAACTATGACATCGGTTCAATGGGACTATTCTCGGTAAAAGAACCGAAAACAAACTTTGAGAAACCCAAAATAAAAATCGAAAATTTTTTGCAAAACAGCGATCATTTCGATAGAAAAATATTTACAAAATATTTTGATAAGTGCAAAATATTTTCGCAAAAATTTTGAAAAATATCGATCATTTCGATAAGAAAGAAATATTTACAAAATATTTACAGCATATTTACACTGGCAACCACAACTTTTCATAACACACATCATTAACCACAAAAATATATACAGATACAACACAAATCAGTTCACAACCACATGGAAACATAAAAACATACATGCACAACAAGGGAAAGAGCATACAGCAGATTAGCCTAAGTCCCAGCACCTAGCTACTCCCCACCCCACACTTAAATCGAACACTGTCCCCAGTGTTCACAAAAATTTAGATCACAAAATTTCGGGTGGTGGAACTCCCTGATCAGTCGAAATATTCGACTTCTTCATCCGGTGTTGCTGCCTCATCGCCCATGTCCGAGTCAGCTCCATCGTCGTCATCGGACTCCACATCGGAGTCCTCCCGACGTGTCTCCTCCTCAGTGGGGACATCATCATCAGTAGGCTCAACGAAGGCTGGTCCCACTCGGCACAAAGCTCTGGCATTCTCGCCAAATGGGTAATCCAGCTCCAGCTGCCATAACTCTTCCTCCGTGGCTGGTCTCCCACCAATCCGAAGCTGAAGCATCTGCATACCAAACATACGTGCCATGTACTGATCGTCACGAGCATGTCGCTCGCCTAGTGTCAGCACTGGCCCATGTGTGGTGTCGGGGGCCTTAGTCTTTGTCACATCAAGGGCCCTCCGCTCCAATTGCGGGATGTAATCCAAAGCCTCTTCCTTGACATCGAGGCCTCGGAGGAAGGTGGTGATGAGTTCGTCGAACCCATATCTGTGGCCCTGGTGTAGTCGGGCTCTCTTCATGGCGGATATGATAACCGCCCCAACATTAATCTCCAGCCCTTTCATAAGGGCATACACCAGGCAGACACGGTCCCGGGTCACATCCGTCATGTGTACCCCCGGGATCAAGCACGAACACACTATTTTCAGCCATATTCTGGCCTCCCTGTTCATCTGCGAATAAGGCAGAGTCTGGTGGTAATCCCTCTCCTTATGTCTGCTCCATCGGGCTGTGGATCGAGCCCCACACAAGGTGTGTCTACTGTCGGCGTATGGTGGGGTGATGTTCAGCTGGCGGAGAACGTGGGCATTTGTGTCCCGCGCTCCAATGATGGCATTTAATTGCTGGGGTTCCAGAGTGACAATCTGCCCTCTGATTTTTATTGTGTGGCTTCTGATGGCCGGGTTCCAATTTGCGTAGAACTCCCGGACCAAATGTAGGTTGCACTCCTTGGGCTCCTGAAATATAAAGTTGAGCCCAGCTGCCTCAATCCTTTGCACAATACGGAGGAACTCTTGTGCTAGTGGTTCCCGTGCAATATGCTCCTCCTGGGAAGTACTTGCTTTCCTTATGTTTAGCGTACCACTTCTTTCCTTCCTCGGTTACCCACCTCGTTCCGTATCGGCGGCGTTGCCGCACGGAACAGCTGGTGCAGCTGGGACTGCAGTGCCCAATCTCATTCGCTTTCTTCCGGTGCCTGAAGTAGAAGCACCTTTGCCCTTATCCTGCCTACTCGCCATTGTACCTGCCAACATCAATAAACAAGCACAATGTCAAGCTAAATGCATATTAGCTTTGGCTAAGGTCGGGTTAAACTACGTTTACCCCACACTTAGTCCTTAGCTACTTTTACGAAACTACGGCTAGGATAACTTTATTTACACCAAAAAACAACTACTATACAATTTATGCTTAGTGCGTTCACAAAAAAAATTTCGACAGTATAACTTTTAGCTTACTACTCAGACTTCATACAGCTAATCTCAATCCTACTATCGCTAGCAATTCAATCATCGCACTTAGCAACAAAAACAACAAATAAAAACAACGACAAAAATTATATATACATATGAATCCAAATAACCTAACCAATTTGAACAATTTTTGCATTTTCCCAAAAATTCGAGAATTTGTCGTCTTTTACATTCAAACAATATTTATACAACTTATCTCAATTCACAACCACACCCCGGCATCTAATTCACCAATTTATCAAGTTACCCAATTCGATTTCAACAACCCAAGCCCTAGAATTCAATTTTACAATCAATTTCGAATAATTCATGTAATCGACAAGTTCAAACGCTAATTACAATATTTCGAACACTCATCAATCAACAAATAATTCAATTTCATGCTCAATTGCTACTTAGGAGGATACATCTCACCTCACATACTCAAATTCGAGTGGAATCAACAAAAATTTGAGAAAAATGAGGAAAACATACCTTTAAGTTGAATACCTGAAGAAACTTGACGATTTCTTTGCCTAGTACCGTGGCACGTTGGTTGGGGGAGGGAATTAGGATGTTTGGTCGCGGAGAAGAGAAGAAATGGGGGAAAAAAGGGGGTTTTTCAGGGGTTAAATTGAAGAAAAACACGCGGGTCACCCGGCAACCCGGTGTGACCCGGCACTAAATATAGGGCAACGTGTCACGGAGGGTAACGCGGAGCCCCTCCTCCGTGACACGGAGCCAACGCGATGGCTCACTGGAAATTTTAAAAATCTGGATTTAACTTCAACGTGTCACGGAGGGTAACGCAGAGCCCTTCCTCCGTGACACGGAGCCAACGCCCCAGTGCACTGTCTCTTCAGTTTAATTATTTTTTCATACCTTGCCTTTTCCTTTCCGATTCCATGCATATTTTTCTCCGTTATACCTGAAAATCACCTCACTAAACAAAATTGGTTAGATTAATAGATTTCCCTAACTAAAATGAAAAATATTAACTAAAAACAAAAAATTTATACCAAATCAAGAAAAGAAAAATAAAAATAAAAACTATTTACACTTTACAAAAAGAAGAAAAACAAAATATTTTCCAAGGGTTGCCTCCCGTGCAGCGCCTGGTTTACAGTCGCGGCTCGACGTCCTTTATGCTCAATTATCCACTAGGGTGATGGATGATTTTTCACGATCATTGTCCTCCCCCCAGTAGTGCTCAACCTTATCAGGTGGCCTTCCTATCAACTCTCGGGATTCACTCTTTGATTAGCCTTCCCATGATCAATTACATTGATCACCGAGAGTTCCTCATTTACAATCGGGAGCTTGGGTGCTTTGTACACATCGAACACATCTACCTTGTCATGTGCTCGCATTGTAAGTTGACCCACAGCCACGTCGATTAATGCTTTTCCGATTTCCAAAAAGGGTCGTCCCAAAATAAATGGGACTTCAGCGTCTGGTTCAAAATCCAGAACAATAAAATCGACCGGAAAAATGAGGGAGCCCACTTGCACTAGTACATCCTCAACAATGCCATCCGGCCTAGCTAAGGATCTGTCTGCTAATTGCAAGATTACAGTTGTAGGTCTAGGACTTCCTAGACCTAACCTTCTGAATACCGAAGATGGCATCAGATTTATGCTCGCCCCCAAGTCACATAATCCACGAGCTCGGATACTCTGCCCAATAGTAAGCTGGATAGTAAAACTTCCAGGGTCTTTTAGCTTCGTGGGCAGTCTGTTTTGAATCCGGGAAGTGCATTCCTCCATCAAAGCCACCGTGGCGTACTCATTCAAATGACTTTTGTTTGCCACGATGTCTTTAATATATTTCGCATATTTGGGCACTCCCTGCAAGACATCAACAAGAGGTAAATTAACATGTACCTGTTTAAGCACCTCCATAAATTTCTTGAAACATGCCTCCTCCTTGTGTTTTTTGAGTCGTTGATGGAATGGGGGTGGAGGCCTTTCTGATTCAGCTTCTTTGGACTTCCCCCTAACGGCAAGTTGCTCTCCCTCAACATCTGCTGCTCCTGACTTTTGAGGCGGTCTTTCCGGTTCCATCTCCTTCAACTGTAAACCACTCCTCGTGGTCACTGCATTTACCTGCTTCGGATTAGGATCCGTGTCGCTAGGCAGTCCTCCTCTGGGTCTTGTATTTTGGGCACTAGTAAATTGCCCAAACTGATATTCAAGAGCCTTGGTCACTAACTGATTATTCTTCACTTCAGCTGCCAATTTAACATAGTCAGCCTGCAATTGCGCCTGATTAGCGATCATGGTCTTGAACATCTCCTCCATGGTAGGTGATGGTGGTGGAGGAGGGGCATTGTGATTTCTGAATTGGGATTGATAGTTCTATTGCCCTCCTTGATTTCTCTGCATACCCTGACCCGAACTTTGGCCTTGTTGGTTGTTGCTACCCCACGAAAAATTTGGATGGTTCCTCCAATTTGAGTTGTAGCCACTACCAAACTGCTGTTGATTTCTCTGTGCATTGCCCACAAAGTTAACCGAATCTGGGTTTGCTCCACAGCACTCAGCTGAGTGCTCACTTCTACCACACACTTCACACCACATTTGTTGGACCACATTGACTGAAGCTGAAGGCTGGTTCAAGTTCATATTGCTGAAGTGGTTGTTCAACTGATTCTGCAAGGCAGCTATCTGTGCACCGATAGCTGTAAATCCATCCACTTCAAGCACTCCTGCTGCTTTCCTTGCTCCACCTCGTGATGAATCTGCATTCCATTCTGGATTGCCCTGTGAAATTCGGTTGAGCAAAGTGTACAGCTCCTCATAAGTCTTTTCCAGCGCTTGCCCTCCAGCTGCTGAGTCTAGCAAAATTTTAGTATGGGGTTCCAAACCCTCAATAAATATGTGTACCAACACCTCATTGGACTGATGATGACGAGGACATCCCCGCAACATGGATTTAAATCTTTCCCAGGCTTGATATAGGTTTTCTCCCTCCCTCTGTTTAAAACTTAGAATTTGACTTCTAAGTCTGGCTGTTTTACCAGAAGGGAAAAATCTGATCAAAAACTTCCGTGCTAGATCATCCCACGTTGATATAGAATTTGGTGGTTCAGCTTTTAACCACCTCTTGGCTTCACCAAGTAAGGAAAACGGAAATAAGGTGAGCCAAACATAATCAGGTGACACTCCAGCGGGTATATAAGTGTCACTTATCTCCAAAAAATTCTGGAGATGTTGTTGTGGGTCTTCATGAGGGAGACCGGTAAATTGCCCGCTTGTGTGCAATAGTTGCACCATATTCTGCTTTAATTCAAACCTCCCTCCAGGCTCTGGTTTGCGGATACTAGAATGTACATTGTTGGCATGTGGGATTGCCACCTCGCGAACCGGCCTTGCTGCTGCTTCATCGGGCACTAACACTGCCCTAACAACCGATGGATTTTGTTGCTCCATAATAGACTGTCTGAGCAACCGCAGCTTCTTTTGTAGAGCTTCTCTACGTTGACTGTGAAATTCACGTTCAGGCTCTAAGTAAGATTCCACCAGCTCTTTGTCCCTTGCCAGTGTTCACAGAAATCAAGTCTGCAAAATACAGGCTAAGACCAAGTTGTCAACACTTCAGAAAATAAAATAAAAATACAGTAAATTTACACTCATCACAATTTCACCAATTGCCTAGCCTCCCCGGCAACGGCGCCAAAAACTTGTCCGGCTGGTTCGGTATGTGTACAACCGACACGCAAGTGCACGTGGTCAAACAAGTAATAAAGTGGCTAAGTAAGCCAAGTATCAATCCAAGGAGACTCTGGATAAGTAAAATTGCCTAAGTACACTATATTCTTATCTTACTTCTAATTATACTAACAACAACGTAACCAACAGTTAAATAAGTTTTTGTTTATAAATTATATATACTAAAACTATTAACAAATATTTACTGTGAATTGAAATTATGGATATGAGCATGCCAAGGTTAAGAACAAGCAATGAATTTGACGATAATCAAAATTTGGTTAATCTTTTCTTCATGTTGCTAGCCAAGAACATTAGCCTAGAAATTAAAACTCTCGTATTTAATTTCACTTTAGAATCATAAACCATTCTTCTACATTTCTGTGATCAAATGCAATTTATGACCTAGCACTATAATTCCGGTTCCTAAATTGACTAATACGGCTTTCAAGTATATTTCTATCAGGAAAGCACATCAAAACCCAATTTTCCCAAATCAAGTTAAGAACAATACCCTATTAACTCACAACTTTCCAATTTCGTGCTCTCTCGAGTGAAATTGGACTTTTTAGATGTACATTAGTGTCGGCCACACACTAATGCAGTAAGAACAAGAATTAATAGAACAACATGGAAGAAGAAGAAGAAAACCATATAATTAACAATCAAAATTCATCACCATTATTCAAAACCTCAGCAAGGAAGAGAATTAGCCACTCATTTGTGGATTAATCATCCTAAAACGAGTGTAAATCATACATACAATTGATTGAAAGAAGAAAGGAAGAGAAGAAATCCCTTAGCTTTTTCGTCCCTCAACTGCTTCTAACCCACGTCCTTGCTCCACCAAGTCTGAATTAATTAAAATAAACCTAAGTGTGCTATTTATACTAGTGGGAATTTTTCCCGGAATAACAAGCAACGTGTCACGGAGGCTAACGCGGAGCACTGCCTCCGTGACACGGCGTGGACGCAGACCCTTACTGGAATTCCAGGGTCCGGGAATATAGCCTCAACGTGGCACGGAGGCCAACGCGGAGGCTTATCTCCGTGCCACGGAGCTGTGGCGAGGCCTTACTGGAAATTGCCATTTAAAGTACCCTCCAGGCAATGTGCCTCCGCGATGGTAGCGTGGCACGGCTCCATCGCGGAGCCCCTTTACTTTGCGCATTCCCATGTCTTTTCCATGCTCGCATCCAAGTCCAACTCCGATATAATTCCAACATGCATTTTAGCTCCTAAAAATCATATTTACCTGCAAAACAATTACTAATCATGTTGGTTAGTATAAATTCACATTTTATTACCAATTACATGAGAATATATACACATTGCATAACAAACAAGGCGAAAATGATACGTTTGAGTATCACTTGGGCATATAAATCTGCCCAAGATCACTACACATTTTGAAAACAAATGAAAGAAAAAAATCTAAACCTATCGACTAAATTTCTCGTAAGACGGTCATTATCCATCCATCATAGGTAACAGTCGCTATCTAAGATGTCGGTTCAAGAGGACTATTCTCGGGAAAAGCACCGAAAATAAAAACTGAGAAACCCAGAAAAAAAAATCAATAGAAATAGATAAATATAATAAAAAAATTTACACATAACTTCCACAAGCAGCTTACTATTTATTACATCACCAGCTACCATAAATTCATCAGCCACATAACATGAAACACAGAGTCACAGAGTCACAAATAGCACATCCACATAAGTACAAACACAAACAGCCTTTCCACCAGAATCTAACTACTCCCACCCAACACTTAATCAGAACACTATCCCCAGTGTTCACATATCTACAATTAAAAACAACGTTTGGGTGGTGTGACTCCCTGATCAATCAAAATAGTCAATCTCTTCATCAGGTGCCAGTGCCTCATCGCCAAGATCAGAATCGTCCCCGCCGTCTTTCTCTGACTCAATGTATGAGTCCTCCCGGCGTGTTTCTCATCAGTAGGGATGTCATCATCCACAGGCTCTACAAATGCAGGCCCAATTTTGCACAAGGCTCGGGCATGCTCATTAAATGGATAGTCCATCTCAAGCTGCCACAATTCATCCTCTGTAGCAGGCCTCGCACCATTCCGCAACTGCAACATCTGCATACCATACAATCTGGCCATGAACTGGTCATTCTGAGCATGACACTCGGCGGGTGTAAGTACCGGCCCATATGTGGTGTCGGGTGCTTTGGTCTTGGTGACGTCCAAAGCCCGATGATTAATGTGCGGGATGTAATCTAAGGCCTCTTCTTCAATATCGTGGCCCCTGAGGAAAGTGGTGAGAAGACCACTGAACCCATACCGATGCCCCTGATGTAGTCTGGCTCTCTTCATGGCGGAGATGATCACCGCTACAACATTAATTTCCAGCCCTTTTATCAGTGCATAAACCAGACAAACTCTATCCCGGGTGACATCAGTCATGTGCACCCCCGGGATTAGACAAGAGCAAACAATCTTTAACCATATCTGAGCTTCTCTATTCATCTGGGAATATGGAAATGTCTGGTGATATCCCCTTTCCTTGTGACGACTCCACCCGGCTGTCGATCGAGCTCCACATAAAGTGCGTCTGATATCTGCATATGGTGGAGTGATATTCAACTGGCGGAGGACATGAGCGTCTGTGTCCCGCGTCCCCAGGATTGCATTTAGATGTTGTGGTTCAAAAGTAACCACCTGCCCTCTGATCTTGACGGTGTGGCTGCACAAAGTCGGGCTCCAGTTAGCGTAGAATTCCCATATAAGATGGAGATTGCACTCTTTGGGTTCTTCAAAAATGAAGTTTAACCCAACAGTGTCAATCCTATGTAGGATCCTTGGGAATTCTTGTGCTAGTGGTTCCCTTGCTATCTGTTCCTCCGGGAAATACTTGGTTTCCTTGTGTTTGGAATACCATTTCTTTCCCTCATCTGTCACCTATCTTGTTCCATATTTTCTGTGTTGCCCTCGAGGAACAGATGGTGTTGCTGGTACTGCTGCCCCAATTCTTACTCTTTTTCTGCTGGCGCCAGATGTGGATGCACCCTTGCCTTTATCCTGCCTTCCAGACATTTGTCCTGTACATTCAAAAACATACAGTTCAAATGTTATTCAAGGCATAGTTGGCTATGACTAAGGTTGGGCTTAACTCGATCACTCCACACTTAGTCGTTAGCCGTAACTAATACAAATTGACAAGAACAACCACCTATTTTAAGCTCTTATTTACCAACAGGTTTAGTGCATTTATACAAATGGATGGAATGGTTTCATTGTACTACTCAGACTTCATACAATGCATTATGAAAATTCATCCATCTTTTCATTGACAACATTGTGATCAATTCTCACTTTATGCACCCACCTATGGGATTTTCCTACTGTCATTCCCCCAGCATTTGATCTTCAAGCTCACACATTCACAATTCAAGCACAAACAATTCTTTTTTAAACTCCAACACAATCCACACAATTTTCTAACTTAAGTTTTCAACATATACTCAATTATCCAACTCAAGTTGTCAACAAATGCTCAATTTTTCAATTCAATTTTTCAACCCATACTCAATTTCCCAACCCTAGGTATCAACAATGGAAGAATTTCAACACACGTCATGTAATTATTGAGTTATAAGCACAAAGTAGTGAAAAATCAACATTCATCAATGGCTCAAACAATCACATACCTCCTCAATACCTTAGGGCGGATTTTCCTCACAAAACATGTACAATGTTTGAATTTTTCGTCTAAAATTGAGAGAAAATGGAAGAACATACATTACTTCACAAGATTGAAATGAAATTTATGGAATTTGTTGAGTACTTCCATGCCACACTTGAGGGAGAAGGGGGATTGAGGTTTTTGTCGCAGAGATGTGAAGAAAAGTGGGAAAAATTGGGGTTTGGGGTGTTAAAAAGGGGTAATTCGTGCAGGTAAACCTGATGACCCAAGGTGACCCGACGCGAACTTTGCCTCAACGTGTCACGGAGGCCATCGCGGAGGCCAGGCTCCATGACACGGAGCCAATGTGGAGGCTTTCTGGAATTTTTTTAAAAAATTCTAGAATGAAGCCTCAACGTGTCACGGAGGGTAACGCGGAGGTCCACCTCCGTGACGCGGAGCCAAAGCGAGGGCTCTCTGGAATTGTCCCCAAGTTTTATTTTCTTACCTTGATTTTTCACTTGCACTTTTGTATTTTGGCCCTCCATTTCACCTGAAAATCATCCAACGACAATAATTTGTTAGAAATCATAGGTTGCCTCCCAACTATTGCCAGCCCTTTTTTTTTTTTCTCTTTTTTTTTTCAAATAATCCTAACTAATCTATTACATTACGTTTACGGGTTGCCTCCCGTGCAGTGCCTGGTTTACCGTCGCGGATTGACGCTTTGCATCCTTACTCATCTACTAAAGTGATAGACGTCTTCTCTCGAATAACGTCTTCACCCCAGTAGTGCTTACATCTCTATCCGTTCACCAAAAATGTGGCACTTTTATCCTCTTGCCACAATTCAACTGCCCCGTGTGGGGTCATTCTCACAACTTCAAACGGCCCTGACCACTTGGACCGCAACTTCCCTGGGAAGAGTTTTAATCTCGAGTTGAACAGCAACACTTTTTGCCCTGGCTCAAAGATCCGATGCACCATGTGCCTGTCGTGCCACCTTTTAGTTTTCTCCTTGTAGCATTTAGCACTTTCATAGGCGTGCCATCGAAACTCGTCTAACTCACTCAGCTGCATCAATCTCTTCTTTCCCGTTAGCTCAGGATCTATGTTTATCTTTCTTACGGCCCAATAAGCTCGATGTTCCAGCTCCACAGGTAGATGACATGCCTTCCCATAAACCAATTTGTACGGAGAAGTCCCAATGGGTGTCTTGTATGCAGTACTGTAAGCCCACAACACATCGTCAAGTTTTCTTGCCCAATCAATTCGTTGTGCATTCACTATTTTCTGCAGAATTTGCTTAATCTCCCTGTTTGACACCTCTACTTGCTTGCTAGTTTGGGGATGATACGCTGTCGCCACTTTGTGTCGTACCCCATACTTAGCTAGTAAGTTTTTGAACTCTGCATTCACAAAATGTGCTCCTCCATCACTGATAATAGCTCGGGGCGTAATGAACCTGGTGAAAATCTGCTTCTTCACAAATTTCGTCACCACCTTGTTGTTGTACCTGGGACAAGCTACTGCCTCAACCTACTTAGACACGTACTCCACTGCTACCAAGATGTAACGATTGCCAAATGATGGTGGAAACAGGCCCATAAAGTCTATCCCCCATACATCAAAAACCTCAACTTCTAATATCTGATGCAATGACATCTCCTGTCTCCTGCCGATTGTTCCTTTTCTTTGACATCTATCACACATTTTGACATAAGATGTAGCGTCTATAAACAGTATGGGCCAAAAGAAACCGGACTGCAGCACCTTGTGAGCTTTTTGCTCTCCTCCATGATGACCTCCATACAACGACAAATGACAACTCCTCAGCACTTCTACAATCTAACTTTCTGGAATGCATCGCCTCATCACTTGGTCTGGTCCTTGATTGAACAGTTACAACTCATCCCACATATAGTACCGGGACTCATGCCTCAGCTTCTTTCTTTGTTGAGTTGTCGCCTCTGGTGGGTATACTCCACTTACCAATAAGTTCACAATATTTGCGTACCAAGGGAGTTCCGCTTCCTTTATTGCCAAGAGTTGTTCATCTGGTAACTCTTCTCAGATGCGCTCACCTTCCTGCACATGTGAATGGCTCTGCAGTCGCGATAGGTGGTCTGCAACCTGATTCTCACTCCCCTTTATGTCTAGGATCTCAAGATCAAACTCTTGTAGCAATAAGATCCACCTGATTAGCCTGGGCTTCGTATCCTTCTTGCCAAACAAGTAGCAAATCACTGCATGATCAGTATATACCACCACTTTAGACCCCACCTGATAGGGTCTGAACTTGTCAAATGCAAACACTAAAGCCAACATCTCCTTCTCCGTGATTGTATAATTGACTTGGGCAGCGTCAAGTGTTTTGCTTGCATAATAAATGGAATGAAAAATTTTATTCCTACGCTGCCCTAATACAGCTCCTACAGCCACATCACTTGCATCACACATCAACTGAAAAGGATGTTCCCAATCAGGAGAAATAAGAATAGGCACTTCCACCAGCTTCTTTTTTAGCTCCTTGAATGCTTCTACACATTCCTTGTCAAATTTGAACTTCACCTTTTTTTCTAGCAACCGACATATCAGTCTAGAAATTTTTGAGAAGTTCTGGATGAACCGTCTGTAAAACCCAGCATGTCCTAGAAAGATGCGAACACCCTTCACTGACACTAGTGGAGGTAGTTTTTCAATCACCTCAACTTTGCACGATCGACTTCTAACCCTCTGCATGACACCTTATGGCCAAGAACGATACCCTCCTTGACTAAAAAGTGGCACTTTTCCCAGTTGAGCACCAGGTTTGAGACTTCACATCAAGCTAACACCCTGTCAAGATTCTGCATACACATAGCAAAGGAATTACCAAAAACAAAAAAGTCATCCATAAATACCTCGACAAAATCTTCCACCATATCGTGGAAGATCGCCATCATGCATCGCTGGAATGTGGCTGGTGCATTGCATAGACCAAATGGCATTCGCCTGAAAGCATATGTTCCATAAGTACATGTAAAAGTGGTCTTCTCCTGATCCTCCGGTGCTATGGCTATTTGATTATTGCTGGAATAACCATCCATAAAACAATAATATTCTTGACCTGCCAACCTGTCCAAAATCTGATCAATGAATGAAATAGGATAATGATCTTTCCTCGTGGCCTCATTGAGCTTCTTGTAATCCATGCAAATTCACCAGCCCGTGACTGTGCGTGTGGGAATCAGCTCATTCTTTTCATTGGTGACCACGGTCATCCCTCCTTTCTTCAGAATGCACTAAACTAGGCTAACCCATTCACTATCTGAGATAGGATATACCACACCTGCATCAAGCCACTTGATCACTTCCTTTCTGACTACGTCTTTCATCACTGGGTTCAACCTCCGCTGATGTTGCACGGTTGGCTTGGATCCTTCTTCCATAAATATCTTGTGCATGTAGAAAGCCAGACTAATCCCCATGATGTTCGACATCTGCCAACCCATTGCTCTCTTTCGCCTCTTAAGGAACACCAATGCATCTTTCACTTGTGCATCTGTCAGTTCTGCTAAAATGATGACTGGCAAGGTTTCGTCTTCACCCAAAAATACATACTGCAGATGTGGAGGCAATGTCTTTAACTCCAATTTCAGTGCCTCCTCAATTGATGGCCTTGGCGAGGGTTCCAAGGACCTCTTCAACGGTTCAAAGTCCTGCTTCATGAAGAACCATTTTGGCTCATTAAAAGTCTACACCATCTCATATGTAGCACTATCCCCAAAATGATCATAGCCCACCAATGCTCTCTCCAATGGGTCCTGTGAGTCAACAATCTGAAGGGTCGATTCCTGATTTAAAACACTTATTGCTGATAGATCCCCATAAATGGCCGGTAGCTTCATGGCCTTGTACACATCAAAAACCTCTACTTTGTCATGCGTTCGCATGGTTAGCTGCCCAGCAGCCACATCGATTAAGGCTCGCCCGGTTGCCAAGAAGGGACGTCCTAAAATAAATGGGACTTCCGCATCTGGCTCAAAATCCAGAATTATAAAATCCACCGGGAAAATGAGGGAGCCTACTTGCACTAGCACATCCTCCACAATACCATCAGGTCTGGCCAATGAACAGTCAGCTAGCTGCAAGATCACAGTAGTGGGTCTAGGGCTTCCCAGCCCCAACTTCTTAAACACTGATGTTGGCATCAAATTTATGCTTGCTCCCAAATCACACAATCCGCGAGCTTGAATAGACTGCCCAATTGTAATCTAAATAGTGAAGCTCCTAGGATCCTTGAGCTTTGTCGGCAATCTATTATATAATCGGGAGGTGCAATCCTTAGTAAGCGCCACTGTAGCATACTCCATCAATCTGCTTTTGTTTGCTACAATGTCCTTGATGTACTTGGCATATTTCGGCACTCCCTGCAAAACATCAATTAAAGGCAAATTAATATGTACCTGTTTCAACACTTCCATGAATTTCTTGAAACAAGCTTCCACCTTGTGCTTTTTCAATCTCTGAGGAAACGGGTGCAGTGGTCTTTCTATCTCGGCTGCCTTTTCCTTCCCTCACACATCATCATGTCCTTCATCCTTTTCTGCCGCTCCAGATTGCTGAGGTGGCCTTTCTGGTTCCACCTCCTTGAGTTGAGTTCCACTCCTGGTAGTAACTGCATTGACCTGCTTAGGATTTGGATCTGTATCGCTTGGTAATCCTCCCATCGGTCTCGTATTTTGGGCTCCAGCTAACTGTCTAAACTGATACTCTAATGCCTTTGTAGCTAATTGCTGATTTTTCATGTCAGCAGTTAATTTTACATAATCAGTCTGCATCTGTGCTTAGTTAGCTAATATGGTTTTGAGCATATCCTCGATGTTGCAGGATGGAGGAGGTGCATTGTTTCCTCTATATTGTGGCTGAAAATTGTGATGCCCCCCTTGGTTTCTCTGCATGCCCTGATTTGGACTCTGTCCTTGATGACTAGTACTCCCCCATGAAAAATTCGGATGATTCCTCCAATTTGGGTTGTAACTGTTGCCATACTGCTGATTACTGTTCCTCTAGGCGTTTCCAACAAAATTTACCGAATCCGGATTTGCACCACAATACTCAGCTGAGTGTTCACTACTTCCACAGACTTCACACCAAACCTGATGAACTGCATTGACTGGGGCCTGTGCCTGGTTCAAACTCATACCGCTAAAATGCCTGTTAAGTTGATTTTGCAAAGCAGTTATCTGTGCAGCGATAGCTATGAAACCATCTACCTCAAAGACCCCTGCGGCTTTCTTTGCTCCTCCTCGAGTTGAATCCGCATTCCATTCTGGATTTCCCTGTGAAATACGGTTTAATAAAGTGTAAAGCTCTTCATAGGTCTTCTTCAATGCCTGCCCACCGGCTGCTGAATCCAACAATATCTTAGTATGCGGTTCCAAACCCTTAATGAACATATACACCAACACCTCATTAGCTTGGTGATGATGAGGGCAATCTCTAAGCATAGACTTAAATCTTTCCCAAGCCTGATACAAATTCTCACCCTCTTTTTGTTTGAAGCTTAGAATCTGACTCCAAAGCTTTGCAGTCTTCCCTGATGGAAAGAATCGTATTTAAAACTTCCTTGCGAGGTCATCCCAAGTAGTGATAGAATTTGGTGGTTCAACCTTCAACCACCTCTTTGCTTCCCCCAGCAGTGAGAATGGGAATAATGTAAGCCTCACATAGTCGGATAATACACCAGCGGGGATATAGGTATCACTTATCTCCAAAAAGTTTTGGAGATGTTGTTGCAGATCTTCATGAGGGAGACATGTAAATTGCCCGCTGGTGTGTAATAACTGCACCATATTCTGCTTGAGTTCGAATATCCCTCCTGGCTCTGGTCTGCGAATGCTAGATGTTACATTATTCGCGTGTGGGAATTGCCACTTCGCGGACCGGTCTTGCTGACCATCTCTTCGGGCACTAAAACTGCCCTTACAATCGGTGGATTCTGTTGCTGCTCCAGGATTGCCTTCCTTAATAACTGCAGCTTCTTCTCTAGAGCTTCCCTTCTTTGTCGATGAAATTCTCTCTGGCTCTATAAACAAATCCACCAACTTCTTGTCTCTTGCCAGCGTTCAGAAAAATTTAGTACCTGCAAGAGGATTTGCTAAGATCAAATCGTTAACCTTTATATCGAGCTTGTAAACCAACACTAAGAAAATTAAATAACCAATTTCGCCAGTCCCCGGCAACGGCGCCAAGAACTTGTTCGGTCCCAACTACACGCAAGTGCACGTGGTCGTACAAGTAGTAAAGTGGCTTTATTTGAAGCCAAGTATCGATCCCACAGGGACTGTAATATGGCAGTAATTTTCCTAATTGTTAGTAAACGATTTCATTATGCAGGTAGACAACCAAAACAAATAAGGCTTTTGAGTCAATATTAATAGTTAATGTGAACCTAAGTTAATATTGTAAGTTAAAGTCTGAACAATAGCAACGAACAAGATGAGGTTAAGGTAAACATGTAGGAATGTAATTTATTAATTAAAGTTCAGTAAATCTTCTCTTCGGTTGTTAGTCAGGAATTAATAACCCATGGATTGGATCTTTCGACTCCTCACCAATTAAAGAATCACGAGACTTACATTACACATTTCTATGATGCAAAAACCCCATGTTCTAGCTATACATAACAAATTCCATAAATGACCAAATATGACATTACAGATATATTTCTATTCTGGACGTAAATCTTCCCTTAATATCTCAACCAAGACAAGAACATATTCCACCAATTCACATCTATCCAATTAATCTCCCTTTCGGAATCGAAATTGGAATTCTAGAATATACATTAATATTGGCCAAATATTAACGTAGTAAAAGCAAGAATTGGTAGAACAACTGATCTTGGGCAAATTTATATGCCCAAGTGATACTCAAATGTGGAATTTTAGCCTTGTTTAGCTATCAATGTGTATACATTCTCGTGTAATTGGTAATAAAATGTGAATTTATACTAACCAACATGATTAGCATTGTTTTGCAGGTAAAATGTAATTTTGGGAAGCTTAAATGCATGTTGGAAGAGATCGGGGTTGGACTCGAATGTGAGCAAGGGACAAGGCATCGGAAAGCACAAAATAAAGGGGCTCCGCTATGGAGCCGTGTCACGCTGCCATTGCGGAGGCCTTCTGCCTGGATAGGGAATTTTCGCCCAATTGCCAGAGAGGGTATGCGATAGGTCCGTGGCACGGTAGCATGGCTCCGCGTTGCACACCGTGCCACATTGGGCCTTATTCCCTGGACCCCCAGTTTCTAGTGAAGGTCCGCATCGGTAGCGTGTCACGGAGGCAGTGCTCCGCGAGCACTCCGTGACACGTTGCTTGTTATTCCGGGAAAAATTCCCACTAGTATAAATAGAACACTTAGGTTCACTTTTCAATATTCTGACTTGGTGGAGCAAGAATGTGGATTACAGGCAGTTGAGGGGACAAAATTATCAGGGTTTTTCTCTCTTTCCTTCTCTTTGTATTCAATTGCTTGTATGTTTAACACTCATTTAACGATGTTTAATCCACAAATGAGTGGCTAATTCATCTTCTTGCTGAGGTTATGAACAATTGTAATGAAATGTGATCATTGATTCTTTGGTTTTTCATCTTTCCTTCCATGGTTGTTCTATTAATTCTTGTTCTTACTGCATTAATGTGTGGCCTACGTTAATGTACATCTAAAAAGTCCGGTTTCACTCGAGAGAGCAAGAAATTGGAAAGTTGTGAATTAATAGGATATGATCTTTTCTTAGTTTGGGAAAATTGAGAATTGATTTACTTCCAGGATAGAAATATACCTGAAAGTCGTATTAGTCAATTTAGGAACCGGGTTTGTATGGCTAGAACATGAATTGCATTGAATCACAGAAATGTAGGTGGATGGTTCATGATTCTTAAGTGGGGTTAAATACGAGAGTTTTAATCTCTTGGCAATAGTTCTTGGCTAGCAACCAGAGGAAAAGACTAACCAAATTATGTCGATAATTAATTTCATTACATGTTCGTTTAACCTCAGCATGCTCTCATTCATAGTTCAGACTCACATTAGATAGTTGTTTTAGATTTAGTATAAAAATTATAAATCAAAATATCAAACTTTTGGTTATGCTGTTGTCGGCATTTTTAGAATTAAAATATAGTATACTTGAGCAGATTGCACTTCATCCCAGTCCCTGTGGGATCGATACTTGGCTTACTTAAGCCACTGTACTACTTGTTCGACCACGTGCACTTGCATGTAGCTTTATACCCAAAGCAAAAGCATCCGAACAAGTTTTTGGCGCCGTTGCTGGGGATTGGCAATTGGTGAATTTGTTTTAAGTGTTAATTTACTCTATTTTTATTCTCTTAGTGTTGACAACTTGGTCTTAGCCTGTAATTTGCAGATTTAATCTCTGTTGAACACTGGCAAGAGACAAGGAGCTGGTGGACTTGTATACAGAGCCAGAAAGAATATTTCATAGTAAGCGGAGAGAAGCTCTACAAAGAAAGCTGCAGTTGCTCAGACAGACGATCATGGAGCAACAATAGAATCCACCGGTAGTACGGGCAATGTTAGTGCCCGAAGAAGTAGCAGCTCGGCCGGTTCGCGAGGTGGAAATCCCACATGCTAATAATGTCACATCTAGCATCCGCAAACCTGAGCCAGGAGGGAGGTTCGAACTTAAGTAGAATATGGTGCAATTGTTGTACACTAGCGGGCAGTTTACAGGTCTCCCTCATGAAGATCCACAGCAGCATCTCCAAAATTTTTTGGAGATAAGTGACACTTACATCCCAGCTGGAGTGTCATCAGATTATGTCCGGCTTACACTGTTCCCATTTTCACTATTGGGAGAAGCCAAGAGGTAGTTGAAAGCCGAGCCACCGAATTCTATTTGTACGTGGGATGATCTTGCGAGGAAATTCTTGATACGGTTTTTTCCCTCCGGTAAAACAGCAAGACTTAGAAGTCAAATTCTAAGTTTCAAACAGAGGGAGGGAGAGAATTTATATCAGGCCTGGGAGAGATTCAAGTCCATGTTGCGGGATTGTCCTCATCATCATCAGTCCAATGATGTGCTGGTGCATACTTTTATAGAGGGTTTGGAACCCCATACAAAAATATTGCTAGACTCAACAGCTGGGGGACAAGCGCTGGAGAAAACTTATGAGGAGTTGTATACTTTGTTGAACCGTATTCCGCAGGGCAATCCGAAATGGAATGCTGATTCATCAAGAGGCGGGACAAGGAAAGCAGCAGGAGTGCTAGAAGTGGATGGGTTTACAGCTATTGCTGCACAGATAGCTGCACTACAAAATCAACTTAACACCCACTTCAGCAACATGACAATGAACCAGCCCCAAGCCCCAGTTAATGCAGTGCAGCAGATGTGGTGTGAAGTGTGTGGAAGTAGTGAGCACTCAGCTGAGTGTTGTGGAGCAAATCCTGACTCGGTAAACTTTGTGGGAAATGTGCAAAGGAACAACCACCAACAGTATGGTAATAGCTACAATTCCAATTGGAGGAATCACCCGAATTTCTCCTGGGGTAGCAACAACCATCAGGGGCAAAGTTCGGGTCAGGGTGTGCAAAGGAACCAAGGAGGGCAGCAGAATTATCAAGCACAATTCAGAAACAACAATGCACCTCCTCCACCACTATCACCCAGCATTGAGGAGATGTTCAAGACCATGATAGCTAACCAAGCTCAATTGCAGGCTGACTATGTGAAATTGGCAGCCGAAGTGAAAAACAACCAGTTAGCTACCAAGGCACTTGAATATCAATTTGGGCAATTTGATGGAGCCCAAAACACCAGGCCTAGAGGAGGACTTCCGAGTGACACAGATCCCAATCCCAAGTAGGTGAATGCAATGACCACAAGGAGTGGTTTGCAGCTGAAAGAGGTGGAACCAGAAAGACCACCTCGACAATCGGGAGCAGCAGAAGTCGAGAGGGAGAAAAGTACTGAGAGGGGGAAGACTAAGGAAGCTGAATCAGAAAGACCACCCCCCCCCCCCGTTCCCTCAACGATTAAAGAAACACAAGGAGGAGGCGTGTTTCAAGAAATTCATGTAGGTGCTGAAACAGGTACATATTAACTTACCTTTTGTTGATGTTTTGCAGGGAGTGCCGAAATATGCCAAGTATATAAAGGACATCGTGGCAAACAAAAGTTGGTTGACTGAGTATGCTACGGTGGCTATAACGGAGGAGTGCACTTTCCGGATTCAAAACCGACTGCCCACAAAGCTCAAAGACCATGGGAGCTTTACTATACAGATTACTATTGGGCAGAGCATCCGAGCTCGTGGATTGTGTGATTTGGGAGCGAGCATAAATTTGATGCCTCATCGGTATTCAAAAAGCTGGGTCTAGGGAGTCCTAGACCCACAACAGTGATCTTGCAATTGGCGGATCGGTCCTTAGCCAGACCTGATGGCATTGTGGAGGACGTTCTGGTGCAAGTTGGCTCCCTGATTTTCCCGGTAGATTTTGTCGTACTGGAATTTGAACCAGACGCGGAAGTCCTATTTATTTTGGGACGTCCCTTCTTGGCAACCGGGAAAGAACTGATTGACGTAGCTGTGGGGCAGCTAACAATGTGAGCACACGACAAGGTGGAGGTGCTCGATGTGTATAAGGCACCCAAGCTCCCGATGGTGCACGAAGAACTCTCGGTGATCAATGTGATTGATCAAGGCGATAATGAGCAGAGTAAGGATTCACGAGAGTTATTGGGAAAACCACCGGAGCGGTGTAAGCACTACTAGGGGGAGGATGATGATCGAGAGAAATCGTCCATCACCCTAGAGGACAACTGAGCTAAATGACGTCGAGCCGCGATGGTAAACCAGGCGCTGCACGAGAGGCAACCCGTGAAAATTTTTTTTTTCTCTTTGTAAAGTGTGAATAGATTTTTCTTTTTCTTTTTCTTGATTAACTACAAAATTTTTAGTTTTTGTTTTTGTTTTTGTTTTTGTTTTTGTTTAGAGTGAAACCTATAATTCTAACCAATTTCGTGTAGTGAGATGAATTTCAGGTCAAACGGAGGAAAATATACACGGAATCGCAAAGAAAAATTTGAGGTATGAAAATTAATAAAAAGTGGCAAAACAGTGAGCTAGGGCGATAGCTCCGTGTCACAGAGGAGGACCTCCGCGTTACCCTCCGTGACACGTTGAGGTATAAATCCGAAATTTAAAAAAATTCCAGAGTACCCTCGCGACAGCTCCGTGTCACGGAGGCAGTGCACCGCGATGCACTCCGTGACACGTTGCCGTGTATATCGCAAAGGGTCACACCGGGTCGCCGGGTGACCCGCGCGATTTTCCCACTTTTAAACCCCAAAACCCCCTCACTTTTCCTTATTTTTCACTCACTCCGCGACCAAACTCCCTAAAACCCATCCCCCTTCAACATGACACGGAATAGGCCAAGAAAATCATTGAGTTTCCTTCAATTCTTCAACTTCAATGTATGTTCTTCGATTCCATCTCATTTCTTGTCGATTTTCTTCGATAGTGAGCATGTGAGGTGAGCTAAGTTCGCCCTAAGTAGAAATTAATCATGAATTCAATTGAATTGTTGTTGATGAATGTTTGGAATATCATTATGATTGCTTGAACTCGTTAATTACATAATTTAATCGAATTTTTCTTGATATCATCATTTCTAGGGCTTGTTTTTGAATTGGAAGTGGAAAGATGTAGTGAACTTGTGAAATTCATGCCGGGATGTACATGTTGAGTGAGATGAGTCGATGTGCTAGTTGTTATCATGTTAATAGACCGACGGATTCTTGGGTTAGGGGAATATTGAAATTTGCAAGAATTGGGTTGGTTGTATAGGTTCGTGTAGATAAATGCTTGTTGTTTTTCGTTTCTTTGTTTTTTTTCCTTGCTAAGTGCGATGGATTAAAAGGTTGTCGATGGTAATGATTGTTGTTAGCTGTACAAAGTCTGAGTAATACATAGTATATATACCGTCGAATTCTTCGTATGCACTAAGCATGTTTGTATAGTTGGTTGTTTATGTGTGTAAATAAAGATGATCTTGCCGATATGTTGTAACTGTAGCTAAGGACTAAGTGTGGGGTAGCCTAGCTTAACCCGACCTTAGTCGAAGTTAATATTCATTGGCTTAACATTGATCTTTTCTACTTGGGTTGACAGGTAAAATGGCAAGCAGGCAAGAAAAAGGGAAAGGCGCATCAACATCTGGCACCGGAAGAAAGCGAATCAGACTGGACACAACAGTCCCAGCAGCACCAGCGGTTCCATGCGGCCAACGCCGCCAATACGGAACCAGATGGGTGATAGATGAGGGGAAGAATTGGTACGCAAAGCACAAAGAAAACAAGTACTTCCCCAAGGAACATATCGCACGGGAACCATTGGCAAGGAGTTCCCTAGTATTGTCCACCGGATCGAGGCAGTTGGGCTCAACTTCATCTTTGAAGAGCCCAAGGAATGCAACTTGCACCTGATTCGGGAATTCTATGCCAATTGGAACCCGACACTAAGAAGTCACACCATAAAAATCAGAGGGCAAATAGTCATATTTGAGCCCCACCACCTCAATGCTATCATAGGGGGGCGGGACACAGACGCCCACGTGCTTCGACAGCTAAACATTACCCCACCGTATGCGGACATCAGACGCACATTGTGTGGGACCCGATCGATAACTAGATGGAGCAGACACAAAGAGAGGGGCTACCATCAGACTTTGCCCTATTCACAGATGAACAGGGAAGCCAGAATATAGATAAAGATCGTCTGTTCCTGCCTAATCCCGGGGGTACATATGATAGATGTAACTCGGGATCGTGTATGCCTGGTGTACGCCCTGATGAAAGGGCTGGAGATCAATGTGGGGGCGGTGATTATCTCCACCATGAAGAGAGCCCGGTTGCATCAGGGGCACAGATACGGGTTTGGTGGGCAACTCGCCACCTTCCTGAGGGGCCTAGATGTTGAGGAAGAGGCCCTTGACTATATCCGGCAGATGGAGCGGCGAGCCTTAGATGTCACTAAAACTAAGGCACCCGACACCACCCACGGACCAGTGCTTACACTTGGCGAGCAACATGCTCATGATGATCAGTATATGGCTCGCATGTACGGGATGCAGATGCTCCAGCTGAGGATAGGCGGGAGGCCGGCGACAGAGGAGGAGTTATGGCAGCTCGAGCTAGACTACCCTTTCGGCGAGAACGCCAGGGCTCTATGTCGAGTGGGGCCAGCATTTGTAGAGCCCACGGATGATGATGTCCCTACAGACGAGGAGACACGTCGGGAGGACTTCGATGTGGAGTTCGATGATGACGACGGGGGTGATTCAGACATGGGGGATGAAGCAGCAGCACCTGATGAAGAAGTGGAGTACTTTGATTGATCAGGGAGTTCCACCACCCGATTTTTGTGCTATTTTAATTTTTGTGAACACTGGGGACAGTGTTCGAGCTAAGTGTGGGGTGGGAGTAGTTAGGTGCTGGGCTGTGTTGTTATGTATGTATGTCCTAATCTGTTGTCGTGCCTGTGAAATTTTGTTGTTCCCTGTGATTTGTGAATTGTTAAGTTGTTGTTCTGTACTATAAATTTATGTGAAATTGATGTGTGTTGCTGAATGTTGCTAGCTGATTTGGTACATATTTTTGTTATCGAAATGATCGATATTTTTACAAAATTTTTTCAATTCTTGGGTTTCTCGGCGTTTGTTTTCGATTCTTTTACCGAGGATGGTCCCATTGAATCGAAGTCCTAGTTAGTGACCGTTCCCTATGATGGATGGATGATGACTGTCTTAAGGGAAATGTAGTCGTTAGGAGTAGGTTTTTCAATTATTTTTCAGTTGTTTTCTTTTGTGGGTTGCATCCCAAAACCTATAGTTACTTGATGGTTGCGAAATTCTGGTTACGTGTTGTACATGATATTTAAAATGCAAAGGTGATTCGTATGAAAGCATGCAACTTTGTAAATATATTGAGATACCTAGGCCATAGAGTTCGATTCAGTGTGATTGAGGCTTAATGTTTGAATTCCTGTAATTAGCTGATTGAAGAGTCTGTGAATACATCTTGAATTGAGCATGTGCAATAAGTGTGAAGTGAGGTTTTGTTATTCCATGCTATTGTGAAGTGTCTAGAACTTGCCTGGTGTGTGTACAAAACGAAATGAAGGAGGTGTATTGTAGGAGAGGATGTAGGCATTTCTTTGTTTTAACTGAAAGTTTCTATTTTTCATTGTCGTACCCACCTTGATTGTATACCCTAGTCAGCCCGTTGAGCCTTTAGCCTATTATTTTTTCTTTTGTCAAAAAGTGTAAACTGAGCTTAATTTTTTTTCATTAGCCGTAAAGTCTGTACAAAACTCTTAAGCGCTTAAGAAGAGAAAATCCTTTTCCCAAAGTGTCAAAAGAGTGGGAATGGTGAAAAGAAAAGAAAAGTCGAGTGATGGAGGAAAAGAAAAGGTTGAAGGTGCACTTGTTGTAAATAAACTACAATGAAGGTGCATGAATAATCTTTGTTGTTGTGTCAAGTGTGCTTAATAAGATGGGCCAAACTAAAGAAAAACATCAAGAATGGGAGGAAGAAAAAAAAATAATGTCCATGAGTTGATGGGATGTGTTGAAAAGGCGCTTAAGGATGCTAGTGGCTATTATTGGCTAACCCAATATTTACTAGTTCCGTAGCTTCCATTACAACTCGTTAAAGTCCTACGTGATCTTACATCGCACTTCTTTATATTAGTGGAGTAATACACTAAGGGCAAGCTTATGGGTCATGACATGATGCATGTGAATTCTGTTGGGAGAGAGAGCGAAATTGTGTTTACATGCCTCTGCTTGAAATTTTGTGAGTTCATATGAGCAAAAAGGGGAAGACTCTTTTGTGTTGTGAGGGAACATGCTTGATGAGAGATTAAGTTTCATGTCGGATATCTTGATCAGCTGATTTACTGAGTTTGCCATTATCGAGAGTCGACTCTTAAGTCTAGGAGGTCTTGATGTATTGAAGGTCATTGCATTGATAGGACCATGCATGTTTTCTTGATGATTTGTTGTATTGAATAATCGGTATGACCGTAGCATAAATTGTCGAACCAAAGTAGCGAGGTTGGGATGTAAATTGCATGAGGTGTAGGATTGTTGTTCGAGGACGAACAAAGATTTAAGTGTGGGGTAAGTGATCTTGGGCAAATTTATATGCCCAAGTGATACTCAAATGTGGAATTTTAGCCTTGTTTAGCTATCAATGTGTATACATTCTCGTGTAATTGGTAATAAAATGTGAATTTATACTAACCAACATGATTAGAATTATTTTGTAGGTTAAATGTAATTTTGGGAAGCTTAAATGTATGTTGGAAGAGATCGGGGTAGGACTTGGACGTGAGCAAGGGACAAGGCATTGGAAAGCACAAAATAAAGGGGCTCCGCGATGGAGCCGTGTCACCCTGCCATCGTGGAGGCCTTCTGCCTGAATAGGGAATTTTCGCCCAATTTCCAGAGAGGGTACGCGATAGGTCCGTGGCACGGTAGCATGGCTCCGCATTGCACGTCGTGCTACGTTGGGCCTTATTCCCTGGACCCCCAGTTTCCAGTGAAGGTCCGCGTCGGTAGCGTGTCACGGAGGCAGTGCTCCGCGATGCACTCCGTGACACGTTGCTTGTTATTCCGGGAAAAATTTTCACTAGTATAAATAGAACACTTAGGTTCATTTTTCAATATTCTGACTTGGTGGAGCAAGAACGTGGGTTACAGGCAGTTGAGGGGACGAAATTATCAGGGTTTTTCTCTCTTTCCTTCTCTTTGTATTCAATTGCTTGTATGTTTAACACTCATTTAACGATGTTTAATCTACAAATGAGTGACTAATTCATCTTCTTGCTGAGGTTATGAACAATTGTAATGAAATGTGATCATTGATTCTTTGGTTTTTCATCTTTTCTTCCATGGTTGTTCTATTAATTCTTGTTATTACTGCATTAATGTGTGGCCTACGTTAATGTACATCTAAAAAGTCCGGTTTCACTCGAGAGAGCAAGAAATTGGAAAGTTGTGAATTAATAGGATATGATCTTTTCTTAGTTTGGGAAAATTGAGAATTGATTTACTTTCAGGATAGAAATATACCTGAAAGTCGTATTAGTCAATTTAGGAACCGGGTTTGTATAGCTAGAACATGAATTGCATTTAATCACAGAAATTTAGGTGGATGGTTCATGATTCTTAAGTGGGGTTAAATACGAGAGTTTTATCTCTTGGCAATAGTTCTTGGCTAGCAACCGGAGGAAAAGACTAACCAAATTATGTCGATAATTAATTTCATTACATAGTCGTTTAACCTCAGCATGCTCTCATTCATAGTTCAGACTCACATTAGATAGTTGTTTTAGATTTAGTATAAAAATTATAACTCAAAATATCAAACTTTTGGTTACGCTGTTGTCGGCATTTTTAGAATTAAAATATAGTACACTTGAGTAGATTGCACTTCATCCCAGTCCCTGTGGGATCGATACTTGGCTTACTTAAGCCACTTTACTACTTGTTCGACCACGTGCACTTGCGTGTAGCTTTATACCCAAAGCAAAAGCATCCGAACAACAACCGTTTTAGAGAAGATAAAAACTGAAATAATCATTAATTACATTCTTCTGCAATTATCCTCAACCTCAGCAAGAGGTGAATTAGCCACTCATTTGCGGATTAAACATCTTCAAACAAGTAGAAATCATACAAGCAATTGAAATTAAAGAGAAAAAGGAAGAGAATTAAACCCTAGGAATTCTTCTTCTCAACTGCCTGCTATCCACGTTCTTCCTCAAAATATCATATACATTAAAATAAAACCTAAGTGTGCTATTTATACAAGTGAGAAATTTTTTCCAAAATAACTGGCAACGTGGCACGGAGTGTATCGCGGAGCATCAGCTCCGTGCCACGGCCCTATCGCGGAGCCTCACTGGAACTCAGCTTCCAGGTAATTGTCTTCAGTGTGGCACGGAGGTAAATGCGAAGCTTAGGCTCCGTGACACGGTGCCATCGCGCACCTCCACTAGAAATCAAGTTAAAATTCCTTCTAGGCAGAATGCTTCCGCGATGGTAGCGTGACACGGCCTCCCTTGCGGAGCACCAAACTTGGCCAATTTCCTTGTCGACTTCCGCTTCTTTCTTCCGAGTTCATTTCTACACTTCACCAACTTGTAGATTAGCTTCCAAAAATTTCTTCTAGACTGCAAAATAATACTAATCATGATGGTTAGTATAAATCCACATTTACATACAAATCACATGAGAATGCACACATAAAAGTGGATAAACAAGTAGCAATGAAGCATTAAAGTATCACTTGGGCATGCAATTATGCCCAAGATCAGGTACAACCCGTACCATGATCCTACAAGTCGTACTATCCATTCGTGGCTTGGCTCTGAGAATTCTGACATTTTTTGAAGTTTTCTACGAGTGTTGTGGTACGCCTCGTACCTTGCTCCTAAGACTTATAACTGCTTGTTGCATCTTGAGTTCTGCCAAGTCTTTAAGAATCACTGAAGCTTCCCACAGCTCCTACGAGGTCATAGGTAGATGCTACGATTTGTAGGTGCCACCCGTACCAGGAGACTTCTAGTGCAAATTTGCTCTGAAGTAGTTCACGACTCCAGTTATGCCTTATACCATGTTGGTATGGCTTGTATTGAGAGTTGTACTTTTCCTTTGCATTGTTCTAGCCTTCTGAGATTATCCACAAGCCTCAATAAGGCTTGTACAATCTAGATACGGCTCGTACTGAGATTAGTACTTGACTGATTTTCTGCATTCTTCTGCATCTTTTGCACAGTTTTGCTCCAACACCTATTTTCCCTGAAACCAAAGTAAAAAAACCTCATATTCGTATAAACATACCTAAGTCCATGCTATTTTCTCAGTTTTAAGTGTCAAAAATGTTGTAAACTCATAGCACATCACATACATGGGTAATTCATAAACATTATTTCATGCTAAACATCTCATCATGCTTGAAAACATAGATCATAATCTTAACTTTTCATGAAAATTACATAATTGGGTATAATATTTTCAAAACTAGAAATCATGAATTATAATTCAAAATAAATATAAAACATGCCCATAAATCTTAAAATATCATTTAAAATATGAAGAAAATTGACCCTGACCCATGATTAAAACATGGGGCATTTCATAAATTTGGTTGAAACCCCATAAAATCAAACGCTTGAATTCATGAACTTGAGATGGGATTTAGACATGAGAGTGAAGAGAAACTCCCATTCATAACCCTACATACCTGGGTAAACTGATTCTTAACTTGATTTTGAAAGTCCAAGAGTTTTGGAGGAGAATTGGAGGATTTCTAGGCTGGATCTTCTATGGAATCCACTAAGCTTGCATGTATGGGAAGAGAATAGGTTAGAATAGGTTAAACACTCTTAAAATCTTCCTAACTGAGCTTAAAACGACATAGTTTAGGACTTAGGAGCTTAAAAATTATGAAAATGTCCTTACTAAATTCGCAGAAAAACTGCTCACTGTCTGAAGTGAGGACCCATTCCACGAGTCTTACCCTGATCACACAACTCGTGGATTCCTTCTGTTGCCACTGCTTCATCCCTGAGTTTCTGAAGTTTTTCACGGGCACAACCATCGGCTCGTAGGTTCCTCCTACGAGTCGTACCTTTGATCATCTGATCAATACTTGAAAACCCATCTTACCTTCCATGACTCCTGGCCATGAGTCGTACCCCCAACCTACGACTCATGGTTTTCTCCTGTAGTCACCAGTTTGAATCCTCCATTTCCAACGATCGCTTACCAACGACCCGTGGTTTCCCACGATAGATTGTAGCACGACCTGTACCATCTAACCTGACTAGCTCTACATTAAACAATGGCTCCATCCCACGACGCATTGGTCCTTCCTACGACTCGTACCACGAGTCTTCCTGAGACAAATTTTCCAACTTTTCTGCTGAACACCCTTTCAACTCCCGAGTCTAGTCTTAGGCACTTCCAGGGTATTACAGTCTTAATCATTAAGATCTAAAATAAAGTCTTATTATCATTTATATGTATGTTTATGATGGATAATTTTCATCATCACTCTATCCACAACCAGCAACCGCCATCATTAATCACCTCTATCATCACAACCACCACCATTATTACCTTCGCTGACCACTACCAACCACCTTCGCCACCATTGTCAACTACCATTATCGTCGCTAACTACCCCTGATATCATAACAATCTTTGGAAACCACCACTATTGTTAACTACTACTGTCAGTCATTACTATACATACCATCTCCATATTATAATTATATGCATTGCCGCCGCCGCTGCCGCCACTGTGATCAATCCTTACTATCAACCACATTCACTATCACAATGAGCACCATTGTAAGATACTACCAACACATCGTAAACCACCACATATTCTTCAGCCACCACCATCAACATCGCCGACTACTAACATCAACGAACTTTACCATCATAACCACTAATATCAATTGTCACTATCACGGCAGTCACTACAACACCAACCACCCCCATTATCATAACTATCACCACCATTATTACTAGTAACCATCACCATCACAATTACTAGCCACTAACTCAAATCATTACCATGACCAGCACTAAAAAGCTTCTCCGCCATCACTAGCAAACATAAATATTTTATTTTTTATTGGATAATAATTTATTTTATTAATTAATATTTTTCTAAGATTTAATTACTTTTTTATTTGAATTATATATTTAATATATTTATAAATAGATAAAGTATGCACATTCACAAGTTGAAAAACAAACAGTCTTAATCATTCAGTATTTAGATCTAGAGATAACATTTTAATCATTCAGATTCAGACGCCTTAATCTTAATGAAAATAAATGAGGCTTAAGAAAATAAGATCATTTTTTCATTCTAGAAGTCTTCTAGTGGAACCACCCCCACCCCCTCCCTCTCTCTCTCAATCTCTCTCAATGTATTCGTTCTGGTTCTTGACTAAATGTTCGTAGTCTTGATTAGATATTATAGATTCAATCTTGTATAATCACAAACTCTGCCCTCTTTAATTAGGAATAACGTACCTCACGTGTGTCGATTTTCAGCCTTGCTCCAATTATTACAAATAAGTTAGAAAATTTCAAGTGTTGAGGAGTAAAACACTTTCTCTCGAGTATGCGTAAAGAATTACTAATTTGTAATGGGATTTGTAACGTCTTTTTGACAATTTTCACAATGCTAAAAAACACAATTGGCCTTTTGATATTATAAATCGTAATTAAAGAGAAATTTACATTACATATTTTTGATCGAAAATAGGTCCTTATATCTACATTTTCATTAATTACAATTTATGGTCAATATGAAATACATTCATTTAAAAAGTTAAAATATTTTATATTTAGATAGAAATGCACTAATTAATGTGTTGAGTGAAATATGAAATACTACCTTTTTAAAATGACAAATTATCAAAAATCATGTCAGGATTAATAACTTAATCTTTCACATCTCTCTCTCTCTCTCTCTCTCTCTCTCTCTCTCCTCTCTCTCTCTCTCTCGCCTCTCTATCTCTCTTTATTTTTTTTCCTCTCTTCCTCTTTATATACTATTTTTTCACATGTATTTGTAGTTTCACCTCTCTATTTATATTTTTATATTTTCTTAGGTATTAGACAACTATATTTGTTGTATTCATACATGCATTTAGGTTGTATCATCTATCTTTGTATGTTGTATTTCTACTTCCCCCTTTTTATTTTTATATTTTTTTGAGATGTTGGACGACTATATCTATTGTATTAATATGTGCATTTAGGTTATATCAATTCGCTCTAATTTAAGTTATATTAATTCTGTCTTGTATCACCTATATTTATTCGCTCTTATATATATATATATATATATATATATATATATATATATATATATATATATATATATATATATATATCGATTGTATCATTCGTGAAACAAAAAATATTAAAACACACACAAAAAAAAAAAAAGAGGGGGAGAGAAAAAGAAAAAGAGGGGGATAGAGGCAGGAGAGAGGCAAGGAAGAGAAAGGAAAAAAGCGAGGGAGAGATCGGAGAAGAGATTAAGAAATTTCTTCTTTATTTGCTATTAAATACAAAAAAAATAGCTAAACTTAAAAGTGTAATTAATAATTATAATTATTTAAAATAATAGCTATATATAATAAATATAATCATCAGATTGCTATATTGTGTAGTTTTTGCAAATCTAAATTAACGCTCAATTATTCAGAAGTGGAGCTTGGTATTAGTGACGAGCAAACGGTCACCAAGAATAGTGTGTAGCAACAAGAAGACAAACATAAAAGCTTCCCCTTAACGCTTCTTGGTAGTAGTTAATTACACCAATAATTGGGCATGTATTCATTTAGCTTTGGTCCATCACTTGTACCAACACCTATTAAACCAATGTAAAATTTTCTTTACAAATTCATTGTGCAAGGTGTTTTTAGTTTGAGCAATTCAAACATTGCTCCCTCTTTCTTGATTTTGTCAAAGAGAAAATAATTATTTATCTTAGATTTAATATAAAAGCTAAAATGTCATATAATATGAATAGGATAACGCGGTCAAAGCAAAAGCATATTCGTAGCAGATGAATCAGTTCATTACAATAGGCTGCAAAATCCATTCTGTCTGCTGACAATTCACAAGAAAAAAAGTTGTTTCACGCCATCAACAAAGCACTTTTTTTGGGTAAGATGATCACGGGAAGTTGCACATAATTTTAAGAATCAAAAAAAGACGATTCTCTTTTAATTAAAGACAGAGGGGTCATCAACTTTCTATTTTGGAACCCTAAAAAGGTCTAAATTAGGATAATGATAATTAGCAGTAGCACTTAAAATTAAAATTAATTAAATAGTGCTCTGTTCACGTGACCAAATATATTGGCATAGCTGAGGATGTGGAGATCCTATGCTGTTGCTGGTCCACGTTAAACTCCCTGAGGTTAATGTAGGGGATCTCCAAATCACCTTTCCGGCTAGGAGTCAAAGTTCCAGCGAGTGGACCGGAGGACGGCCGGCTGGTTGTACGGTAAGGAGTGTTGGAGCCACTTCTGCTCTCAGTAATATACAATGGCCCAGATATGGATCCGTGGATAGTAGGTCGCCGGTGATCAAGATCACCGTCTCCGGTGATTTTGTCAGTGCTCCGAGGAATCCTCTTGAAGAAGAGCAGAGCATTTCTCCACCATTTTTTACGGCTACTATTCTTCTTGATCTTCTTTGAAGAATCGTCTTTTGAGACGGGTTTTTGCAGCTTGAAATGAACCGTGTCTATGGAGGACCTTGCAGTTTCTCTGATTCTTTGCTTTCTTGCTTCTTCCAAAATCTGATTTAAAAACAGGGGTCAATAACGTACCTATTAAAGGTGAAAAATGCACCCGTTGATTTGACTCGATTTTTCAAAACACGTATCTATCTTATATATGCTTAGTAAATTCAAATCTATTTGTAAAAAATAAAAACAAAAATAAAAATAGTGGATCGGACTTGTATCGAGATACCTGAAAGTAATCGATTTGAGGGTCGAAACCATAGTCACTGAAGTGTTGAGGTTCAACAATGGGGAAAAAGGGGGATTTGTTGTTTGACATTTTCAGCTGTTGAAGAGGGAAAATGAAGGAGACTGGAAAGCTGGAAAGAAAAGTGAATATTGAGGAATTGCGCGTTTGGGGGCTCAATGGCCGTTGGTATTTGCAAACCCTAATTAATGCCTATTTTTGAAATTTTTTACTTCCGTTTCAAAATACGTGATATTTTTATTTTAAGCGCACTTTTTTAAAAAATTACAATATTTTTATCTATTTATTTTTAATAAATATTTTTAAAAGGATGTAATAATTTGCTCTCTCTGTTTCATTTTAATTGTTACGATAAGATTTGCACTCTAAAAAATTAATAGAGATGGTAATTTAACTAATGTAACCCTACTAGTTTTTTAAAAATATACAATAATAACTTTTTTCACATTTTAGAATGATTTTAAGTACTAAGGATAGAGTTGAAAAAATATGGGCAATTATTTCTTGAAGTTTGAAACTAACAAGTATTTTGAAACAATTACTTTTAGTATACCTAGCAATTAAAATGGAATGGAGGGAGTAATATTTTCTTGATGATGTAAAACTCTCTTCATTTAGATTAGAATAAAATTGAAAGAATATCATTAATATCATCTTAATTACGTAAAATACTACTTCCTCTGTTTAATTTTAATTGTTAGGATAAAATTTGCACACTCATTAAGAAATAATTAATAGAGATGGTAATTTAACTAATATGACCCTATTAATTTTTTGAAAAACATATAATAATAATTCTTTTCACATTTTAAAATGACTTTAAGTAGATACTAAGGGTAGAATTGAAAAAAATATGATCAATTATCCCTTAAATATTAAAATTAACAAATATTTTAAAATAATTATTTTTAATATATCTAATAATTAAAATAAAAATTAAAAAAATAATATTTATTTTACAATAAAATAAAAAAATTAAAACACCACTTTTAAACGGAGGGAGTACAAGTGTATGGTTTTTTATTGCTCAACTCTCAGAAGTACGAGCTTTCTTCATATTTAATGCAATTAAATTACTTCACGCATTGAATTAAGGGACTAGCATATGAACGTATGTAGTACTACATCAGAGAACGGATTGGTACTCCTAAAAGCTGATCTAGTCTAAATTCATGTAAGGATCTATTGGTTGAAATAGTACACATGGTAAAATTAGAATTAGAAAAAAGATGGTTGTAGATTAACAAAGATGTGAATGCAACTAAACCAATTTTAAGTTGGGCACATCTCTTAAAAAAATTATTTATTTTTAAAAAGTAAAATATATTTTTACTAATTTACTCTCAATAAATATCTTGAAAATAATGATATATTTAATAGTTTCTTAATTATGTAAAACTTCTTTTAATTTAACAAGGGTAAAATTAGAAAAACATCACTATTATGTTATTGATTATGTGAAACACACTTATTTTGAAATAGAAAAAGTACTAGCACAAAAACTTAAATTTTCTTTCAGAATTTAGCAACAGACGAAACTTTAAATACTACGAACTCTAAATAAATTGAGAGAGCATTTAAAATATTATATATCTAATCATATCTATATTTGTGTTTTTGCACATAAATAAATAATAGGCGCAACCTCAATTCACTAAATCCTATCGAACCTGAATATCCATGCATGGTTGAATCTACCACTTTAAGGTTAATAAGATCAATATATGCGGGGATTTTTTCTCAGCTGCAACTAAAAATAGTCTTTAATTAGAAATAGATTTCAAGAAAGTAATTTGAAAGGGGATCCAACAACAAAATCCTACTTAGGCTCCATAAGAAGATGCCAAAATGAGAGGATCTTTGACTCTTCTTCTCTTGAGATCTTTCCTCAGGGGACAAAGGTGTGCTCTACTTTTTCAGTTCTTAATAGTTAATTAATATACCTACTTAACACAATGGCCAATGCTAAATTATCACTATAAGTAGATAGACAGTCATGCGATTAATTTAATTAAAAAATGAAAAAGAACAAACAAAAATAAGAGGACGATAACACAGATCTGATAAGAAAAAATGCAATGCATGCGTTGAGATTCAATCTACATCTTTCTCCTACTTATAATTCTTCCGTTTATTTTTAAAAAATAAAAAGAAAAAACTGTGGCCTAGAGTTTTGAAAGAGGAGAGACAACTTTTGTATATATCGAGGCAATGTAATTTCTTGCAAATAATAAAAACAATAAGGGGCAAGAGTAAACTTTAAAGAAATGTAACTGTGTATGTCGGTGAACATATCGAAATTACAATTGAAAATGAAATTAATATAAATAAATTAATTAATTTTTAGGTTAACGGGTAGATGTTTCGCTCTTCATAAAAAAATTCAAGTTTACTGCGGTGTAATCTTCATCGATCCAAGTAGTTATTTTTTTGACTTATCCCCTCCAAGATACAACAATCCAACAATATTGTATGACTCAAACAACTTCGAATTAGTTGAAGAGTCCAATGCTCAACCAAAAAAACACCTTCCTTCAACATAAAATTACTCTCTTTTTGTACAGTCAATTAGTTGAAAACTTAGAATATTTTTCTTCGTCTCAACTCTCTCTTTCACTACTATTATAATATCTTTACGCACTTTTCATCTTTCTCTCTTTGCATTGCTTCAACACAAGGAAGAAACATCATTTATATAGGTGTAGCATTTCTTATTCCACAAGTAAATGTCACGAATGTTGATAGTCATTTGAGGTGTAATGGGGATAACTAGTAGTAGATTATGACATTAGTTGTTACATAAGTTACACCATCAATAATGACCACTTTCTTCACTTTTGACCACTAATATGCCATACACTTTAATATTTTTAATAATAAATATTTTTACTCCAATAGTGTTATAAATACATCATATTGTAGGTCTCCATACACAGTTTTCTGAATAAGTTTGCAATCAAGTACATAACTTTCAAGTAGCTCAATTGTGGATCCGAATAAGCTTGCAATCAAACAAACAACTTGCAAGTAGCTCAGGTAGAAAGTTTGCCAATAGCTTCCTGAAAAACCTTACAATAACTTTCCCAGGCTTGTAATTAAGCAAGCAGCTTGTAAGTAGCTCAAACAGACAGGTTGTAAGTAGCCTCTGAAGAATCTTGTAGCTGCTTTCTTAAAAGTCTTGCAGCTAGTTCTTTTCTTCTATAGATAGAAAACTGATTCAGTTCATTTAAAAAATAGTTAGAAAAGAAATAAAATATATCTTTCATGTAGTTATTTTGCCTACAATTTTTGTTGTCTTGATGTTTTATTATTATTTTATAACATAATATCAGCACGATGCTCTAATATATTTGACCATTTATTTGAAAAGATAACATCCTCTATTAATCAATTTCAGTGGTTAAATGATCTGCCGATGTGAATTCTCCAAAATAATTGCATCCTCTCCACAACAGGTATATGTATCACTTGCCTTTAAAAAGATATGTCAACTTCTATTTGACTTTAGAGTCATTGTTGGCAGAAGTGAGCTAAATTATTTCCTTATCTCTATCTTAACAAAGTGAGTTTCTTATTGCAATCCTATTCCTGAGTTTAATATTCTAGTTTTTGAAAAATTCACGTCACATATCGTTATTAAATTTCAGAATACTTCATAACTCCTGAAGCATAAACTGCTTTGAAGTTTGGGTATGCTCTGGAAGGTATGAAAGAAAAACTCTTTACATTATATATATGTGTGTGCGTGTGTGCTGCCTTGATTTATTCTTAAATTAGTAAATTCAAAGTTTACTCCTAAAATAGTAAATTTAAATTTGTATCCCTGAATATATCGGAAAAAAGTTATCTGTTTTTGGTGCTTAATATTAAAATTCATTCTTATGATGGATTTGGCGGACACTAAGATAAAAATCAGACATCAAATCAAAAATATATTAAGGAAATGATATTCCCCCGCTCTTGATGAGAGATTAAAATTAAAATATCTCACTGTTAAATATCTTCCTATGCTATAGACTAGTTTAAAAGGATAGGTATGACTATTAGAAAATGGTTATTCTTCCACAAGGACATTTTGATTGGATCCAATTATGAATTATTAATTAAAAAAAATCGTGAAAGATGACCTGTTAGCTGTAGTCCATTCCTTGAAGTGAATAAACCAATTCCCACCAAACTAATCATACGAAAGGTCATGACCCTAGTTGTAGTTTTGGCCCAGTTATGGTCATAGTTGTGGTCAAGAGAAAAATAATTTACATTATTATACATGTTTCGATCTGCTCCTGAAGTAGCAATATCTTAAAAGAGATACTAAGCTATCATAATTTGATATGTTTAAGGCACATTCAAATTATTATATTTCAATCCTGAAGAATGAGAACTTTTGATAAATGCTATAAATATAGATCATTTCTTTAAGTGAATGTGATGATATTTAGTAAAGTATATAGGTACAAGTATGCACTTAGTTGTGAAGATATCATGATTTACCTCTAAAAGAGGTAGAATAATTGTTGTGAAGACATCATGATTCACCTCCATAAGAGGTAGAATAATAGTTGTGATGGTATCATGACTCATCTACAGAAGAGGTAGAATAATAGAGAAGAAATATTCTTAATATTACTCCCTCTATCCCAATTTATGTGACACACTTTCTTTTTTAGTCAGTCCAAAAAAGAACAATATATTTCTAGTAATAGTTTAATATTAAAATATACATTTCATCTTTAGTGAGATGATTTATAACCACACAAACATCTATGACTTATTTTACACCACGAGAACCCAAGGATCAGACCCGAGAGTCAAACAAAAAAAATTGGAAAAATATTATAGCAATGCAGGACGAGCCGTTAGACGACTCATGAGGAGACCCCATGAGTCGTCAAGTGGCTCGTGGGGAGGCTGGAATGGGCTGAGGAGTTGAGGTCCCCACGGGCGTGGAAACGACTCGTGGTCAGCTACCACGAGTCGTCAGGTCTCCCATGGGGTGAGGTTAAGGGTTACCAGGTAGGGTTGACGTGTACCTAATGGACGGGACCCCATGAGTCATGGCTAGTCCCACTCGTAAGGTGGGTCGTGAGCGAGCCTGTGGAAATTTAATTAAGGATGGGGCAGTGTACCTGACGGACGACACGACGAGTCATTGCCCCTCCTGATGAGTCATCATGTCACCCGTTAGGGTCACCTGATAGTTAATTCCTGTGAATTAGTAAGGGCCTTCTCATAATTTCCCAAACCCCTAGGGCATAAACTATGTCGTTTTGTTGTTGGGACAGGGCCTTTTAAGGGAAGACAATCCATGTTAAGTCTCATTTGATGCGTGTAAGAGTATAGAGAGAAGTGGAAAGGGATTCAAGTGTTCTTCTTCAAATCCTCTAAGTTTCTATCTTGGGCTTTCCAGGGAAGTTAAGAATAAAGTGTTTTCAGGTATGTGGGGTTTTTAATGGGTGGTTTTATCCCTACCCATGCCCAATTCCTCCCAATTTTTATGTTTAAAGTTACTAAATCTTTATGGGTCTTAACCCAAATGCATGATTCCTCAAAAATTGATATGAGCTTGTTGTGGTATGTCTAAATTACGGGTTTCGAATTATTGGGATGTTTTCACTTGTTTTATTCAATATTTGATGATCTAATCCCTAAAAGCTTAGGTGTCCAAATCATGAGGATTTTAGTGAATTTCATGGTTATGGTGATCCCTCAAGCATGAAATGAATTTTTAAATTTTAATCATGTCTTCAATCTTCCATGTTATTATGATCGTGTTTTCTATAAATTAAGCATTTCAAGTATGTTGAAAATATGGGCAGTGCCCACATTTGCTTATGATTCATGAACTATGATTTTGGCCGATCCACGGGCCCGACTCCATGGACAATATTATGAATTTTCAAGAATGTTATGATTATTTCAATTTAACTAGCCATGCATGTCATGTATGAATTTCTATGAGCACGCTCATGTTTTGGGAGTAGTACTTAACACCGAGTAGGTTTGTGGCCCAGGTTACGCCCCAAATTTCAAAACTACGTGCCACCGTAGGATATGTTTGGGACCTCCTCAGTGATTGCCCCCTACGCCCTATGGGGTCTTCATGAGTGATATTATGCCCTTCATGGCTCTACCCTTGGAAAGGTATGAACGACCTCCCTATTAGGCTTACAGGTCGAGCTCCATGTGTGCTAATATCAGTTATAGAAATCTCCCAACGTTCCTCATTGTTTTAATGCATGTATGGTTATGTTCTTAGGCTCAAGTCATATTTTATGAAATGTTTTTCTCTCATGTTGTGACTGTGACAGGTTTATGAATACTTTTGGGAAACCTTGAGCCTTACGATATATTTATGATTTTAGTCTTTGTGATCATGATGTCCCTCTCCTATAACTCTTATGCTTTTAAGTATTGTTTTACTACCTTGCATACTTGGTACATTCCAAGTACTGACCCACATATTTTCTATGTTGTATCATTTTATGATACATGATCCGAATCTCAGGCTCAGCATCACTCCTAGCTTGCTACCAGTTCTGCTCTCAGTTCCCATCGGTGAGTCCTCATGATTCGAGGGTTTTATGTTCAGATCTTGGTTAGTTTTTTGTTTAAGAATGTTAGGGTTAGTTGGGGTCTTGTCCCTTCAACCCGTCTATTATGACTAGAGGCTTTTCAGATTATTTTTAGTATTCAGCTGTTACGTTTGGATCATGTATTGTTGTTTCTTATATTTCATGTCACGGTTTCATTCAGTTCATGATTTTAAAGCTAATTCTTCCGCCTTATGTGAATGGTTTAGATACATGTTCCTGCCATGGGTTGACTTGGGGTCTCTTGGGGCTCCTTGTCCCGTGTTTATGATCTAGGTGTACTCTCCGGTTGTGACAAACTTTGTATCAGAGCCACATGTTTAGGTATGTCCTAGGGAGTCTGAAAGCTGCATTATAGAGTCTTTTTCATGGGTGTGAAGCGTGCCACACTTATGATGAAGAGGCTACTAAACGTTTTAGGAAATGTTCCTTTCTTTCATAATCTAAGTCGTGCGCTGAAAAGTCTCTCCACCCTTCTAATTCGTGCTATTCGCGATTGCAGAATTATGGCCCCCAGAAGAATGAACGGAAATGATGAAGGCCACTGAGGTGGAAATGATCATGGGCGTCAGCAAGCCCCACTTGTTCCAGGAGCCCTAGGCACCAGAGCTAACTGCCCATACTGAGTTTTGGGCGGCTATTCAGATGTTGGTGCAGGCCTTTACTGCTCAGGTCAACCAGCAGGCTGTTGCGCATGTTTCACAGAATGGCAATGCAGCGACGACTCGGATTAGAGACTTCTTGAGGAAGAACCCTCCTGAGTTCACGGGATCAAAGGTGGACGAGGATCCACACGAGTTCATTGAAGGGATCTTGAAGGTCACTCAGGTGATGGTGGTGACAAATGAGGAGCGTGTTGACTTGGCCTCTTATCAGCTAAAAAAGGTCGCTTATATTTGGTACAAGCAATGGAAGGACAGCAGGGCAGTGGGAGCAGGCCCTATCAGCTGGGATGAGTTCCACATGGTCTTTCTCAACAGGTTCTTCCCTCGGGAGATGAGGGAATTGAAAGCAGTTGAGTTTGTTAACCTAAAACAAGGAAAGATGATAGTGTTAGAATATTCACTTGAGTTCACTCGCCTATCAAAGTATGCCCCAGAGTTAGAGGGCACGGTTGAGTCAATTCATGCAGGAGTAGCCAAGTATCTGGAAAAGGACTTCAGAATAGCCATGCTTCATCAGGATATGAACTACCCCCGGATAGTCCTTTATGCCCAGCAGATGGAGGCAGCTCATATGAGGTAGAGAGAGGCCAAGAGGGCCAGAACTGATAGCTACAGGTTCTCCCTGCCAAGGCTAGGAGGTGGGTCTCACCAGCAGTCCCAGCATAGGTCCGTTACACCAGCACCATCTTCAGCCAGTACCCCATCCAAGCCTTGAGTCGATTAGGGGAGTAGGGCCTCAGGTTCTAGGGGTCAGAGCAGCATGCGCATAGAGCGCACTTTCCCATCTTGTGCTAATTGTGGCAAGAATCACCCAGGAAGGTGTTTAGTGGGCTCAGATGCTTGTTTCGGGTATGGAAAACCTAGACACAGGCTCAAGAATTGCCCCGTAGCCAGGTCAGGGGGTGGTGGAGCCCACACTCTAGCAGCTAGTTCAGCAGCTCCAGTGGAACGTCCTTCTCAGCAGGGTGCTTCGACTAGTTCAGCTGGCGGACAACAACAAAATTAGTTTTATGCACTTGGCTCTCGACAGGAGCAGAAGACTTCTCCCGATGTGGTTACAGGTATGTTGCAAGTCTTTCATATTGATAATTATGCTTTTTAGATCCGGGAGCTACACTGTCTTTTATGACACCTTATATTGCTAGTAACTTTGGAGTCAGTCCTAAAATTTTGTCAGAACCGTTCTCTATATCTACTCTGGTTGGTGATTCAATCGTAGCGAGGCTGGTATATAGTGTTTTCCCCATTACAGTATTGCATAATTACCTCAGCAGACTTAGTAGAATTGACTATGATATATTTTGATATCATTCTGGGCATGGATTGATTATTTGCATGTTAATCTTTTGTTAACTATAGAACCCGAGCGGTGGAGTTCCATTTTCCAGGTGAGCTAGTTTTAGAATGGAGGGGTAGTTCAAAGGTACCTGTAGGCCGCTTTATCTCCTATCTCAAGGCCAGGAAAATAATTTCTAAGGGTTGTATTTACCATTTGGTTAGGGTTAAGGATGTCACATCCGAGACCTCGACCATTCAATTAGTCCTTGTGGTATATGAGTATCCCGAGGTATTTCTAGATGTACTACTAGGTGTTCCTCCCGAGAGGGAGATTGATTTTAAGATTGATCTTTTACCCGACATGTATCCCATATTGATTCCTCCCTACTGAATGGCCCCAACTAAGATAAAAGAGTTAAAGGAGCAGTTGAAGGATTTGCTGGATAAGGGTTTCATTAGATCGAGTAAGTCTCCATGGGGTGCCCCGGTGTTGTTCGTTCAGAAGAAAGATGGTTCTCTTTGGATGTGTATTGACTATAGGCAGTTGAACAGGGTCACCATCAAGAATAGATACTCTTTACCAAGGATTGATGACCTATTTGATCAGCTTCAGGGTGTCAGATGTTTCTCCAAGATAGATCTTAGGTCCGGGTATCACCAGCTTAGGATTTGGGAGAGCGACATCCCAAAGACTGCTTTCATGACTCGGTATGGCCATTATGAATTCATTGTTATGTCTTTTGGAATAACCAATTCCCCTGCAACTTTTATGGATCTGATGAATAGGATATTCAAGGCAAATCTAGATGTGTTCGTGATCGTGTTCATTGACGACATATTGATATACTTAGGAGCGAGGAGGAGCATACCGCACACCTGAGGGTAGTACCCCAGACCCTCAAGGATAGCCAGCCATATGCCAAGTTCAGAAAATGCGAGTTCTAGCTGAATTCATTTACATTCTTGGGACATGTAGTGTTAGGCGAAGGTATAAGGGTGGATTCCCAGAAAATAGAGGTGGTAAAGGACTAGCCCAGACCTGTCAACCCTTCGGAGATCAGGAGCTTTTTGGGCTTAGCGGGTTATTGTTGGTTGTTCGTGGAAGGTTTCTCATCCATTGCCGCCCCATTGACTAGATTTAATCAGAAAAAGGTGAAGTTCCAATGGTCGGAGCCTTGTGAGAAGAGCTTTCAGGAATTGAAGGTCCGACTCACTTCAGCACCAGTGTTGACTTACCGAAGGGCACCGATGGATTTGTTGTATATTGTGATGCTTCAAGAGTCAGACTGGGATGTGTATTGATGCAACACAGGAAAGTCATAGCATATGCTTCCAGACAACTGAAAATTCATGAGAAGAATTACCCGACCCATGATCTTGAGTTGGACGCGATGGTGATTGCTTTGAAGATACGGGGACACTAGTTTTATGGGGTTCATGTAGATGTAGTCACGGACCACAAGAGCTTACAATATGTGCTCATGCAGAAGGATCTCAATCTTCGACAACGGAGGTGGTTGGAGGTACTTAAGGACTACGATATGAGTGCCCTTTACCACCTGGGTAAGGCCAACGTGGTAGCGGATTCCCTTAGTAGGCTCTCTATGGAGAGTGTGTCGCATATGAGTGAAGACAAGAAGGAGCTAGTGAAGGAGGTACATCGACTTGCACAGTTGGGAGTTAGATTGGCTGGCTCGACCAATGGTGGTATAGTTGTTCAGAACAGATTAGAGTTGTCCTTGGTAACGGAGGTGAAGGCTAAACAAGATAAAGACCCAACATTGGTAAAGTTGAAAGAAGTTGTTCACAATCAGAAGGTAGAGGTCTTCTCCAAAGGGGGAGATGGTGTGCTTCGGTACCAGGGTCCTTATGTGTTCCCAACGTGGATGATCTGAGGAGACGGATGTTGCATGAGACTAATGGATCCAGATATTCTATCCATCCAGGTGCCACCAAGATGTATCATGCCTTGCGGGAAATCTACTGGTGGAATGGCATGAAGAGGGATATTGCAGAATTTGTAACCAAATGTCTGAATTGCCAACAATTGAAAGTTGAGCATCAGAGATCGGGAGGTGTACTTCAGGATATTAGCATTCCCACTTGGAAGTGGGAGGAAATAGTTATGGATTTCGTTACAGGCCTACCTCGTACTCGCCGAGACTGTGACTCCATTTGGGTGGTGGTAGACAGGTTAACTAAGGCTGCACACTTCCTACCAGTCAAAACCATAGATTCAGCGGATGATTATGCTAAGTTGTGTATGCAGGAGTTGGTTTGAATTCATGGAGTGCCCTTGTCTATTATTTTAGACCGAGGTACTCAATTTACCTCTCAGTTTTAGCGGTCTTTTCAGAAGGGACTTGGGACGCAAGTTAAGCTCAGTACAACCTTCCATCCGCAAATAGAAGACCAGGCAGACTGAACCATTTAGACCCTCGAGGATATGTTGAGGGCATGTGTTATGGATTTCTAAGGTAGTTGGGATGATCATTTGCCCTTAATCGAGTTTGCTTATAATAATAGCTATCACTCTAGTATCCAAATGGCACTGTTCGAGGCTCTTTATGGGAGAAGGTGTAGATCTCCCATCGGATGGTTTGAGGTTGGCGAGGCAGCTATGATAGGGCCAGATTCGGTTCACGAAGCGATGATGAAATTTTAGTTGATAATGGATCGGTTGAAAATCACTCAAAGTCACCAAAAGTATTATGCGGATGTGAGGAGAAGAGAGCTCGAGTTCGAGGTTGATGATTGGGTGTTTTTGAAGTTATCTCCCATGAAGGGAGTAATGAGATTGGAAAGAAAGGGAAACTCAGCCCCCGCTATGTTGGCCCATACCGGATTGTGAGACGAGTGGGTAAAGTAGCTTATGAGTTAGAATTACCTTCAGAGTTAGCTTCAATTCATCCCATATTTCATGTATCGCTCTTGAAAAAGTGATTGGGAGATCCATCCTTAATTGTTCCAGTGGAAAGTGTTGGTGTGAAAGATAGCCTCAGTTATGAGGAAATTCCTGTTGCAATTTTGGATCGTCAGGTGCGAAGGCTGAGGAACAAGGAAGTGGCTTTAGTAAAGGTGTTATGGAGAAATCATCATGTGGAGGGAGCTACGTGGGAAGCCTAAGAGGATATGATGGCTAAATACCTCCATTTGTTCCCTACCGGCTCAGTTTTAATTTGAGGTATTAGTTTTTGACCTAAACATTTAGATAGTTTTTCATGTTCCGTTCATGCATTCAAGTTAGTTTTATGATAAGATATATGTATGTGATGTCTGAATTCAGTCCAGTTATGTAGTTCTTTTCAGAGGTATTTGTTCCATCAGTTTTCGGCTTAAATGATCAGTATTTGCATATGGTGATGGCTTGTTTATGAGTTTTATACATGTTTCTAACATTCGAGGATGAATGTTCCCAAGGAGGAGATATTGTTATACCCCGAGAACCCAAGGATCAGACCTGAGAGTCAAACGGGAAAATTTGGAAAAATGTTGCAGCAATGCAGGAAGAGCCATTAGACAACTCGTGAGGAGACCCCACGAGTCGTCAGGTGGCTCGTAGGGAGGCTGGAATGGGCTGAGGAGCTGAAGTCCCCACGGGCGTGGGAACGACTCGTGGTCAGCTACCACGAATCGTTAGGTCTCCCCAGGGGTGAGGTTAAGGGTTACTGGCCAGGGTTGACCAGTGTACCTAACGGACGGGACCCCACGAGTTGTGGCTAGTCCCAACGACTCATGAGGTGGGTCATGAGAAAGCCTGTGGAAATTTAATTAAGGATGGGGCAGTGTACCTAACGGGCGACACGACGAGTTGTTGCCCGTCCTGAAGAGTCGTCAGGTCACCCGTAAGGGCACCTGACAGTTAATTCCTACGAATTAGTAAGGGTCTTCTCGTCATTTCCCAAACCCCTAGGGCACAAACTATGTCATTTTGTGCTCGGGACAGGGTCTTTTAAGGGAAGATAATCCATGTTAAGTCTCATTTGATGCATGTAAGAGTAGAGAGGGAAGTGGAAAGGGATTCAAGTGTTCTTCTTCAAATCCTCCAAGTTTCTATCTTGGGCTTTCCAAGGAAGTTAAGAATCAATTGTTTCCAGGTATGTGGGGTTTTGAATGGGTGGTTTAGTCCCTACCCATGCCCTATTCCTCTTAATTTCTATTTTTAAAGTTACTAAATATTTATGGGTCTTAACTCAAATGCATGATTCCTCAAAAATTGATATGAGCTTGTTGTGGTATGTCTAAATTACAGGTTTCGAATTATTGGGTTGTTTTCACTTGTTTTATACAATATTTGATGATCTAATCCCTAAAATCTTAGGTGCCCAAATCATGAGAAGTTTAGTGAATTTCATGGTTATGGTGATCCCTCAAGCATGATATGAATTTTTAAATTTTAAGCATGTCTTCAATATTCCATGTTATTATGATCATGTTTTCTATAAATTAAGCATTTCAAGTACGTTGAAAATATGGGCAATGCCAACATGTTGCTTATGATTCATGAACTATGATTTTGGCCGATCCACGGGCCCGATTCCATGGCCAGTATTGCGAATTTTCAAGCATGTTATGATTATTACGATTTAACTAGCCATGCATGTCATGTATGAATTTCTATGAACATGTTTCATGTTTTGGGAGTAGTACTTAACACCGAGTAGGTTTAGGGCCTAGGTTACGCCCCGAATCTCAGAACTACGTACCACCGTAGGATATATTTGTAACCTCCTCAGTGACTGTCCCCTACGCCCTACGGGTCTTTATGAGTGATATCACACCCTTCATGGTTCTATCCTTGGCAAGGTATGAGTAGCTCCCGACTAGGCTTACAGGTCGGGCTCTATGTGTGCTCATATGGGGTATGTCGGTTATAGAAATCTCCCACTGTTCCTCATTGTTTTAATGCATGTATGGTTATGTTCTTTGGATCAAGTCACATTTTATGAAATGTTTTTCCCTCATGTTGTGACTATGACAGGTTTATGAATACTTTTGTTAAACCTTGAGCCTTACGATATATTTATGATTTCAGTCTTTATGATCATGAGGTCCACTCCTATAACTCTTATGTTTTTAAGTATTGTTTTACTTACCTGGCATACTCAGTACATTCCAAGTACTGACCCACATATTTTCTATGTTGTATCGTTTCATGATACAGGATCCGAATCTCAGGCTCAACATCGCTCCTAGCTTGCTCCCAATTTTGCTCTCAGTTCCTATCGGTGAGTCCTCATGATTTGAGGGTTTTATATTCAGATCTTGGTTATTTTTTTGTTTCAAAATGTTAGGGTTAGTTGGGGTCTTGTCCCTTCAACCCGTCTATTATGACTAGAGGCTTTTCAGTCTATTTGTAGTATTCAGCTATTACATTTGTATCATGTATCGTTGTTTCTTATATTTCATGTCACGGTTTCATTCACTTCATGATTTTAAAGCTAATTCTTCCGCCTTATGTGAATGGTTTCGATATATGCTCCTGCCATGGGTTGAGGTGGGGTATCTCAGGGCTCCTTGTTCCGTGTTTACGATCCGAGTGTACTCTCGGGCCGTGACAAGGCCTAGTCAAAGTACATCAGATAAATTGGAATGGAGGGAGTATATGTTTACTCCTGAAGTTATAAACTCTTAATTTTAATTTCAAAGTAGTACGATTCTTAAACTTACTTTTAAATTAGTAGAACTTTGAAATCTTCTTCTGAAGCAGAAGAATTTATAAGATATCTTAAGCGATGTCTTCTTGAATTTGAATAAAATAATGACCTATTGATGAATACAATATTTCAATCACATTTTAATAATTAAGTTATATTCCCTAAAATGAATGAAAAGAACATCACTCTTGAAGAGATTGAATAACAGTGAATATTCTGTAGGAAAAGTACTACAATATTGATATAGATTAGGAATTAGTATACGATAAATAACTTAATACAAACAATGTGTCATGGAAAGCCATTGTCTTGAAAGCAATTTTGGCCCGACAAGGATGCAAACCGTTATAGCCGGTCGCTCCCCAAGGTTCCACAGTTACTTCCAAACACGTGCACTCATGGCTGAAAGTTTGGAGATTGCCCAAAATAATTATCTTGAAAATAACTTGAGAAGAAGAAAGAAAGAAGATATTTTTCTTTTTCCTTTTTTTGGTGTACCTTATGTTTACCAAGGATACAACTTATATAGGAAGTTATAAAAGATGTTTCAAATAAGAGAATTAATGAATTTTAGTAAATATTAAAATAACAATTACACCAAATGCATGTTACGAATTTTATTTTGGATATGTTCATTACCTTTGTAACGTATCCGTTCTTTGCATTACACAAAATAGGTAGAATTAATTCCAATAATCCCCTACTAATGCAAAGTCAAGGAGTAAGAATAAATTCTGCGCAAAAGAAAGGAGCATGTACTTAAGTGTCAATATCTTTCGATTTGAATTAACACATAGTGAAATGAGGCAACAACTAATATCCACAAAGTGAATTACTCTTGAAGTGAATGGATAAAAGTTGAGATCCCCACAACACGTACCATATCCGTAATTTTAGGTAACCTCCGCAATACTAACAAAGTATTTTTATGGTCACGTACACACCTTGGGTCTCATGAGTGCTCTAGAAAGACGTCCCAAGTCTTTCATAAAAGGCGACCACACCTTTACACTCACATAGGTGATCTCATCAAGTCTATATCAAATAGACCACCTTAAGGCTATGAAATTATTAAGAGCAAAATAAGCTCAACTTTATTAAACACTACCTTACGTCATAGGAATAGGAAATGTAGTGTATATAAAAGGCTTATATGGCTTTGTTTGACCACAAATGGGTATCCACCATACTATCTCAATCTTTGGGGTTTAGCCCCATCCCCCTCGATATTTCAAGGATCATTTTCCTTGTCAAACCCTTAGTTAAAAGATCCGCTAAATTTATTTCAGATCTTACATATTTCAAGTAAATAACACCATGTTTCAACAACTATTTAACCGTACCATGTCTGATGCGAATGTGTTCCTTTTTTCCATTGTACACACTATTTTTGGCAATTTCAATTGCTGCCTGTGAGTCATAATGAAGAGAGAGTGAAGCTTGTCTTCCCCATAGTGGCACATCTACCAATAGATTTTCTCAACCAACTCAGCTTCTTGCCCTTCCAGTTCGAGAGAAATGAATTCAGATTCCATGGTAGACCTTGCTATACAAGTCTATTCAGAAGACTTTCAAGAAATAGCACCTGCACCCAAAGTAAACACATAGCCACTGGTGGAGCTAACTTCATCATTGTCAATTACCCAATTTGCATCACAAAAACCTTCCACAACAACAGGAAATTTATTTAAAATGCAAACACCAATTCATAGTACCTCTCAAATACCTTAACAAATGATGAAGAGTATTCCTATGTTCGTTACTGGGATTATGAGTATATCTACTCAATCTGCTAACAACATAAGTTATATTTGGTCGAATATAATTCATGAGAAACATTACCCTCCCAATTATTTTAGAATATTCCGTTTGAGAAACACTACATTCTTTATTTTTACTCAAGTGTATGCTAGGATCATAAAGAGTTCTCACTAAAACTATATCAAAACAATCAAATATTTTCAACATCTTCTCAATGGTATGAGACTGACACAAAGAGAAACCATTATTAGATCTTTTGATTTTAATCCCTAAAATCATATTTGCTTGTCCAAGGTCTTTCATTTCAATCTTTGAAGATAAAAAATTCTTAGTCTCATTAACAACATTCACATTAGGGCCAAAAATTAACATGCCATCCACATACAAACATATAATCACACAATCTGATCATATCATATTGAAATAAACACATGATCAGATGAATTTACAAAAAAACCATCATCCACTAATGTGACATTAAACTTTTCATACCACTACTTAGGTGCCTGCTTTAAGCCATACAAGGACTTTCTTAATATGCATACTTTATGTTCCTGTCTTGGGACCACAAAACTATTAGGTTATGTCATATAGATCTCTTCCTCTAAATCACCATTTAGAAATGCCGTTTTTGACATCTATTTGGTGTACCACTAAACTATGAATAGCGGCTAGAGCAATAAGAGTCCTAATGGTTACTATTTTAGTCACAGGATATCAAAGTAATCAACACCTTTCTTTTGGTTAAATCCCCTAATTACAAGTCTAGCCTTATTTTTATCAACTGTACCATCTGGTCTCGATTTATTAAATATCCACTTGCTATTTATGGGTTTACAACCTTTAGGCAAATCATACAAGTCCCAAGTGTGATTAAAAATTATAGAGTCTAACTCACTTTTAATGGCCTCTTTCCAAAACATAGTATCTATTGATCTCATTACTTCATCATAAATCTTAGGGTCTTTTTATATTAAGTAGATAGACACTAATTCATCATTTAAAGCATCAATATTAAGATTCTCAATCAAGAAGGTAGTGAAAAAATCAATATCAAAACTAGTCTCATTTCTACGTCTTTTACTCCTTCTAAGTTCATATTCATGCCCATTTGCATTAACATCATAAGAAGGCACAACATGAAAATTAATAGACATAGATGTAGAAGCATTATTTTGCACATCACTAGACACATCATATTTCAAAGAAAAAATATACTCAAAATATTTTGCATCTCTAGATTCACAAATAGAATGATCATTTAAAGACATGAATCTATATGCAGCACTATTTTGAGCATAACCAATAAAGACAATATCAAAAGTCTTAGAACCTACATTGAACCGTTTAAAATCATGTAGACCAACCTTAGCCAAACACCCCCACACTTTCAGAAATTTCAAGTTAGGGGAAAATCCTTTACACAACTCATATGGAGTCTTGTCCAATTTCTTATGAGGGACCTTATTAAGAATATAACATGCAGACAAGACAGCTTCCTCCCACATATTATCAGATAGACCCGAGCTTAAAAGCATAGAGTTCATTATTTCCTTAAGGGTTCGATTTTTGCGTTTAGCGACACCATTCTGTTGGGGATTATAAGGAGCTCTAACATCGTGTATGATTCCATTTTTCTCACAAAAAGCCTCTAGAGTTTTAGTACTGTATTCACCTCCCCTATCAGATCTAAGTCTCTTGATTTTCCACTTCTACTTTGAATTTCAAAAATATGCTTTCAGCCTCATCTGTAGACTTAAGAAAATATACTTTCGTGTATCTAGAAAATTCATCAACAAAAGTAATGTAATACTTTTTTCCACCTTTGTCACAATGTTCTTGAAATTTGTTAAGTCTAAATGTACTAGTTCAAAGCAATTCGGTCTTTCTATTAGTAACAGATTTGAAAGGTTTCTTGAGATATTTTGCTTCTACACAAACATGACACTTAGAAAAATCAACATTTTTTATCACATAGATTAATTTCATTTTTCTAAATTTTTTAATAGAAGCAAGATTAACATGACCTAGTCTACCATGCCACAAATTAACAGAGTCAGCAATATAAGCAGAATTAGAAATACTTGCGTTATTGACAATCTCTTGAACAATCTTTAGTAGAAACAAGCCCCCACTAAGATATCCCTTCCCAACAAAGTCTCCTCCATGAGAAATAATTATTTTATCATCTTTTAAAATAAGTTTAAGGTCTGCTTTGTTGAGAAGTGCTTTAGAAACTAAGTTTCTACGGGAGGGAACGTACAGAACATTGTTCAAGGCTAAATTTTTCCTGAAGTTAATTTAAGTAAATTTTTTCCTTCACTCATAACTCCAAGAGTAGTGGAGTTACCCATGAAGACACACCCGCCATCAATAGAATCCTCAAAGTCATGGAAGAACTCCTTGTTGGAGAAGAAATGCCTTGAAGCCCTTGTGTCCAACACCTAGTTAGTCTTGTTAGCCACTAGGTTCATCTCTACTACAATTGCAGAAATCACTTCATTACCCTCAGTAAGATGAGCTTGGGCATCACCCTTTTCTCCTTTGAGTTTTGACCTTGTCTCTAATAGCACTTGGCAGCCCTGTGACCAAGTTTCCACAGACAAAATAAGGTCCCTTCAATTTTTTGATTTGACTCACTGTAACACCCCAAAAATCTCTATGACTAGACCCTAGATTTGAAGTTTGACCATGCAAAGAAAATTGAAAAATGTCCTCTGAACGAGCCTCAGTATGACTCGTAGGAGAATTGTATGAGTTGTACCAAGGACTTGTAGTGTGGTCCAGAGAGCTCGGCAAAATCTGATAGAGAAGTCATGGCAGGCTTCCATGACTCGTACCAAGTCAATCCAATTCGTACCAAGGTTTCGTGGTATGATTCAGAGAGTTTAGTAGGAAGTGGCAAGGAAACCATGATTAGATCCTACGATCCGTATTAGGGTGGTATGAGTCGCAGTGAAGGATCATAAATAGGAGGTTCAAAGAATTTGAAAGGAAGGATCAACAGCTACAAAGACTCAGTACGAGTCCTAAGATGATGGTATGAATCATAATTTCAGTCGTGAGTTGAGATGTTGTACACCTTGAAATTTTGGCTAAGTTTGGAACGGTTCTAGGTATGTGGATAGACACGAACCCGATGAATTTAATGAAACAAGGTGTTAACATCAATTCTTAGGTGTAAATAGTGCACTTTATGCAAGTTAAGGTTATAAGGAACCTCTAGCATGAAGTTGGTTGAGAGTCTTCCTACCGATTGGGTTTTTCATGAAAGTTCTTACAAGGTCCAACTTTAAATGACCATAACTCCTATTATACAAATTGTTTTTGGGTGATCCAGCATATCAAATTAAATTCCTTTTAGTCTTCTTTCCAGCTCATCCAACCTTATATCAATCGGAGTTCGAAGTAAAAAGTTATGGCCATTTAGTAAAGCACTGTCAGGTTTGGTGGACAGGACCAACCCTGTTACCACGAGTCTTGGTATGACTCGTGGTATGAAGGTACGACTCGTACCAGGGGCTTCATCAACCTTTTTAAGCCTCCCAAAATTCATGAATGGCATTCCGCGACCCGTAGGAAGTCACCACGAGTCATGGTACGACCTGTAGTACTAGACAAACAAATTTTTGAGAACCTTTTCCCAGGGGTGCTTTTGTAATTTTTTTATGCTTCTAACTCTTAAACTAGGTCATTTTAGACTTCCTTTGGGATGAATTAAAGGTATTTTCCTAGTCTAACCCCTCACTCTTCTCACAACCACCATAAAGTTCTTCTTCTTCTCCCTTCTTCTCTCAAGGCTCAAGAACTAGGGTTCCTCTAAAAGGTACAACAGCTTCAAGATCTTTAGGGAGATCCTTCAACCATGAATGTGGGACTTCAACAAGGGTATTCTTTCACCCTTGTGTCCTTAAGTTTCCAGCAAACCCTAGCTTTATAGTACTTCTAGAGATCATGATTTAGAAATTTTCTTTGATTGTGAAATTTCTCCACTTCCTCACTAGTGTTAAACTACCATGACTAGAATTCTTACATGCATATGATAGTATTTTCAATTATTAAAGAATTCCTTAAATTCTATTATTTTCTTTAGTTTACATGAGTATTTTCTAACTGATATTTATGCTCTAATTCTATTTATTCAGATTGCTTTCCTCAATCTTGATCTTGATCATAAATTCTGGTAAAACTTTCATGATTTAGATTCAAACAGAAAGGTTATGTTGATATGGTAGATGTTACTTGAGTTACGAATGATTAACATAGATACTTTAATAGAAGTTAATATCTTGGTATATTCAGTTTTAGAGTCTCAGTTAACACTCAAAACACTTAGAGTTTTACAGAAATGTTAGCTGATCAGTTTGACTATAATCGTTTCTTGAGGTGTTAGTGGTGCCTCCCAATTATCAGTTATTAGATTCAGATATCAGTTATAAGATTTTAGTGGTTCTTTAGGTGGTTATGACACTTCCAAATAAGTAGCTCTGACCAGTCTTAGAACCACCAACTTCAGCCTCAGTTTGTTCTTTAGACGGTTATGATGCTTCCAGATAAGCAGCTCTGACCAGTCTTAGAACACCAGTTTCTACGTCCGGTCCAATAAGACTCTCAGGGTACTTCCAGATAAGTATACCTGACTTATTCTTGGGCCCTAGCTTCGAGCTATCAGCTTGGCAGTAGTAGTCATGTTAGGACTCTCTAGTGGGAGTAGGACTTAGCACTGAGAGGGCCGGGGTTCCAGCGCACCCAGGTTCCCAGAACTACGTTGCCACCATAGGTTATTTTATTGACCTCATGAACCCAAATAGTGATCTCACAGTCCATGCCTTTATACCCTGGCAAGGTATATTGGGTCCTACCGATGGGGTGTATACATCGGACTCCATGTCTAGCTCACGTGGTTATATGTCGATTATAGACTCTCCCACTGGTCAGTACAATCTCAGTTCATTTCAATTTAGTTCAGATTAGTTTAGCTCAGTTCAGTATCTCATATCCAGGACATGGCTATGACCATCAGCCAGGGTCATTATTGATGATATCAGTTATATTCCAGTTGTATCAGTTTTCAGTATTTCAGTTGGTCATCTCATGTCATTTCAGTTCAGTTACTTGTTTTTCATGCTATTTATATCTCTCACTTACTCAGTACATTCAAAGTACTAACACATACCTTTTATGCTATATCGTTTTATGATACTGTAGGTTCTCAATCCAGTACCGTTAGCAGATCACACTCAGGAGTTTTCAGCTATATCCAGTGGTGAGTCCTTATCTTTCGAGGATGATGATTATTTTCTTCAGTTGTTTTTCTTTCAGTTAGACTTAGAGTAAGCTGGGGGGTTTTCCCAACAACTCATCAGATAGACGGCTTTCAGACACAAACATAGATTCAAATTTTCAGCTTTGTTCAGTTGTTTTAAACTTTGCAATTTAGTTCTTCTTCATGAATGGTTTTATTATTTTTAAAGCTTCCTCTATGTTTTTACTCAGAATGCCAGTATTATAATAGACCATGGGTTGAACTTGGGGTTATTTGTGACTCCAAGTAACGTGTCTCATCCAGGGTATAGACTCGGGCGTGACGCTCTCCGACTTGTTGAAGTGATTTTTCTTCTTCACATGTACCTTTTTCGGAACTTTCTTCTATTTTCCTTTAAACTTATCTATCACAACAATACTGAATGATTCTAAAAGGTTAGCTTTAGAAGAATTAAGAGAAAGAGCTTCCATCAAATTCTTTTTCTTATGCTTCAAATTATTTTTGTAATCACTCCAAGATGGTGGAAAATTTTCAAGTAGAACAATGGCCTGAAAAATCTCACACATATTCATTTCTTCGTTCAAACATCAGCAGTCAAGTTCTCATTTTTGTGAACTTATTCCATGATTGGCTTATTGTCAATCATCTGGAACATAATCCACTATCCTACAACATATTTTTTCTTTCCTGCATCGTCAACACCATATTTCTTTTCCAAAATATCCCATATTTCCTTCGCAGATTTATAAGTTACAAATAAATCAAACAAAAGATTAGTCATATTATTTGGAAAATGTCCTCTAACAGTTTTGTTATCCTTTTCGAACTTTTTTTTACTACCATCATCAATAATTACAATAGTTCTAGAACCAGTAGTAATGTTAGAACCATCAGCAGGAGGTTCGGTAAACAAAATATAATCAACTTCTAACTGTTCAAAGAAAATCAGAAGTTTCCGTGACCAACGTTTAAAATTGTTTACATCGAAAAGCTCAAGCTTTGATAGATCAAAAAAAATTTTGTTCAAGGAAATATCCATTTATCAATATTGTATTCGAAATCGCTTTCAAATTGTAGGAAAATACTACAATATTGATATAGAGTAGGAATTAATATAACGATAAACAACTTAATACAAACGCTGTATCGTGACAAGCCACTGCCTTGAAAGCAATTTCAGCCCAACAGAGATGCAAATTATTGTAGACGGTCACTCCTCAAGGTTCCATAGTTACTTCTAAACATGTGCACTCATGGATGAAAGTTTGGAGATTGCCCATAATAATTGTCCAGAAAATAACTTGAGAAGAAGAAAGAAATAAAATATTTTTCTTTTTCCTTTTTTTTGGTGTACCTAATGTTTACCAAGGATACAACTTATATAGGAAGTTGTAAAAGATGTTTCAAATAAGAGAATTAATGAAGTTTAGTAAATATTAAAATAACAATTACACCAAATGCTTGTTATAAATTTTATCCTTCGATATGTTCATTATCTTTTTAACGTATCCGTTCTTTGCATTACACAAAATAGATAGAATTAATTCCAATATATACATATTATTTTTGTGGTATAAAAGTCATTATAATATTTACCAGTCGTATATAAAAATATTGTGCATAAATTTATTAAGTATTATTCTAAAACAAAAGAAAATGGAGTAGAATATTTTCTAGTATAACCACATTGATACATTATGATTAGTTGTTATTGATTTTCTAGAAGAAAATAAAAATTAATGTATCTCTATTTGAAAGATGTAATTATTATGTAATTGCCGTTTTGATCTAAAATATTCAGATGTTAATAGCAAATGTCATAGAAAAAATGTTTGAAATATTGAAGTCCCTCAAAAAGGTTATATATGGTAGCACCATTCACCCTAAATTATAATATAAGAAATTATTACAGTCAATTTAATAGCAATAAAAATTATTATCATAGCGAGATTACAAATAATTGAAAGATTGAATATCGCTAAGTCACTTCTGATAAGAAACACTTATGTGAAAAGTTACCGAAGCCTCATGAGATAACATACAACATATATCAAAGGATTATTGATGTGAAATTAATTTCATAGTAAACCAGAATTTTATTAAAAGATATAACACATGTCATGGTAAATTTGAAGTTTACTAATACAAATAATTTTATAAGTTGACATGACCATTTTGATCGTCCTATGTTAAATTGAAATGCTTATTTAATACTTAGAATATATTGAAGAACTAGAAGATCCTTCAAGAATTCATTTGTGTTACTTTTTCTCTTGATAAGCTGATTATACTAGCAAATATTGAGACTGAATCTCCTAAATTCTGAAAAATATAAAAAGATGAATATGGGCTCGTTGATATGATGTGGTTTTACGACATTTTCGACACTTAAAACATAGGAAATATGCTAGTTATTAGGTATATTTATGTGGATATGAGGCTCTTTTGCTCAGTTTGCAGGGAAAAAAGGTTCTGGGAGTTGGAATTATTAAAAGAATGAAAAAAATGCTGAAAATGGGTCTTACGAGCTTTAGTATGGATCATACCATATTAACAAAAGCCGTACTAAGCATCTGTGCTAAAGAATTAGAGAAATGTCAAGGCAGAACTTTAAGGAACGAACAAATACCACGAGTCTTACCAGCATAGTATGACTCTTATTGACTATTTGTTGTTAGAAGTAGAGATCGATCATGTTGACATCCTCAAGGCACGAGTAGATATCATGGGTCATATCGGCATAGTACGACTAGTAGTGATTGCCTGTAGTACATTGATCAGAGATGCTGAGGTGCTGGAGTTTAAACCACGAATGACAGTTACAACTCATAGTAACATTTCACGAGTCGTATTGACTGATGATCAGAGAGGTCAACTTTTAGAGGTTCACACCGCGATTGCTAGCTACAACTCATAGTGTCATACTAAATACCCATACTTGAGGAGATTAGATGCTGCCATCCATGCTATGGTTCCAGCCTATGATTCATGGTAGCTTACTATGGCTTATAGGTCATCCTGATGTTGCATTCCTTGCTAATTTAGGAAAGGTTTTTAGTGATTGTATAAATACTTTCTTTGTATTTTTTATTTCATTACTATGGTATTACAATGTATTTTAAGTTTCCTAATTTTCCTTGGAGACATAATTGCTACGTGATATACGAACATACTTTTTCATCTTGGTATTCTTAAATTCAAAGATACAATTTGCAATTGATATTTGGGGTTTAGTTCATTCAAGATTGTAAGTGCTTAATTGTGATTTCTTCTGTGATTTCTTCTTTCATTCTTGCAATTATGAGTAGCTAAATTTTTACAACTAGGGTTGTGGGAATCATAATGGAATACTGAAATAGGATTAACACAATGTGATTCTAAACCAATATGAATGCCTCTATTGTCTTTTCCTTCATTATAGTTGCTTTTTAACGGTGTACAACATCAGAACTAGCCTATATGATCTACTTGCTTGAACCTAGAGAAGTAGAGATTAGGAAAAGGGAACTACAACAAAGACTTGAAACTATCAACTTTTAATTAATAACTTAAGCTATGGTCGTGGGAAAATTAATTTTGAATCATTGATAAGAGTTAATTGGTAACACTCATGAGACATAACCCGGTGAATGAGGATAGTCATCCAATAGGGGAAAATCAATCGTTTAGATGAAGGAAACTTATTGATTCTGCAGGCTAAGTATTAGAATATCACTAGTACAATAATCCTACATGGTTATGAAGTTATGGGAAACACTTCCTAGTCAATTGCAGAACTTTGATAATAACACATATTTACAACATTATTACTTGTTTTGCTTAAAACCCCCCAGGAAATAACTGCACTAAAAGCGAGAATAATAACATTAATCAGGATTCATACCATATTCCTTATGGGATCGATCCCAACCCTGGTTGGGTCCTTTATTTGATAAACAACTACTTTATACTTCTTTTGAGGTGCATTTTTGGTGTTATAAAATATGGCGCCATTGTCGCAGAGTATGACTTAGGATTAGATTAATTTCTTTCATTTAACTTTAGTTTTTATTTTCTCATTGACGTTTTCTTCTATTTTTGTTTTACCTAGATTACTACTTGGTGAATGCCGAGTACTCAGAGTAGAGGAGAATCGATGATTCCAATTGATCAAGAACTTGAGAGAACACTGAGGAGAATGATTGGTATTGAGACTCTTGAATAGATTGAAGCTAGTGTGGCTAATGAGGCTTATCAAGTGGAGTTAACTAGTCAAGATGCTCTTAATGCTGCTGCTGATGCCTAGGATGAAGCTGATAATGCTGGGCAAAATAGAAGAAACAGAGGTCGTGAGCAGTCTCAGTTCCATAGATATGCACCTCAGTTCGATGACGATGATGATCCAAATATGGGTGAAGTTGGGTCAACAAGTGCCATTATGCCCTCTCCTCTTCCTGCTAGGGCCAAGTTTGATATCACTAGCACCATGATCCAGTTGCTGAATATTACGGGGGTGTGTAGTGGTAATGTTGTTGATGCATTAAATCTCCATTTGATGAATTTTGTAGGAATTTGCAAGGCGTACAGGTTGCCAGGAGTGAGCCATGATGCCATCAAACTACGGCTCTTTCCATTCTCTCTAGCTGGTGATGCCACTCTATGATTGTTAGAGTTGCTAAATGACTCCATCACCTATTGGAGAGAATTGACACATACCTTCTTGGAAAGGTTCTTCCCACCATCGAGAATGTTGCAGCTCAAAGATGAGATATATAACTTCCGATAGCTCAAGATGGAGGCACTTCATGAGAATGGCTGTGATTCATCAAGAAGTTGAATAAGGGACCAAATCATAGAATTTAGAATGAGAGTCTGTTGAAGATATTCTATAGATCCTTGAATCATAACAATAAGGTAGTAGCAGACACAGTAGCAGGTAGAGCATTGATGAGTCACTCATGGGAGGAGGCAACTGAGATACTTGATAAAGTGACCAAGACCAACAGGGCTTGGCATAGTAGAGAAGCTGAGGTATCCGCGGGCACATATGCGATTGGGATGACCATGGAGCAGCATCGAAAAGAAAAGAAGCGTGATCAGGATATAGCACATATGAAAAAATCTATTGACCTGCTCACGAAGCATATCATGGGATCTGAAACTTAGAAAGTTAATGCAGTCGTAGCTCAAGATAAGGAGACGGGGTATGAGAACTCCGATTCTGAGGATGAAGCTAACTTCTCGGATAGTTAGGTGGCAGATTTTTGAGTTGACGTCCAAGTGTCTAATCAAGACTCTTGGTGCTAAGGCCCTAGGAATCATGGTCGGAACCAATATAGGGATAACTACAATCGTATTTGGTACAGGGATAGAAGCAAAGGTCAAGATTGGGATGGTGATTGGAGAAAGAGAGATGGATACTAAAATAATTGCACCGGCCTATCTGTCCCTCCAAAGGTTCATGAGGCTGAGTATGGGACATCAAAAATGGAGGACTTATGGTGGATCTATTAAATAACGTAAAGTCTACTGATGATCACCTGAAGGATATTCGCAGAGATATCTTTTGGATGAATCAGAAAGTTGAGTTGCATGCCACGGTGATCATACAAATTGAGCAGTAGTTAGGATAGATGTCTGCATCCCTAAACTAGAGGATAAAGGGGACACTACCTAGTAACACAATTCAGAACCCAAAAAGTGACAGTCACTGCATGGCTGTAACTACTAAGAGTGGGAAAGAAACAACTAATCCACCCATGCCTATTGTAGATGAGGCAACCTAATAGAAAGTGGTTGAAATAGATGATGCTACTAAAACTGAAGAGTAGATGGTTGAAGATGGAGCATATTGAAAACGTCTCCTATTGCTGAAAAGGAGAAGGCTTCCAAGAAAGGGAAGGAGAAGGAGGTCCCTCAGATTTGTAAGCCCATTCCACGACCTCCTCCACCTTTCCCTCAGTGAATGAAGAAGAAGGTAGATGATGGAAATATTCCACAAGTTCTTATTTATGTTGAAATATCTCTCAGTGAATATTCCCTTAGTCAAGGTATTAGAGAAAATGCCTAGTTATGCTAAGTTTATGAAGGACCCGGTAACGAGAAAAAGGTCCGTGAGCTTTGAGCCAGCTGATAATCTTGAAGAATCTTGAAGAAAGTTGCTCGAAACCCTTCCTACTCCCTTCTCTAACACTTGTAATTGCTAAAATGAACTTAACAGGAGTTTTCATCCCTTAAAGACCCTATTCCAACCTCAAAACAACGTGGTTTAGGTCCCAAAAGCATAGAAAAGTCAAAATTGCCCTTACTGAAATTTCTCTGAAAAGCAGTTCTGGCCCCGACCACGAGTTGTACCATCAAGTCACGACTCGTGGTTGCCTCTCGTGGTCATTTCACCCTTTCTCCTAATTTTCTGAATTTGGTCATGACTGGTATACCATGACTCGTACCATGATCCTATGGGTTGTACTATCAACCATGGTACAATCCACCCAAACCAATACGATGTAACCACAACTCCTCACCAAGACTCATTGCTTCATTGTACGAGTCCTACCATGACCTGTGACGACTCACTCTGGCACCACTGATACATTCACCATGACTCCTAACCACGAGTCATACCTTAACACCACGGTTCTTAGGACTACCCGTGACACAACCTCAGGCTCCCAGTTTCCTCACGACTCGAGTCATGAGTCATAGGTCCTCACCATGACTCGTACCTCAAGTCGTACTGGTGAAAATTCTAGGTTTTCTGCAGTTTTCGACTTCAACTCCCGGGTCCAATAGTAGGCCCTTCTAGGGTGTTACAATATCTCCCCCTTGGAAACATTCGTCCTCGAATGTAGGGAAACAAGTAGCAAATGAAAACATACAATCACTATATATAGATGCAAATCATTCAAGCTGGGAATTGATGGAACAACTACCCTCGAAAAGAACCACATAGCTGGTCTGAGTTTAGACATCACTTACATACATCGTATCATAAAACAAACTGATACGCATAAACAGAATATGAAAAACTGATACCTCAAATTGAAACTGGGCCGATAGGGAACAAATAGGGGTATTTGACCATCATATCCGCTTCAGCTTCCCACGTAGCTCCCTCATCATGTTGGTTTCTCCATAACACCTTTATTGAAGCTACTTCCTTGTTCCTCAACCTTCGAACCTGATGATCCAAGATCACAACAAGGATCTCTTCATAATTTAGGCTATCCTTTACGCAACACTTTCCACTAGAACCACTAAGGCTGGATCTCCATGCACTTTCTCAAGAGCGATACATGAAATACGGGGTGAACCGAAGCCAACTCTAAAGGTAACTCCAACTCATAGGCTACTTTACCCACTCGCCTCACAATTCGATATAGGCCAGCATAGCGGGGCTTGAGTTTTCCTTTATTTCCAAATATCATCACTCCCGTCGTGGGAGATACCTTCAGAAACACCCAATCATCGACCTCGAACTCAAGCTCCCTTCTTCCCACATCTGCATAAGACTTTTGGCGACTTTGAGCCATTTTCAGCCTTTCTCTTAATAACTGAACTTTTTCCATAGCTTCCTGGACTGAATCGGGTCCCACTAATGAAGTCTCACTGACTTCAAACCACCCAATGGGCGATCTACACCGTCGCCCATAAAGGGCATCGAACGGTGCCATTTGTATGCTGGAGTGGTAGCTGTTGTTGTAGGAGAACTCAATAAGAGGCAAATGCTCTTCTCAACTACCCTTGAAGTCAATAGTACAATCCCTCAACATGTCCTCGAGAGTCTTGATAGTCCGCTCCGCTTGACCATCTATTTGCGGATAGATGTCGTGCTAAACTTGACTTGGGTACCTAGTCCCTTTTGAAAAGATCTTCAGAACTGAGAGATGAACTGGGTACCTCTTTTTTATATAATGGACAACAGAACTCCGTGTAGTCTAACCAACTCTCGGATGTATAACTTTGCATAATCTTCTACTGAATCGGTGGTTTTGACCGGTAGGAAATGAGCAGCCTTGGTCAACCTATCCACCACAACCCAAATGGAGTCACACTGTCTACGAGTGCGGGGCAAACCTATCACAAAGTCCATGTTGATATCTTCCCACTTCCAAGTAGGAACGCTGATATCTTGAAGTACACCCCCTGGTCTCTGATGCTCGACTTTCACCTGTTGACAATTCGGGCACTTGGCTACAATTCTGCAATATCCCTCTTCATGCCATTCCACCAGTAGATTTCCCGCAAGGCATGATACATTTTGGTGGCACCTGGATGGATAGAATATCTGGATCCGTGAGCCTCATGCAACATCTGACTCCTCAAATCCCCCACGTTTGAAACACATAAGCGACCCTGGTACCGAAGCACACCATCTCCCCCTTTGGAGAAGACTTCTACTTTCTGATTTTGAACAACTCCTTTCAAATTTACCAATATTGGATCTTTATCTTGTTTAGCCTTCACCTCCTCTACCAAGGACGACTCTGACCCGTTCTGAACTACTACCCCACCATCGATCGAGCCGACTAGTCTAACTCCCAACCGTGCAAGTTGATGTACCTCATTTACCAGCTCCTTCCTGTCTTCACTCACATGTGACACACTTCCCATAGAAAGTCTACTAAGGGAATCTGCTACCACATTGGCCTTACCCCGGTGATAAAGGACACTCATGTCGTAGTCCTTAAGTAGCTCCAGCCATCTCTGTTGCCAAAGATTTAGTTCCTTCTATGTGAACACATATTGTAAACTCTTGTGGTCTGTGAATACATCTAGATGAACCCCATACAAGTAGTGTCGCCATATCTTCAAAGCAAATACGACCGCGGCCAACTCAAGATCATGGGTCGGGTAATTCTTCTCGTGAGTTTTCAACTGTCTGGATGCATATGCTACGACTTTTCCGTGCTGCATCAATACACATCCCAGTCCGACCCTCGAAGCATCACAATATACAATGAAGCCATCGGTACCTTTCGGTAAAGTCAACGCCGGTGCTGAAGTGAGTCTAGGCTTCAATTCCTGGAAGCTCCTCTCGCAAGCCTCCGACCATTGGAACCTCACCTTTTTCTGTGCAAACCTAGTCACTGGGGCTGCAATGGATGAGAAACCTTCCACGAACCTTCGATAGTAACCTGCTAAGCCCAAAAAGCTTCTGATCTCCAAAGGGTTTACCGGCCTGGGCCAATTCTTTACTGCCTCTATTTTCTGGGAATCCACCCTTATACCTTCGCTTGACACTACATGTCCCAAGAATGCAACTAATTTCATCCAGAATTCACACTTGCTAAACTTGGCGTGTAACTAGTTGTCCTTGAGGGTCTAGAGTGCCACCCTTAGGTGTGCGGCATGATCCTCCTCGCTCCGGGAGTATATTAATATGTCGTCAATGAATACGATCATGAACATATCAAAATATGCCTCGAGTATTCTGTTCATCAAATCCATAAAAGATGCAGGGGCATTGGTTAGTCAAAAGACATAACAACGAATTCAAAATGGCCATACAGAGTTCTGAAGGTAGTATTTGGGATGTCTCTCTCCCGAACTCTGAGCTGATGATAGCTGGACTTGAGATCTATCTTAGAGAAGTATTTGACACCCTGAAGCTGATCGAATAAGTCATCAATACTAGGTAAGGGATATCTATTCTTGATGGTGACCTTGTTCAACTGTCTATAGTCAATACACATCCACAGGGAACCATCTTTATTCCGGACAAACAACACTGGGGCACCCCATGGGGACTTACTCAGTCTAACAAAACCCTTATCTAGCAAATCCTTCAACTGCTCCTTTAACCCTTTTAGCTCAAATGGGGCCATTGGGTTGGGAGGAATTGATATGGGCTGCGTGTCGGGTAAAAGGTCAATCTCAAAATCAATCTCCCTCTCGGGTGGGACACCTGGTAGGTCATCTGGAAATACCTCAGGGTATTCACCCACCATGGGGACTGACTGAATGGTCGGAGTCTCAGACGTGACATCCTTAACCCTAACCAAGTGGTAAATACAGCCCTTGGAAATCATTTTTCCGGCCTTGATATAAGAGATAAAGCGACCTACAAGTACCGTTGAACCACCCCTCCATTCTAAAACCGGTTCACCTGGAAATCGAAACTCCACTTCCCGAGTTCTACAATTAATAGAAGCATAAAATGCAAACAACCAATCCATGCCTAAGATGATATCAAAATCAGTCATAGCCAATTTACTAAGTCTGCGGAGGTAACCTTATGTAACACTGTAATAGGGAAACCTCTATATACCTCCTTGCTACAACTGAATCACCATTTGGGGTAGGGACAGAAAATGGTTCTGACAAGATTTCAGGACTGACTCTAAAGAGAATAGAAATGTAAGGTGTAACAAGAGATAGTGTGTCTCCCAGATCTAATAAAACATAAGCATCAATGTGAAAAACTCGCAACATACACATAGCCACATCGGGAGAAGTCTCTTTATCCTGTCGAGAGCCAAGTGTATAAAATCAGTTCTGGTGCTGGCCGCCAGCTGAGCCAATCGGAGCACCCTGCTGAGTCTAACGTGCTACTGGGACGGCTGAACTGGCTGCTGAAGTTAGAGCTCCACTACCCCCTGACCTAGCTGTAGGGAAATCCCTAAGTCTATGTTTGGGTTTTCCACACTCGAAACAAGCGTTTGAGCCCACCAAAAATTTCCCTGGGTGGTTCTTTCCACAAGTCGCACAAGATGGGAATATGTGCTTTGTGCGCATGCTGTTTTGACTCCTCGAACCTGAGGTCCTGCTCCTTTGACCGTCCTGTGGCCTGGATGGAGTACTGGCTGAAGATGGTGCTAGTGTAGTGGGCCTGTGTTGGGACCGCTGGTGAAATTCACCCTTTGGCTTAGGCTGGCAGAACCTGTGGCTATCAGTTCTGGCCCTCTTGGCCTCTCTCTGCCTCATATGAGCTGCTTCCATCTGCTGAGCATAGAGGACTATCAGGGGGTAGTCCATATCCTGATGAAGCATGGTTGTTCTGGAGTCCTTATCCAGATACTCAGCTACTCCCTGCACGAATCTGCTCACCCGCGCCCTTTGATCCATCACTAACTCCGGGGCATATTTTGACAGGCGAGTGAACTCAAGTGCATATTCCAGCACCGTCATCTTTCCTTGCTTAAGGTTGACAAACTTAGTTGCTTTCAGTTCTCTCATCTACCGAGGGAAGAACCTGTCGGTAAAGGTTATGTGGAACTCATCCCAGCTGATAGGGCCTGCTCCCACTACCCTGCTATACCTCCATTGCTTGAACAAAATGTAAGCGACCTCCTTCAGCTGATAAGAGGCCAAATCAACACATTCCTCACTTGTCACTCCCATGACCTAAGTGACCTTTAAAATGCTTTCGATGAACTCGTGTGGATCCTCGTCCCCCTTTGCCCCTGTGAACTCAGGAGGGTTCATCCTCAAAAAGTCTTTGATCCGGACCACCACTGCATTGTCGTTCTGAGGAATAGGCGCAACAGCCTACTGGTTGACTTGAGCGGTCAAGGCATACATCATCATTTGAATAGCCGCCCGAAACTCGACATGGGCAACTGGCTCATGTGCCTGGGGCTCCTGAACAAGTGAGGCTTGCTGACACCCATCATCATTGTCACCCCCGTGACCTTCATCATTTCAATTCCTCCTTCTGATTATCCTTCTGGGAGCCATAAATTTTCTACAGTTGTGAACAACACGAATTAGAAAGAGGGAGAGATTTACAACACGAATTAGAAAGAGGGAGAGATTTTGACCGCATGACATAGATCATGAAAGAAGCGAATATTCCTAAAATGTTCAGTAGCCTCTTCGTCATAAGTTTGGCGCACTTCAGACCCATGAAAAATACTCTACCAAATGCGTCTTTTAGACTCCCTAGGACACATCTAAACCTATGGCTCTAATACCAAGTTTGTCAGGACCCGAGAGTACACCCGAATCATAGACACGGGATAAGGAGCCCCAAGAGACCCCAAGTCAACCATTGGCGTGAGCATAATACTAATTCATTCACAAAAGGAGGAAAACTTAACTTATCAAGCATGAACTAGCTGAAAGTCGTATCATGAGATATAAAGAAAACAACAATACCAGATCCAAACATAAACGGCTGAATACTACACATAAGTCTGAAAGCCTTTAACCATAAAAGATGGGTTAAAGGGAAAAGACCCCAACTAACCCAAACATTTTGAGAACAAAAGACAATTAAACAACTCTGAACATGAAGTCCTCGGATCATGAGGACTCATCACTGAAGACTGAGCGAAACTGAGCACAAGCTAGGGACAATGCTGAACCTGCGAACCGGATCCTAAAAATATATGGATCAGCACTTGGATAGTGCTGAGTATGTAAGGTATGCAAACCATTGCTTAAAAACATAAAAGTTAAAGGAGTGGGGACATCATGATATAAGATTGAAATCGTAAGTATATCGTAAGGCTTAATATTTTCAAAAGATATTCATAAACGCATCAAAGTCATAACATGCGGGAAAAACATTTTATAAATCATAACTTAAGCCAAAAGAACATAATCATGCATATTTCAAAACCATGAGGAACAATGGGAGATTTCTATAACCGACATATTCCACATAAGCACACATGAAATTTGACTTGTACGCCTAGTTGGGAGGCTATTTATAACTTGCCAAGGGTATGAACCATGAAAGGCATGATATCACTCATGAAGGCCCCGTATGGAATAGGGGACAGTCACTGAGGAGGTTTTTAAGATGTCGACTTTGACAGGGGAGATGGACAAGAATTCCTTTCTTTAGAAGTAAATCCCACTAAACTAGACTTGTACGCTTTACAAGAAAAGTAGAGTCAAGCGGAGTCCAAGGCCGAGCCTCAACTAGCAAAAGGGGACAACCATGCCAATCCAAGCACAAACATAATCCTACGATGACATGTAGTTTTGAGATTCGGGGCGTAACCTACGCGACGAACCTACTCAGTGTTAAGTACTACTCCCAAAACATGCAACGTGCTCATAGAAATTCATATGTAACATGCACGGCTAGTTTAATCGTCGAAATCATACCATGCTTGAGAATTCCTAATACTAGCCATGGAATTTGGGCCTGTGAGTCGACCAAAGATGTACTTATAAATCATACAGAACATATGGGCATGGCCCAAAATCTTAATCATGCTTGGAATGCTTAGTTTATGCGAAACATAATCATGGCAACATAACAAATAGAAAACTTGAAGACATGCTTGAAATTCAAAAATTCGTATTAAGCTTGCGGAATCATCATGAACAAGAATTTTACTAAAAATCCTTCATAATTGGGCATCCATACTTTTAGAGTTTTAAATCATGAAATATAAAATATACAAGCAATATCAGCGCAAATACTTCAAATCCGTAATTTAAACATACTACCACACTTTCATGTAAACTTGTGAGAAATCATGCAATTGGGTTAAGACCCACCAGAATTTGGTAACTTAATCATAGGAAATGGAAAGAAATGGGCATGGGTAGGGTCTAATCTACCCATTAAAAACCCCACATACCTGAAAATTTCATATTTTCCTACTCCCTTGAAGAACCCTAAGTGAAAACTTGAAGAATCTTGCTCAAAACCCTTCCTACTCCCTTCTCTAACACTTGTAACTACTAAAATGAACTTAAAAGGAGTTTTCATCCCTTAAAGACCCTGCTTCGACCTCAAAACAACGTGGTTTAGAGCCTAAAAGTGTAGAAGAGTCGAAATTGCCCTAACTGAAACTTCCCTGAAAAGCAGTTCTGGCCCCGACCACGAGTCATGCCACGAGTCATACCATCACGTCATGACTCGTGGTTACCTCTGTGGTCACTTAAGCCTTTCTCCTAACTTTATGAATTTGGTCACGACTGGTATACCATGACTCGTACCACCATCCTACGAGTCGTACTATCAACCATGGTACCATCCGCTCAAACCAATACGACTTAACCACAACTCCTCACCACGACTCATTGCTTCATCCTACGAGTCGTACCATGACCAGTGACGACTCACTCTAGCACCACTGAGACATTCACAACGACTCCTAACCACGAGTCATACCTTATCACCAAGGTTTGTAGGACTACCCGTGACACAACCTCAGGCTCCCGGTTTCCTCACGACTCGAGTCACGAGTCGTAGGTCCTCACCACGACTCGTACCTTGAGTCGTACTGGTGCAAATTCTAGGTTTTTTGTAGTTTTTGACTTCAACTCCCAGATCTATTTGTAGACCCTTCCGGGGTGTTACAAATTTACTATTTGTACTTCCACTAATTTCTTTATGCCTCTCAAAGTGTTCTTTTGTTCTCATTATTTCTTTCTTTTGAAAGTTTCCATAACCACTCACATTAGATGTACTCAATGAGTCACTAGATGAAGAGGGTGAAGGCGGTGCAAATAAAGAGCCTTTTGATCCTTGTTAAACAATCAGACAAAGATCTCATATATGCATTCACTTCACCAATAAGGTTCTTCCCAGGTCCTTGATCACCCCCAAATTACACCTCGCAATTAAAGTATAAAGCGGTCACTATCAAATATAGTAACCCAACTAGGTTAAGTCGATCCCACATGGAATAGGAAATAAATAATGTGTTAACAATGATTAAATTAACTTGTATCTAATATTTCAGAAGGAGGGTTGCAAATAAGAGAAGAAAATAATGCTAACAATGATTTAATTGTTTATCAAATTGTTAAATAAAAACCAGAATTGTGTTCCCTATGATTTCATAATGTAGTAGGATTATTTTATTAGTGATCTATGCTGGTGAATTTTGTGTAAGACTGAAGATTAAGTTCATCTAACGTTTCTCGACCTACATAGATGAATTTCAACTAAATTCTCTCAGACTTTAGGTGTGTATATTTTTCCCTCGCCATAAGTCTTGGTTAACTAGTCTAGGTTAGAGCTCAAGTTAATTAGATGAGAGTTGGTAGCCTTAAATTACCACATTATTCTCTTTTCCTAACTTCAACCTCTTTGCTCAAGAAAGTTGAAGATACATGCAATTAAATATCAAAATGAAGAGAATAATAATCCACTCAATTCACTATTCAAGAATCACTATTTTATCTTCCTACTTTTGTTAATCCATCATGGTTCCCATAATCCTAGCTTAAGAGATTTAACTGCTCATGTTTATGAATAGAATAACAAAAGATGTAAAAGAAATCATAATGAAATACTTACTATTATATGAAATTATTTAACAAAATCTCCAAAGCTATATTGAGTCTCAAGAACTTGATGAATTCTCCAACAAATATTCGTCTAAATGATTACACAAATTCATGAAGTATGAATTGTCCAAACTTAACACTAATCACACTAATGGGACTTCAACTTGGATGCCTAAAACATGTTAAGAAGGGGTTTATATGGTAGTAGATTAAGTCTTCATCATTTCTTTTTGGATTAGAATTGAGTTTTGTAGCTTCTAGTCCTGGTCGAACTGGGATCGAAATCTGGCCATGCCTGGACACTGCCTGTGCACAGTGTAGGCCATAGCGTAAGACCCTCGTCGCGCCTCTTGGTGCTCCAACTGTGCCTATGTGTCTCTCAGGCTATAGCATAGCTATGCCTGTGCTATGCCAACTTCTATGATACTTGTTTCGTCAATCCCCTTTTGCCAGTCTTGCTCTTCTTAGCCACAATTAAGACCAAGTCCATCACTTTAATAACTGAAAACATCTAATAATGTAGCTATTTTTCATAAATATCACATAAAATACAAGAAAACACACACAATTTGCTCTCAAAATATAGCTAAGTATGGGCAAAATATGATTAATAAATGCGTAAATACGTCCTACATCACCACCCCACACTTAAATTATTGTTTTTTCTCGAATAATATATTACTTTTCTTCTCCAATTCAACCATAAAATTCACCCTACGAATATGTCCACTTACATTTAGGATCATTGCACAATTCAATCAACCTACAGCAATTCACTCAATATGCATATAGGATCAACATTCAAATACCAAAGTTTGAAATTACTTAGCTTCTAGAACTAACACAACAAGACATATTTGGACCAGCAAGAATCATATGTAATTTAACAATCAAGATATACCAAAATCTTACCATTATGTGCCCCTCAGTATTTTCGAGAGATTCTCTTTCACACACAAGATATATAATAATATGAACTTGGACATAAATAAATAATTTTCGCTCACTCTCCTAAAGAACTCAATAAGCATGCAAAAGATGACCCATATGCTCGCCTTTAGTGTAATACTCCACTAATATAGAACACCAAATCTAAGATCAATTAGGAATTAAAATAGATGTAATGTAGGCCAAGGAACGTGTAGGAATATTTGGCCAAGATACTGATTAATCTCCTTAAGCAGTTTAATACTTCACAACTCATTTGATTTTTTGCACATTTTTCAATCTCCTATTTTCTCTTTATATCTCCAATTTATTTTTTAACTTTTTTCGACTTGGGTGACTAGTAGGAATTTTCAATATTAAGCTCATTTACCAATTTTTCCTCTTTTGATTCATTCGTTCATTCTTTTTTCAAACTTTTTCTTTTTTCCCCCACTAATATCATCCTTCTTGTTTAGCAATTTTTCATCCTTCATTTTCTTCTAATTTCCATACTTTAGCGTTTCCCCTCTTTTCTCCAATTATACTCCTTTTATGAAAAAATTATCAATTAAACTGCCTTAGGAGTCATTTGGATCAAATAAAGGTTAATAAAATAAAAAGGGATTAAGCTTGTAATATGACTATCAAAAGAATAGGCAAAGATTTAAAATGGCTAACTAGGATAATTACATTATGATAGGTAAAAATCAGGATATAAATAAGCTACCAAAGAAATACCTATATCACTTCCTAGATTCAACATCCTCATTTCGCTAAAACACAGATATCAAATTGCAAGCATGGAATACACTAAAACATATCTCACTCACACAACAACACAAATGGTTCAACAATGTCTATCAAGATTACATAAGCACATATATCCATATTGCATGCATAGCATAATTAAGCCCAATTTTTCAAGCGTAAGAGGAAAGTTCCAAAAGTCTAAGTGCTTCTACCTTTTCATGCATTTTTGAGTGACTATTACAAAGTCCCAATGATACCTAAGTATAAGCACCTTGCATTCGTAAGGTTCAAGTTTTTGTTCTCCTAATGACTAATTTTTCATTAAGACGGTCATCATACATCCATCATTGGGAAAAGTCATGGCTATGACTAAAAAAATAGACTCTCTAATCGGTTCTAAGGGACTATCCATCAGAAAAGTACCAAAACAAAAATTAGAGGAACCCAAATAAAAATAAAACATCAGAAAAAAATTACTACAAGCTAGTAGGATAAGTCACGAATCTACAAGCTAGTAGGATAAGTCATGAATCAAAACAAAACCTAAGCCCACCATGAACTAATTTATCAATGAAAGCATGCATTGTATAATCAAGTTTACTTCTCCATCTCACACTTAATCGGTAGCGTTGTCCTCATTGCTAAAACAATAAAGCATAAGTAAAAGAGTAAAAGAAGAACTCCCTGGCCTCTAGTCCTCATTGTCTGTGGGGCGTTCTTATTTTTCTATAGGCTAGGCGTATTGCACCTCTCACTATGATCTCTGGCTTGCCGCGTTGCACCTCTCCATATGGAGCTTGGCCAGCGCGTCGTGCAGCTCCATGTGGGGTTGGGCCGATGAGAATTTCTAGCCTTATATCGATTTCTACAGCTCTGTTATGTACTTTGTGACCTGTTTCCTGCACACTTGAGCAGACATAACCAACACCAAAGTTATCTTGGGTTGCCTCCTAATTAGTGATTGATTTAACGTCTCGACATAATGCAGATCCCTTGATTACTCAGACTTCATCAAGGTATATTTCCTCCATAACTTTCAACTCCTCAGGATTACAAAAATAGTGCTTCACCCCATGTCCATTCATTTTGAATCTTGTTGCATCTGTTGTTTCAAGCTCTATTACTCCATATGAGAACACTTGAACTACCTTAAATGGTCCTAACCACTTTGACATCAATTTTCCTAGAAACAAGCGGAGTCTAGAATTGTATAGCAGTACTATGTCTCCAGGCATGAACTTCCTTTTTTCAATCTTCCGATCATGGTAAAGCTTTATTCTTTCTTTGTATATTGCAGCATTCTCATAAGCCGTTAATCTAAATTCATCCATCTCATTGAATTGGGAGAGTCTAAGATTTGCGTCTTTTTTTCAATTAAGATTTAGCTTCTTCAGTACCTACAAGGCCTTGTGGTTGACATGATTTTTCATAGACAAGCTGATATGGCGGCATACCTATGGACATTTTTAACGCTATGCGATATACCCATAAAGAATCATCTAATTTCCTTGACTAGTCTATTCTGTTGTCATTAACTCATTTGGCTAGAATTGTCTTGATCTCCCGATTTGAGACTTCTTCTTGTCCACTTATATGTAGGTGGTAAGGGGTCGCGATCTTATGCTTGACTCCATATTTCTCATGTAATCCACAAAATAACTTATTGCAGATGTGTGATCCACTCTCACTAATGATTGCCCTTGGAATGCCAAATCTAGAGAAGATGTTCCTTCTCAAGGATGCAGTGACTGACTTACTCTCATTGTTTAGAAGTGCCATAACTTTCATCCATTTGGAGGCATAATCGACTGCCACCAATATGTACTTCATCCTAAAGGAACTTACAAATGAGCCCATGAAATCAATGCCCCACACATCAAACAACTCTGCCTCAAGAATGGGCGTCAGAGGTAGCTCATGTCTTCGAGACACTCTTCCCTCTCGTTGACATTTATCACAAGCCTTTGCAAAATCATGAGCATCTTGATTAATAGTAGGCCAATAGTAACCACACTACAATATTTTCTATGTTGTGCAAATGCCATTATGGTAGGAAATGAATGACATGCCTCAAGAATGTAAATCATCTCATTTTCGAGAACACACCTTATAATTATATTGTCAGCAGAATCTTTTAATAAATATGGCTCCTCCCAATAACATTTCCTAACATCATGGAGAAATTTCCTCTTTTGATGAAAGTTCATTTTCTCCGTAATTATATCACTCACTAAGTAATTTGCAAAGTCTTAGACCATGGAATCAAGTCATGTGAGGCGTCTAGTACCTGTTTTTCTAGAAAGGAATCATTCGTATCCAACTTTCTTCTCATTTTTCCTTCTTCATCCAGCCTGGATAGATGGTCTACAACTTGGTTTTCTGTACCTTTTCTGTCTTTTACCTCAAAATAAAATTCCTGTAGTAGTAATACCCAATGAATAAGTTGAGGTTTTGCATCCTATCCATTAGATACCAAATTGCAGCATGGTCAGTGTGCACCACAATAGTTTTGTTAAGGAGGTAAGCACGAAATTTCTCAAAGGCATATACTATAGCTAATAACTCTTTCTTTGTGACTGTGTAATTCTTTTGAGCTGCATTGAGAGCCTTGCTAGTGTAGTATATGGGATGAAAGATCATATCATATCTTTTTCAAAGGATAGTACCCAAGGCTACACCACTAGCGTCACACATGATCTCGAATGGCTTACTCCAATCAAGAGCCACTATGATGGGTGTTGTGATGAGTTTCTCCTTTATTCACTTAAATGCCTTGAGACAAGCTTCATCAAATACAAACTTTGCATCTTTCTCTAATAACCTGCATAAAGGGTTAGCAGTTTTTGAAAAATCTTTAATAAATCGCCGATAAAAACCAGCATACCTTAGAAAAATGAAGATCCCCTAAACAGAGATAGGAGGTGGGAGTGTTGAGCTAACTTCAATTTTTGCCTTGTCCACCTCAATTCCTTTTTTGAAAATCTTGTGTCCCAATACTATGCCTTCTGTGACCATGAATTGACACTTTCCCCAATTTAGTACTAAATTGGTGTCTTCACATTACTTTAGTATTGCAGCCAAATGTGCTAAGAAATCCTCGAATGAGTCACCCAATACCAAAAAGTCATCCATAAACACCTCTACAGAGTCTTCCACCATGTCTGAAAATATGGACATCATACATTTCTGGAATGTGGCTGGCGCATTGCATAATCCAAAAGGCATCCTTTTAAAGGAGAATGTACCATAAGGATAGGTAAATGTCATCTTTTCCTGATCCTCTGGTGCAATAGGGATCTTGTTGTATCTTGAGTACCCATCAAGAAAGCAGTAATAAGCTATTTTTGCAAGCTTGTCTATCATCTGGTCCATAAAAGATAGTGGAAAGTGATCTTTTTCTGTGCAACTACTTAACTTATGGTAGTCCATGCATACTCTCCATCCAATCATTGTTCGAGTCGATACAAGCTCATTCTTCTCGTTTTTGAACTACTGTCATACCTCTTTTCTTTGGCACAGATTGCACTGGGCTAACCTATATGCTGTTAGAGATTGGGTAAACCACCCTTACATCTAACTACTTAATAATTTCTTTCCTTACCACGTCTTGCATAATTAGATTTAGCCTCCTCTGATGCTCATTCTAGGTATGCAATCTCCTTTTAGCTCAATCTTATTAGTGCATATCTCTAGTGAGATATCAATAATGTCAGCAATGGTCCACTCGATGGCTCTTTTATAAGTTATGGGAATGGAGATCAATGTTTCCACCTTCCATTCCAACAATTTTGCAGAGATAATTACTGGTAGTGTATTTTGAGAACCAAGGAGTATGTACCGAAAATAAGCAGGTAGTGGCTTAAGCTCCAACACTGCTGGTTCTTCTATGGATGGCTTAGCGGGAGGCTTTGTTTTATTTTTCAAGTCAAGATCCAACTTTTAGGTTCATATGAATCGGCACCCTTTCCTACTATAGCTTTCACTGTTTCATGAAATCCGTTGGCTTCCCATTAAGTACTCTTCATCAATGCGGATGTCAGAGCATTAGTTGTACAACTCTCTTCTATCAAATCCATAACTGCTTTATCAACGATATCAATCATAGATAGTACACCTGAATCATTCGATTATCATATGATCCTGTAGACATTAAATACTACTTCCAGACTAAATTTTAGTACTCCACTCTCTATGTCTACTAGTGCTTTTCTTGTGGCTAAAAATGGGAGACCCAAAATGATGGTTACTTCAAAGTCAACATCGCAGTCTAATATGATGAAGTTTGCTAGAAAGATAAATATCTCCGCTTTTACTAGGACATCAGTCAGTATACCCATTGGCTTTTTTACTGTACGTTTTGCCATTAGTAGCCGCATTGTAGTTGGTCTGAGGGTTCCTATGCCTAGCTGCTCATATACTGCTAAAGAGATCAAATTTATGCTAGCTCCCAGGTCACAAAATGCCTTGGCGAAATTCAATGGTCCAATAGTGCAGGGGATTGTGAAAGCTCCAGGATCCTCATTTTTCTGCGCTAAGGAGTATTATGCTATTGCCCTACAGTGATGAATGTTATCCTCAGGTCAAAGCTTATTGCTCTTTTTTTTTAAATTACAAACACTTTCATAAACTTTGTATATCCAGGCATTTGCTCTAGTGCTTCAACTAATGGGATATTGATAGATAGCTGCTTCAACATAGAAATAAAATTATGAAATTATTTTATCTTCAACTATCTTTTTAAAGCATTGGGAAAAAGGGGGAGGCAGTCTTGAAATCTAATGTGTGCACACCCCAGGGTGAGGCTATACCTGTGCATTGCAGGCCTCACTACGCCCATCCAGCGGTGCACCGTACAACTCAGTGCACTGGTCAAGTGACGCGTTGCGATCCTTCATGCGCTCTTCTGATAACGCTAAAACTCACACTCCTGATAAAGTATGAAATGGACATTGTCAATAAAGAACCCAAAAAATCCACAGGTAATATGGAAGGATGTAGAAGGACGCTAGTATTTAAGCTTTTAAGTCAATTATCTCCTAAAGAGGGAAATTTGTAAAAGTAAAAAGTAAAATTGTTGAGAAATTGAATGTCGATTCCAAATTAATGCAATTAACTAGGGTAAGTGTTCATCATGGGTTCATAACTATTTCGAGTTTTGCACTTGTTATCTATTCCAATACTTTACTTGTAGAACTGATAACTAAGGTTCATCCAAACGACTGGTTCATCCTTATTGGATGACTATGCTCAATCACCGGGTTAGGTCTCATGAGTGATTTCAATTCAACTGTTATCAATTTGTTCCAAAATTAACTATCATGTGACCACAACTCAAGTTATACAATGATCATAAAGACCAAGGCTTTGCTGTACTTCTCTTTTCCTAATCTCTACCTCTCTAAACTCAAGCAAGTAAAGAATTCAGGAAAGTCCTAACGTTGCACTCCATTAAGAAACATTTAAATATTAAGAGAATATAAAACAAGCGTTTAGTATTAGTTTAGAATCACTTTGTGCAAACCTTAGTTCGTTAATTCGCCATGATTCCCATAACCCTATCGGTGGAGGTTTTAGCCTCTGATGATCATAAGTAAATTAATAGCATTCATAGACAAACACATAAATAATACTTACGACGATAATTGGAAGAAAACTCATTTGAATATTGCAAAAATAAGGAAGAACAATTTAACAACAATTGTCTCAATAAAACTTCTCTAACTTGTCTAAAATTGGCTCCAAAATTCTCTTCTTGTTGCTTTCTCTATTACAAAGAAATAAAGGGTATTTATAATAGTAGATTTATGCTTTCTTTGTTCCTTTATGGATTTGATTTGGGATTTGTAGCTCCTTTTCCTAGTTGAAGTAGGATTTCATTGTTAGCATCTGTACAGGACTGACGCGCCGCACTGGTGATTGCGCTGCATTGGTGTCGCACTGCGCATGTCATTGCGCAGCAAGGTCGGCACCTCGCGCCTTTGGTCACACAGCAAGGCCGACGTCTCGTGCTGCTGATCGCGTAGGTGTGCCTGTGTAGTGCTGCATGCATTGATCTTGACTTGTTCAATCCAACTTCTTCACCTTCATTCCAAAAGCCTTAAATACACAAAAATCGATCGCTTTTAGCCTTGAAAGCATCTAATCATGTGCATTAGCTTTTTTCACAAATATATATCATAAGACACATGCAAAAACACCTAATTTGTTCTCAAAACATAGTAAAGTATGGGCAAAATATGGCTAAGAAGTGAGTAAATACGTCCTTCATCACCACCCCACACTTAAACAATTGTTCATCCTCGAACAATCTACTACTTTCCTTCTCAAATATAGGCACAAAATTCATCCTATGAATAGGTCTACTTGCACTTAGGATCATGAGATAAATAAATAAAGCTCTAACAATTCACTCACAAGCATATAGGATCAACATTAAAATGTCAATGTTTGAAATCACTTAGCTTTTGAAAATTAACTCATCAAGACATATTTTGGGCCAACATGAATCATATATAATTTAGCAATCAAGATATACCAAAGTCTTACCATTTGTGCCTCTCACAATTTGGAGAAATGCTCTTTCTCACACAAGCTATAAATCAATGTAAACTTGGGCATAAATAAAACAATTTCCGCTTACTCTCCCAAAGAACTCAACATGCATGCAAAAGGCGACCCATAGGCTTGCCCTTAGTGTAATACTCTACTAATATAGAATTATGAATCAAGGATCAATTAGGACTTAAATTTGATTGTAATATAGGCTAAGGGACAGGTAGGGACTATTTGGCCATGATAGTGACTAATCTCCCTAAGCACTTTAATACTTCACAATACTTTGATTCTTTTTAAGCACATTTTTCAATCTTCTATGTTTCTCCTTATACCTCCTTTTATTTCTTAATTTTTCAAACCTAGGTGACTAGTGGGGATTTTTTCACATTGAGCTCATTCACACATTTTTTCATCATCAAAATTTTCAAAGATATTCCTTCTTTTTGTTTTCACACTAATATCACCCTCCTTGTTTAGCAAATTTCACCCTTTTCTTTTCTTCTAATTCACCACACTTTTTAACTTTTCCCTTCACTTCTCCACTTATGCTCCTTTTATGCAAAAATTATCAATTAAAGTGCTCTAGGAGTCATTTGGATCAAATACAAGTCAATAGAACAAAAAGAGATTTAAGCTTGTAATATGGCTATCAAAAGAATAGGCTAAGGCTCAAACATGGCTAACTAGGATAATCACATCAAGATAAGTAAAATAGGATAATAACAAGGCTTCCTAAATCCATCATTCTTATTTCGCTTTGCACACACACCAGGCAAGTTCTAGACATCAATTTACAAGCATGGAGTATATAAGAAATTCCTCACACATTGGCACAAAATGGTTTAAAAGTGATATTAAAGATAACATAAACACATATATCCATATTTCATGCATAACATAACTAAGCCATTTTTTTCAAGTACAAGAGTCAAGTTGACTAACTGTTTCTACCTTTTTCATGTAGTTTTGAGTGAATATTATAAAGTCTCAATGATACCTAAAGAGAAGCACCTAACATTCATAAGGTTCAAGTTCTTGTTCTTCCTAATGACTAATTTACCATTAAGACGGTCGTCATCCATCCATCATCGGGCAAAGTCATGACCTAATCACTAACTAAAAGAATCTAGACTCTCTAGTCGGTTCTAAAGGACTATCAACCGGAAAAGTACTGAAAACAAAAATAGGAGGAACCCAAAACAAAATAAAACTAAAAAAAAACTACTACAAACCAATTAATATACAAGATAAGTCATAAATCCCAAGAAAAAACTAGGCCTACCATGTATAAATTTAGCAATTAAGACATGCATGATAATATGAAGTTCATTTCTTTCACCCCACACTTAATCGGTAGCACTATCTCAATGCTAAAACAATAAAGCATAAAGTAAAAAAGTGAAAGAAGAACTCCCCGGGCCTCTATTCCTCGTCGTCTGTAGGGGCAAGAGCAGTTTTCCCTATTTTCGAATCATCTCCTTCATTAGCAATTGTGTTTTAAAATATTTTTAAGGACTATCTATAAGTGTAAAAAAAAATTCACACAAAATAAACTGAGTCCAAAATAAATTGAAAAATAATTCAGATCTGTAATTAATTCCTCGCGTCGCGAGGACCACACCGCAGCTTGAGCTTTGCGAGGCGGTGCTTGCTGCTTTGCATTGCCTCAAGAATTACGGTTGCCACAGATTTTAATAATACAATCTTCACTTTGCAACTGCAAAATTTTAATTTGCAACTTTCCTCTAACAAATATTAATATTATAATCATATTCTTCTATTGAGCTGGCTGCTTAATTTCCTTATATGATTTTTATTTTCTTAAATCATTTTTATTCAAATTTCTTCCCTTTCTTCATGTTTTATTCTTTTTTGTCTGGGCAAGCCCTCCGCATCGTGGACTTGCCTTTTTGCGCCTCGTTTTCAACATTCATGCTAAAAAATTATGGTTTATGACTTAACCCCTGCACACTTGAAAAAACACATCAACTCTAAAAAAATTAAAAATCATCTTGGGTAGCCTCCCAAGTAGCGCCTAATTTTACATCACGGTACGACACAGGTATCTTGATTACTCAGACTTCATCAAGATGCCTGTTAAGAACGTGGTCACATTTTGGCTGCTTATTTACCCTACTAACATGTGACACGTAAGAAAAAAGAAAAGAAAAAAAATGTAAAAGAGGAAATAAAGGCTAAAAGTTAAACACAAGCAATTAATCTAATCCTAAACTATATTCCCCGGCAATGGCGCCAATTTTTTATAGCGCTCAAACTCACACTCCTGATAAAGTATGAATCAGATATTGTTAAGAAGAACCCAACAAAGGTTTGGGTCGATCCCACATGAAATATGGAAGGATGTAGAAGAATGCTAGTATTTAAGATTTTAAGTCAATTATCTCCTAAAGGGGGGAATTTGTAAAAGTAACAAGAAATATTATTAATAAATTGAATGTCAATTTAAATTAATGCAACTAACTAGGGTATGTGTTTCCCATGGGTTCATAACTACTTCGGGTTTTATACTTGTGATCTATTCCAATACTTTACTTGTAGAACTGATAACTAAGGTTCAACCAAACGACTGGTTCATCCTTACTGGATGACTATGCTCAATCACCGGGTTAGGTCTCGTAACCGATTTCAATTTAGTTGTTTTGTTCCAAAATTAACTATCCTGCAGCCACAACTCAAGTTATACAATGATCATAAAGACCAAAGATTTGTTGTACTTCTGTTTTCCTAATTTCTACATCTCTAGGCTCAAGAAAATAAAGAATTCAGGCAAGTCCTAACATTGCGCACCATTAAGAAATATTTAAAGATGAAGAGAATACAATATAAGAGTTAAAAATGAAGAGAATACAAAACAAGAATTTAGAATTAGTTTAGAATTACTTTGTGAAAACCCTAGTTCGTTAATTCACCATGGTTCCCACAACCCTAGTTGTGTAGATTTTAGCCTCTCATGATCGTGGGTAAATTAATAGCATTCATAGACAAACACATAAATTAATACTTACAATGATGATTGGAAGAAAACTCACTTGATTATTGCAAAAGTAAGGAAGAACAATTAAACAACAATTGTCTCTATAAAACTTCTCTAACTTGTATAAACTTGGCTCCAAAATTCTCTTCTAGTTGTGTTCTCTATTACAAAGAAATAAAGAGTATTTATAATAGTAGATTTATGCCTTCTCGTTCCTTCATGCATTTGATTTGGGATTCGTAGCTCCTTTTCCTAGTTGAAGCCAGATTCCTTTGTTAGTACCCGTACAGGACTGACACATCACACTGGTGATTGCGCTGCATTAGTACCACGTCGCATATGTCACTACGCTAGATTTATGCCGCATCGAGCAACAAGGCCAGCGCCTCGCGCCTTTGGTCGTGCATCAAGGCTAGCGCCTCGCACTGCTAGTCGCGCAAGTGTGCCTGTGCAGTGCTACATGCAGTGATCTTGATTTGTTAAATCCAACTTCTTCACCTTCATTTCAAAAGCCTCAAATACATCTAAATCCATCACTTTTAGCCCTGAAAGCATCTAATCATGTGCATTAGCTCTTTTCACAAATATATATCATAAGACACAAGCAAACACACGTAATTTATTCTCAAAACATAGTAAAGTATGGGAAAAATATAGAAAAGAAGTGCGTAAATACGCCCTTCATCACCTTCCAACGGCACGTCGCGGGTCTCCTTGCTTTGACCTACTGACGCATTATGCCTCTCAATGCGAGGGTCCGACAACGCACTACTCTACTCTCTTGCTTCTTCCAGGCCTAGATTGTTGTCATCTGCTTTGGACCCTATCACGGGTACATGTTGCTCAAGGGTGGTCTTGCCACTTCTCATTCCTACAGCTATGCATCGATCATTCTCATGTCTCTACTTTAACACTACTAATATTTGTTCCATTTGCTTCTCTAACTTTTTGATTGAGAATGAATGCGATTTAACCATCTTACCCTTACTAGAAAGCTCTTCATGCATTTTTTTACACTCGATTCTCTGGGCTCAAGTTTTATTAGGACCTGGCTAAGTATGACTTCTATCTTGGCATCTCTAGAGTTAGTTGGTGGTGGTCCCCTATTTCTCTGATTGTTTTGCTCTCCGCCACCATAGCCTGCACTGTTATAGTTGTAATGGTTCCGACCTTGATTCCCATAATTGTGCCTCCAGGTGCCTGATTTAGACACTAGGGTAAAATAATTGAAATCCTCTACGTGATAGTCAGTAAAATCAGCCTTTTCTTCATAATGAGGGTTGTAGTCATCATACCTATATGTCTCTCTTTGCATGAACTGCTTGCACCTTGTATGTATTCATACTGGTCAAGTGCATGGTGATTAGTTCCATCTGAGATTTTATCCAGGCCATGTCTTGATCACGTTCCATTTGAGCTTTGTAACTCTGCTGATGCTCCCATTGAGAGGTTACAACTGCAGTCTCAGACTCAATTCTATACCAAGCCCTGTCGGTCTTTGAAAACTTGTTTAGTATCTCACTGGCCTCCTTGAAGGTGTGCGCCATGATTGAACCTTTTCCCATGTTTTTAGCAACTAATATGTTTGTAGAGTTGTGTGACCTATAGAATATTTTTAGAAGAACTTTGTCTGGAAGCTTGTGATTTGGGCTCTGCTTTAATTTCTTTTTAAATCATACCCAAGCCTCATGCTGAGCTTCACCCTGCCGTCTGTCTAAAGTTTTTTTATCTCATCCCTCAGTTTAATCATCCGTGAGGGTGGAAAAAACCTCTCCAAGAAAGTTGTAGTCAATTCCACCCAAGTAGTAATAGATTCATTTGGAAGCTCATTTAGCCATACTGTAGCTTACTTAGTTAGGAAGAATGGGAACAACCTAAGCCTGATAGCCTCTTGTGTCACCCCTGGTAGCCTGTACGCATTGAATATCCCAGTGAAATTAATTAAGTGCTGGTTGGGATTTTCTCTATTCAGACCTTCGAATAGCCCTTTCATGTTCAACAACTAAATCATAGTACCGATAATGTCAAATTTTCCATTAACTAGCAGCGGGGGTGGCACTATTGCTCCGGCAAAGTCAACCTCATCTAGGTCAATATGCTCTCCATAAATACCATATCTCTTGTCCTGCCAATTTTATTGAGCCCTTTTATCCCTTTGTAAGGCTTCAGTTCTCTATTCTTCTGTCAATCCTTCCTACAGAGGAAGGTTGAACGACCGCCCTTGGTCTACCATGTCCTGTGAAGGCTTAAGTAAAAAATAAAAACATAACTCACGAAATAAGGACTACAAGTGAAACTTAAACACCAATTGACTTTTTCAACACTGTATTCCACGGCAACGACTCCAAAATCTGATACGCGCAAATTACACCTTACAATTGAGGTATAAAGCAGTCACTGTCAAATATAGTAACCCAACTAGGTTGAGATCGATCCTACAGGGAATATGGAATAAATAATGTGTTAACGATGATTAAATTAACTTGTAGTCAATATTTTAGAAGGGGGTTTGCAAATAAAAGAAGAAAATAATGATAACAATGATTCAGTTGTTTATCAAATTATGAGGCAAAACTAGGATTATGTTCCCCATTATTTCATAACATAGTAGGCTTATTTTATTAGTGATCTATCCCGGTGAATTTTGTGTAACACTGAGCATTAAGTTCATCTAACGTCTCTCGATACATAGATGACTTTCACCTAAATCCTCTCGGACTTTAAGTGTGTATATTTTTTCCTCACCATAAATCTTGGTTCAACTATCCTCGATTAGAGCTCAAGTTAATTAGATGAGGGTTGGTAGACTCAAACTAGCACTATTATTCTCTTTTTATAACTTCAACCTCTATGGTCGAGCAAGTTGAAGACACAGACAATTAAATATCAAAACAAAGAGAGTAATAATTCACTCAATTCACCATTCAAAAATCATTATTTTATTTTGCTTACTTCCGTTAATCTATCGTGGTTCCCACAACCCTAGCTTAAGAGATTTAGCTTCTCATGTTTATTAAAAGAATAACAAAAGATGTAGGAGAAATCATAATGAAATACTTATTATTATATGATATTTTTTAACAAAATCTTTAAAGCTATATTGAGTCACAAGATCTTGATGAATTCTCCAATAAATATTCATCTAAGTGATTTCACAAATTTGTAAAATATGAATTGTGCAAAGTTAACACTAATCACACTGATGGGACTTCGACTTGGATGCCTAGAACATGTTAGGAAGGGGTTTATATAGTATTAGATTAAGTCTTCATCGTTCCTACTTGGATTGGATTGGATTTTGCAACTTCTTTTCCTAGTCTAACTAGGATTGAAATTTGGTGTGTAATAACCCAAAAGTCCCTAAGATTAGACCCAAGGACTGAAACGGAGAAAATAGGAAAACCTGCACCAGGTCATAGAACAAGTTTCAAAGTGACCCGTTAAGTCACTTGACGAGTCATTAAGTGATCCATTAAGTGCATAAATATGGTGAAAAGCTGAGTTTAAGAGAGTGTTAACGGGTGCTGAAGTAATCCATTAAGTGTCGTGAAGAATCATTAAGCGGAGGTGTCAAGAAAAGATAAGAGAATGAATTTTCGATACCAGTGGTAATGGGTCAAGGTAACGACCCCGTGAAGAGACCAAACGGGTCGTGAAGTGGGTCGTTGGGTCTGGCAGAGACCAATTTGCAGTTAGGTTATTTAGGGTGTTTTTGTAATTTTTATGTACCTAACTCCTAAAATAAGTCATTTCAAGCTCCTTAAAGGGTGTCTTAAAGGGGTTTTACTCATTATAAACCACATTATACTCCTAACACCCCTAATTAGAGATCAATCCCCTTAAGAGAAGCTAGGGATCTTCATTAATCTTCCCCTCTATTCCCTTTGAGTCACCAATCATGTGAAAGATTCATCAAGCCCAAGTATGTAAGTTCATGAATAGAGGATTCCTTCCACCCTCATGCCCTTTTTAAGTTCAATTCCATGACCTTTACTTCTTATGCTATAAATTATGAAATTCTAGGGTTAGACCCAATTCAATGAAATTTTCTATGATCCTTCTATCGGTTTAACTCCCTCATGTTTCAATTGATAAATCATATTTATTAGGGTTGATTTGACCTTCAAAATTCTTATGAATTCATGTTTTCAAGTTTATGATGATTTCATCCAATTATGCATGATCTTATGAATCTCAAGTATACTAGATTTTGATTTCAAGTAATGATGAGTTATTAAAGTACGCATGAATGTGTATGAATTCTTAAACTTAAGATTTTATGATTTCGACCTATGAGTCTTAATCAAGTATGTACGGATTTCATGAAAATCAAGTTTATGTATCATGCCCAATTGTGTCATTATTACCATGGCTAGTTCACGTATTTCAAGCATGTTTATGAATCTCATGATTTCTAACTAGCCCATGTAAAGATCAGGTATGTTTCACGATGATGATTATAAGCCATGTGCATATTTTTTGGGGAGTAGTGTCTAGCATAGAGTAGGCTAAGGGTTCAGGCAAACCCCGAATCTCATAACTACATGTCATCATAGGTATATATTCATGCTCAAGCCCTATGGGGATTTATGAGTGATATCATGCCTTAATCATTCCTTGCCTTGGCAATATTAGAACGACTCTGTGCACTTAAGTGAGATAGTTGGGGCATTATATAAGCTCTATCATGATGGTGTTGGTTATGAAGAAGTCTCCCATTGTTCCTCATGTTTTAAGTTACTCATGTTCATGACTTATGATACTATGTTTTATGAAAAACTTGACCCATTTATCAGTTTAGGAGTTTTCACTTATGATATCAAGTATGGTACGTTATATGATTTCTATTTTTAAACCATGGATCATTATATATCAGCTTATGATGAATATCTCATGATTATGATTACATCAAGAATATGGTTGTTAGCATGTCGCCCCTACTCTCATGTTATATCTTGTCTTATACTCATGATTTCAGACTATCATTTTACTAGTGTTTTACTTCTCTACAAACTCAGAACATTCAAAGTACTGACCGCATACTCTACGCTAGATCGTCTCATGATATAGGTTCGAGTGACCAGTCTCAATTCCAATTTTAGCTTGTTCCCGCTTCAATCTCGTACCATCCCAGTTTTGGTGACTCCTCATGATCTAGGGACGACATTTTAGATTCATGTCGCTTTAGCTTATGTCTTTTAGTTTCAGACTTAGCGAGGTAGTTAGGGGTGTTGTCTTATCATCTCATCTTATGATTAGAGGTTTTTCAGACAGCTATGTATAAATGGTTCAGCGTTGATGACTCGTGTTTATGCTTATGTTTTTATGTTTTGCAGACTTCAGCTTATGTTGTGTTCTAGGTTATTTTCACATTAAATATGCTCTATTTCATGCTATGTATGTACCATGGGTTATCTTGGAGCCATTTATGGTTCTAGGTCCCGTGTGTTGATTCGAGGCCCACGCTTAGGTCTTAACAAACTTGGTATCAGAGCATTAGGTTTAGATTTATCCTAGGGTATTTGAAACTAGCGTTAAGTAGAGTCTTTTCTATAGGTTTGAAGCATGCCACACTAATTGGGAAGAGGTTACAAGGTGTTTTAGAAAACTTTCCTTCTTTCATGATCCTATATTGTGCTATGAGTTCAACTCTCTATCCTACTAACTCATGCTATCCGCATTTTCATAAATATGACTCCCTGTCGAGTCAACGAAAGTAGAAATGGCAACAAAAATGGCCATGAGAATGGCAATGGAGATGGGCACTAGCCAACCCCACCATCCCCAACTGATCCTTTGCCGGAGCAGGAGACTTATGCTAAGTTCATGGCTGCATTTCAAATATTAGCACATGCCATGCTAGCCCAGGTCAACTGGCAGGCTATTGCTCATGTGAATCAAAATGGAAATGCAGTAACGGGTAGAGTGAGAGACTTCATTAGGATGAACCTACCAGAGTTTCACGGGTCAAAGGTAGATGAGGACCCACAAGAGTTTATTGAGGAGGTCCAAAAGATTATCCAGGTTATGGGTGTTTCAAGAGAGGAAAGTGTAGACTTGGCCTCCTAACAGTTGAAAGGGGTTGCTCATATATGGTTCTGATGGTGGAAGGAGAGAAAGGGAGTTGGTGCAGTCCAGTTGGTTGGGATGAGCATGTTACGGCTTTCTTAGATGGATTCTTCCCCAAGAGTTGAGGGAACAAAAGGCAATCAAGTTTGTCAATCTGTAGTAGAATGATATGAATGTTCAGGAGTATGCCCTTAAGTTTACCCAGTTGTTCAAGTATGCTCTAGAGATGGTTGCTGATCTGAGGGCTTGTATGAGTAAGTTGGTGAATGGGGTTACGGATTTGTTGTTCAAGAAGTGTAGAACAACTATGCTGATTAGTGATATAGATATCTCCCGACTGATAATATATGCCCGGCGGATAGAGGCAGAGTAGATGAAGGAAAAAGCCAAGAGGGCCAGGACAGGAAGCTATGTGTACTCTTAGTAGAGGTATGGCAGTGGACATCGCCCTTAGTCCCACCATAGGTCGTCCGCCCCATCCTCATCATCAACCATTGTTTCATCCAGACCTCGAGGTGATCAGTGGAGTAGAGCGTCAGGCTCTAGGGGTCAGAGGATCATGACAGGAGAGCGCACTTTCCCAGCTTGCAGGAAGTGTGGTAAGCACCACCCAAGAGAGTGCTTGGTTGGCTTAGATGTTTGCTTCAGGTGTTGGAAGCCTGAGCACATGCACAGGGATTGTCCTTTAGCTAGACACGGTGACAGTAGAGGTCGTGCCCTAGACACCACTTCAGCATCTCTAGCAGCTCGCCCATCTCAGTAGGGGAATCTTCTAGAGCAGATGGCCGACAGCGATAGAACAGATTCTATGCACTTTTATCCTGTCAGGAGCAGGAGTGCTCACCCGATGTGGTCACTGGTATGTTACTAGTTATTCATCTTGATATTTATGCATTGTTAGACCTAGGGGCCACATTATCCTTTGTGACTCCTTATGTTGCTGTTAATTTTGGTTTCATTCCTTAAATCCCATCAAGAACCTTCCCAGCCTCTACTCCTGTTGGTGAGTCAGTTTTAGCTCGATGTGTATACAAAAATTGCCCTATCACGATTCTTCAAAAAGTCACCTCAACTAACCTAGTGGAGTTAAATATGACCAATTTCAATGTTATCTTCAGTATGGATTGGTTGCATGCTTGTTATGCTTCGGTCAACCGTATAATCCGTATGGTGGAGTTTCGATTTCTGGGTGAACCAGTCCTAGAGTAGAAGGGTAGTTCAGTTGTGCCTGTAGGGCGCTTTGTTTCGTATCTTAAGGCAAGAAAGATGATCTCCAAGGGTTGTGTGTACCATCTAGTTCAGGTTAAAGATTCTACATTCAAGGCCCCGACTCTTCAGTCTATTCTTGTGGTATGTGAGTATCCGAAGGTATTCCCAAATGATGTACCAAGATTCCATCTCGAGCGAGAGATTGACTTGGTATTAAACTTCTCCCTAGTACGTAACCCATATCTATTCCTCCTTATAAGATGGCTCCAGCTGAGCCAAAGGAGTTGAAAGAGCAGTTGAAAGATCTTTTAGATAAAGGTTTCATCAGGCCTAGTAAATCACCATGGGGTGCTCCAGTTCTCTTTGTTCGGAAGAAGGATAGTTCTCTTAGGATGTGCATTAATTATCGATAGTTGAACTAGGTCAAAATTAAGAATAAGTATCCCTTCCCCAGGATCGATGACTTATTTGACCAGCTCTAAGGTGCTAATTACTTTTCAAACATAGATCTCAGATCCAGCTATCATCAGCTCAGATTTAGGGAAAGTGACACACCAAAGACATCCTTTAGGAATCGGTACAGGCACTATAAGTTTGTAGTCATGTCTTTTAGACTAACAAATGCTCCTGCAGCTTTCATGGATTTGATGAACAGGGTGTTCAAGTAGTGTTTGGATATGTTCATTATTGTCTTCATAGATGATATCCTCATATACTCTCAGAGTGAGGAGGAGCATGCTACCCATTTGAGAATTGTATTGTAGACTCTCAAGGATCGTCAACTATTTTCTAAATTTGGCAATCGTAAGTTTTGGCTGAACTCAGTGGCATTCTTGGGTCATGTGGTGTCTAGCGAGGGTGTACAGGTAGACTCTCAAAAGATAGAGGCGGTGAAGAATAAGACTAGACCTGTTAGTTCCACTGGTATTAGCAGCTTTTTGGTTTATGTCATGACTCAAGTCTGCATCGTGGACGCGACACGCTACATAGGATCACAAGTGACCCCAAGAAAATCCATGGCATAGCATAATTCTATAATGACTGAACTACTGAAAAAGAATCTTAAGCGGAAGCTAATTGCAAACAATTAACCAAATACTGAATAAATAAAGAGCATCTGATAAATTACTGATATTTGCTCAGACACTGAAACTCAAGCTGAAACTAACATATTCTGTATGAAAGCCTTCTAAAAGAAACTGATGAGTTGCTGGGACAAACCCCCAGCTAAATCTAATGTCTGAAACTAAAACTGAAAATGACAAATACTAGAGATGAAGACTCCGATCCTCGAAAGATGAGGACTTACCACTGGAACCCTGCTGTAATACGTATGAAGGAGAAACTAACCCCATTGCTATGTTTGAGAGCCTGAGCCTATATCATAAAATGAATAACACAAGAAAAATGAGGTTACTATTTTGAACGTACCAAGTATATGAGATATGCAACTGGAATACAAATAGAGCATACTGAAAGTCTGACAAGTTGTGCTAAAATGCATAACTGAACTGAAGAACCATGACCCTTACTAAAATACATAATATCAATATGAAGTAGTAGTCTGACAATAGATAATAAAATATAGTAAAAACTGATTTAAGAGTTATGTGCATGTATTAAAACTGAGTCTGTAACTGTAACTAAGACTGTACTGTATTGAATGATGGGAGAGTCTATAACCTACATATAACCATGGGAGCTAATTGTGGAGTTTGATGTATACGCCCTATTGATAGGATCCAATATACCTTGCTAGGGTATAAAGACATGGCTGATGTGATCACTAAAATTGATGCCCATTTGGGCTAATAACCTATGGTGACACGTAGTTTTGGGTCCTGGGTGCGCTGAACTTTGGACTACTTCGGTGCTAAGAACTACTCCCAATTGATAAGTTTATTGATAATTTATAGATAGCTCGCAAACTAGTGTTCATAAAGCTAAGTCGGAAACTTTATCTGATAGTATTCTGAGAGCCTAAAGTACCTGAAAATACTATTTATGCTGTCAACATCTATATACTGAAATCATGATATAATTGCAAACACTAAAATATGAATTCATGCTAACTTAAAGACATATAGAAGCAAAATATATATGTACAGAACTGAACTTGAATCATGTGAAAATCTGTCATAAAAGTATCATTTACAATTGAATTTGTAAAATCATGAATATCACATACTAGAAATCACAGGAGACTTGAGAACATTGAAATAATAAGGAATTCATAACTAAACAAAAATCCTAAGACATGATTTCTAGGGAACTTGAAAGAAAGCTAGGGTTCACTGGATATTTTGAAGGATACCCTTTTTGAAATCCCATATACCTGTATAAGAATTCTCTAAGGAAGCTCTTGGAATCTGGAGAAGAAGCAAAACCCTAACTCTTGCCTTGAGAAGCCTTGTCTAAGTTTTTATGTACTGTTCTTGAGAGCTAAGTAAGAAATGAGGGAGGAGGATCGAGTAACCCCCTTAATCCCTTGATAATATACCCCAAAAAAACGTAGCTTAGGATATAAAGTATTGGGAAGTTACAAAAATGCCCCTGAGAAAACGTCTGAAAAACTGCCTGTACTGACTCAACGGGTCACACAACGAGTCGTTGGTGGTGACTACGACTCGTTGGGACCAGTCATTGGTTCTGGGTCTAAAAATCTAGGTTTTTAGACTTGACCAACGGACGGGAAAAATGACTCATTAGACGAAACAATGGTTCATTGAATCCAGTCGTGGTCACTGGTAGGGTTTTGAACAAATTCTTGATATCCTCCAATAGAAGGACAGAATGACCCGTTATCTGAAACAACGAGTCATTGTTTCCATCTGTTTTCACTGGGGTGATTTTAGTATTTTCGGGATTTCATTCAATGGATTCATAGGACAAGTCGTTATATCAAAAATCGACTCATCGTTTGGCTTATTATTTGGGAGAATATTTTTAACAGGTTTCTGGGTATTGCAAGAACGAGCTGAACGATGACCCATTATTCTAACACCGGGTCATTGAGTCACTCGTTAGTCTAGGGAATGAAAACTATAGAGGTTGACAATAACTCAGATAATGGATCATTGTTACTGATAATGAGTTATTGGTTGAGTCGTTTTGAGGCAAAATTTTATGATTGTTTCTAGGTTTTCATTCCAAGTCTGGGTTTATCCTTAAGAACTTTTGGGGTGTTACAATTTAGCTAGCTACAACTTTTGTAGAGGGATTTTCATCTATTGCAGCGTCGTTTACTATTGACCTAGCAAAACGTCAACTTTCTGTGGTCGGATACTTGTGAGAAGAGTTTTCAAGAGTTAAAGGCTCGACTCACTTCAACCCCAGTATTGATCCTACCAAAGGGCACGAATGGTTTGTTGTGTATTGTATGCCGATATGAGTATCCTTAGGTGTGTGTTGATGCAGCATGGTAAGGTCATCTCTTATGCCTCTATACATCTTAAGACTTATGAGAAATTACCCAATGTATGACCTAGAGTTGGCAACGGTGGTGTTTTCCTTGAAGGTTTGGAGGCATTATTTATATGAGGTACATGTGGATGTGTTCATGGACCATAAAAGCTTTTAGTACGTGTTCACTTAGAAGGAACTGAATTTGCGACAAAGGAGATGGCTACAACTTCTCAAAGACTATGACATGAGTGTCCTTTATCATCTGGGTAAGGACAATATAGTGGCGGATTCTCTTAGTAGACTGCCTAAGGAGAGTGTATCCCATGTTGAGAATGGGAGAAAGGAGTTTGTGCAGGATGTCCATAGGTTTTCTTCTTTAGGGGTTCGCCTTACAAATTCGATGGATGGTGGTGTTATTGTCCAAAATAGGTCAGAATCTTCATTGGTGATGGAGGTTAAAGCAAGGCAAGATGAGGATCCTATCTTAGTGAAGTTGAAGGAACTTGTCCAGAATCAGAAAGTAGAGGTTTTCTCCCAAGTGGGAGATGGTATACTCCGATATTAGGGACGATTATGTGTTCTGAATGCTGATGACTTAAGGGAGCGGATGTTGAGTGAGACTCATGGCTCTCGATACTTTATCCATTCAGGTACCACCAAGATATATTGTGATCTATGAGAAGTCTATGGGTGGAATGGCATGAATAAGGATATAGCGGAATTCGTAGCTAAGTGCCTGAATTGCCAGTAGATGAAGGTCAAGCATCAGAGACCTGGAGGTAAGATTTAAGACATTAGTATTCCTACTTGGAAGTGGGAAGAGATCAACATGGATCTCATTACAAGGTTGCCTCATACACGCCGACAGTCTGACTCTATCTGGGTGATAGTGGAAAGGTTGACCAAATCAACACACTTCTTATTGGCCAAAACTACAGATTCAATTGAGGATTATGCTAGATTGTATATTCAGGATTTGGTTTGGTTGCATGGAGTTCCTTTATCCATTATCTCAAATAGGGGTACTCAGTTCAGCTTTCAGTTCGTGAGATGGTTTTAGAAGGGCCTTGGTGCACAAGTGAAGGTTAGTATAGCTTTTCACCCCCAGATAGATGGTTAGGCTGAGCAGACCATTCAGACTCTAGAGGATATGTTGAGGTCTTGTGCGATTAATTTCAAAGGTAGTTGGGATAATCACTTACTCCTCATTGAGTTTTCTTACAATAACATTTATCACTCCAGCATTCATATAGCTCCATTTAGGCTCTTTATGGGTAGAGGTGTAGATCATCTATTAGATAGTTCAAGGTAGGTGAGGCTACGTTGATAGGACTAAATTCAGTTCATAAGGCCATGGATAAAGTTTAGCTTCTTAGAGAAAGATAGAAAATAACTTAGATCGTCAGAAATCATATGCGGATGTTAGGAGGAGAGATCTTGAGTTTGAGGTTGATGATTGGGAGTTTCTGAAGATGTCTCCTATGAAAGGAGTTATGAGGTTTGGTAAGAAAGGGAAGCTTAGCCCCCGATATGTTTGTCCTTACAGGATTTTGAGGCAAGTTGGCAAGGTGGCATATGAGTTGGAGCTACTAGCAGAGTTAGCTTTAGTACATCTCGTATTTCATGTGTCTTTGTTGAAAAAGTGCATTCGTGACCCAGCTTTAGTCATTCTGGTAGAGAGCATTTGGGTGAAGGATAGCCTTACCTATGAGAAAGTTTCGGTTAAGATCATTGATCGCCATGTTCGAAAGTTGAGGAACAAGGAGGAAGATTCAGTGAAGGTCTTGAGGAGAAATCATCTTGTTGAGAGAGCTACGTAGAAAGACAAAGAAGATATGATGGCTAGATACCCATATCTTTTTCCTTCCAGCTCAATTCCAACCCGAGGTACCTGTTTCATCCTTAATACTCTATTCAATTTCATATCTCTCAATTCCTTTCATGTCATAGAATGTATGTAGGTTTCATGAATTCAGTTCAGTCATGTATTTCAGTTCGAAGTCAGTCACTTCGTCAGTTCACAGCTATGGTTGTTCAGTTTTTGGATTGCAATTCCTTTTCTAGCCTTCTAATATGCCTAATCTACATTCGAGGATGAATGTTCCAAAGAGAGAGATTATGTAATACTCTAAAAGTCCCTAAGATCATACCTAAGGACTGAAATAGAGAAAATAAAAAAATCTTCACCAAGTCACAGAATGAGTCATCAAGTGACCCGTTAAGACACTTAACGAGTCGTTATATGACCCGTTAGGTGTATAAAGATGGTGAAAAACTGAGTTTCAGAGAGTCTTAACGGGTGGAGAAGTGATCCGTTAAGTGTTGTGATGAGTTGTTAAGTGGAAGCATCAAGAAAAGATCATAGAATGGATTGTCAATACTAGTGGTAATGGGCCAAGGTAACGACTCATGAAGAGACCCAACGGGTCGTGAAATGGGCCATTGGGTCTGGCAAAGACCAATTTACAGTCGTGTTATTAAGGGTATTTTTATAATTCCTATGTTCCTAACTACTAAACTAAGTCATTTTGAGCTCCTTAAAAGGTGTTTTATTCATCCTAAACCCTCATTTTAATCCTAACACCCCCAATTGAATATCAATCCCCTTAAGAGAAGCTAGGGTTTTTCATCAATCTTTCCCTCAATTCCCTTTAGGTCTCCAATCAAGTGAAAAATTCATCAAACCCAGGTATGTAGGGTTATGAATGGGGGTTTCCTTCCATCCTCATGCCCTTTTTAAGTTCAATTCCATGATCTCTACTTCTCAGGTTCTAAACTATGAAATTCTAGGGTCTGACCCAATTCAATGAATTTTCTATGATCCTTCTATGGGTTCAATTCCCTCATGTTCCAACTGATGAATCATGGTTATTAGGGTAGATTTGACCCTCAAATTCCTTATGAATTCATGATTTTATGTTTTTGATGATTTCATCCAATTATGCATGATCTTATGAATCTCAAGTTTACTAGCCTCTGATTTCAAGTTATGATGAGTTATTAAAGTATGCATGAATTTTTATGAATGCTTAAACTTATGATTTTATGATTTTGAGTTGTGAAATCTTATTCTAGTATGTACGAATTTCATGAAAATCAAGTTTATGTATCATGGCCAATTGTGGCATTATTTCCATGGCTAGTTCACATATTTCAAGCATGTTTATGAATCTCATGATTTCTAACTAGCCATGTAAAGATCAGGTATATTTCACAATAATGATTATAAGCCATGTGCATATTTTTTGGGAGTAGTGCCTAGCATCAAGTATGCTAGGGGTTAAGGCAAACCCCGAGTCTCATAACAATGTGCTATCGTAAGTATATATTCATGTTCAAGCCCTACGGGGATTCACCAGTGATATCACGCCTTAATCGTTCTTTGCCTTAGCAAGCTTAAAATGTCTCTGCCCACTTGAGCGAGATAGTTGGGGCATCATGTAAGCTCTATCATGATGGTTTCGGTTATGATGAAGTATCCCATTGTACCTCATGTTTTAAGTTACTCATGTTCATGATATACAATACTATGTTTTATGGCATATTTGACCCATTTATTAGTTTATGAGTTTTCACTTATGATTTCAAGTGTGGTACATTATATGATTTCTATTTTTAAACCTTGAATCATTATATTTCAGCTTATGATGAATATCTCATGTTTATGATTACTTCAAGAATATGATTTTTAGCATGTCGCCCCTACTCTCATGTTCTATCTTGTCTTATACTCATGATTTCATACTATTATTTTACTAGAATTTTACTTTCTCTAGATACTCAGTACATTCAAAGTACTGACTACTTTATGCTATATCATTTCATGATTTAGGTTTGGATGACTAGTCTCAGTCCCGACGTCAGCTCGCTCCCGCTTTAGTCCAGTACCATCCGAGTTTTAGTGGGTCCTCATGATTCGAGGATGGCAGTTTTGGTTCATGTCTATTTAGCTTATGTCTTTTAGTTTTAGACTTAGAGAGCTAGTTGAAAGTGTTGTTGCATCTGCTCATCTTATTATTAGAGGATTTTCAGACAGCTATGTATAGATGGTTTAGCATTGTTGACTCGTGTTTACGCTTATATTTTTATGTTATGCAGACTTCTTCTTATGTTGTGTTCTAGGATATTTCCATGTTAATATGCTCTCTTTCATGCTATCTATGTATCATGGGTTATCTTGGAGCCATTCATGGTTCTAGATCCTATATCTTGATCCAGAGCCCACGCTCTGGTTGTGACATCTAGCCACGCCTGGACACTACCTATGCACCGTGCAGGCCATAGCGCCAGACCCCTTGGCGTGTCATGCCTCTTGGTGCTCCAATTGTGTCTATGCGATGCCAATTTCTGTAATATATGTTTCGTCAACCCTGTTTGCCACTCTTGCTCTTTTTAGCCACAATTAAGCTCAAATCTATCACTTTTTTACTTGAAAACATCTAATCATATGTGTTAGCTCTTTTTCACAAATATCACTTAAAATACAAGAAAGAACACACAATTTGTTCTCAAAACATAGCTAAGTATGGGTAAAATATGATTATTAATTACGTAAAAAAATATGCCCTACATCAGTCCTTCCCTAAAAATATATACTATTGCAAAAGGAACATTGTCAACCTTGTTATGGGAATCCAATATTGATGCAATAAAGATCATTTTGTTCCTTTTTTCTAGTTCACCCTAATATTTCTTGAACTTTTCTTTCATTTTTTCAGCCATTGATTTCAAACTAGCATCTTCATTTTCCATCAACTCTTTTAAAATAAGATCAAGTTCGGCAATTTCCACAAAGTGCACATGGGAAGTAACATAATTTGAACAGGAAAACCTCCAAAGTAAGTTGATAAAAGGTTTCAAGATTCTTTACCATTTTCCTAACATTATCCCAATCAACACTTGTGAGGATACTTGCTTGAGTTCCATCTTCACAAAAGACAAGTATGAAGATAATCCAAGAATCCATTATCAAAAAAACTATATCTTTCAAACGTAAGCTCAAAATGTTATGTTGTTTCTAGCACCAAGTACGTAGAGTTCCATCGAGTAGAAACATCTAAACATAAAGATTTCTTACAAGTTATCAATTGAGATTCACAACATTCTTTAAACTCTATAATCTTGTAGGAGATTGTCTAATGTATCTCACAGTTTGTCTCACTCGCTTAATGGAATCACCAATTTTCTTCAACCCATCTTACACAATAAGATTAAGGATATGTGTCATACACCTCACATGAAGGTGTTTACCCTCCATTATGTTAGTTCCCCAATTACTCAATTGTTTAGACATTTCTTTCACTGTAATATCATCGGAACTAGCATTATCAACTGTAATAGTAAACAAATTATCCAAACCCAATTCAAGCAAACAACTAGTAATGCAAGTAGCCATATTAACACCCTTATGACTAAAAATAGGATAAAAGTTTATTATTCTTTTATGCAAATTCCAACTTCTATTAACAAAGTGAACGGTTAAACACATGTAGTTGATTCTCTGTATAGATGTCCAAGTATCTGTCATACGACAAACTTTTGACGTGTTTCTTTGAATACCTTCTTCAAAAGTTTATTTTTTTTCATTATAGAGTTCATAAAAATCTCTTGTCAAGGTTCTACGAGAAGGAATCAAAAATTGTGGCACTATGACTCTTATGAAATTCTTATGACCCTTCTTCTCAACAAAACTAAACGGCAACTTATCAACAATTATCATTTGGGCTAAAGGCATCCTACTTAGTTCTTGATCAAATTTCCAAGTACTAATCACCCCTTCGTTTTTTTCTCCCATCGAAGATGGTAGAAAATTTATTAGTGTTTGACTATCATCTATGTTACGGGAAAGTTTAGAACACTTAAACAACTGGTTATTGATTGACGAAGAACCATTACCTTTTGTATCAGCTGCATAGCTTCTTCCACAATACTTACATTTTTCTTTAGAAGCTCCACTTTCATCAATGAACTTCTCAAAATGCTTCCAACAACTAGCCCTAATTCCATGACTTTTCTTTTCTTTAGAGCTTTAGCTTCAACTTCATTTAGAGATAAAGTGTTAGGTATATTTTGATTGCTTTCATTTGAAGCTCCACCTTCACTCACTCAACTTTTATTTTCTGTCATCTATGAAAATTGAAAAGTGAAAACAAACAATAAGAATAAACTAATGATTCATACAATGATGTGATGATCACAATGCTATGATAATCAAAGGCCAAACACATAAACAAAGACTCATTCAGTGTGAAATAGAACCAAATGGTTGTCTCATTACATTAGTGTATGCATACACGTTAGTAGGAATACAAAATACAGAATTAGACCTTCCAATACTACTATATGAATACACGATGAACTTGTCTCTGTCCATCCATTCAAAAGCCTCCTTGAGCTTAAAATCTCCCATAGTATATGCATACAGTGTGCAGAAAATATGACAAAGAAAGAAAAAGAGTAAAATGATTAAGAACCTCAATTTCCATAAATTGCAAATACGAAAAGCTTCTTATAAAGCCAAGAACACATTGACATGAGACCAAAACAAACTCACCCAGTCAAATACTAGATAGATAAAGACATCCGACAATCGACATTATAAAGATTGAAATTAAAGAAAGTCACCTTAGAGCTTTCCATACAACATTTAAATGCTAATTTTCTTATGCAATACAAATCAACACATTAATCTAATAAGCAACCATTAACTTTTAAGACCATGGGAATGGATAAACTTACTTGACAAAGAGAGGATCAGATGAAAGGCAAAGTGATTAGTGAACCTTTTCCCTTCAGCAATCAGACTTCAGTTCTTCACTTCTTCTTCAGTTCATCCGTCGAGAACTCGAGATCAGTCATCCTCCATCGTAGACTCATATTTATGAGTTTATGAAATTAGGGCATTAGGAAATTTGAAGAATCGGTGAATACTGAATAGTAGAATACATAATAAGATAGGAAATTAGGATTTAGGGCATTAGTTTAGTGGGTTGGAGCGGGTGTATTTTAAATTATTGGGCTTGGGGTCGCTGGGTAGTACTAGTATTAGTGGGTAGTATATTTCGGTCTATGCGGTTAACCTAATTTAGCCAACCAAAAACCGAAACCAAAACTAAATAATTGAAATTACTAAATTTAAAACCAAAACCACTAAATACACCAAAAAATCAAAATCAAAATTTAAAAAATTCAGTTCGGTCAATTTTTTTGATTTGAATCGAAATATGCCTAGGCCTATTCCTAGCCATATTGAGGAACTGATCCTAACAATGTGCAGGAGTTCACATTATGGTTGGTCACAACGAACCATATCTTCATGATACAAGTTGTCGTATTCACTGTCGTGATGAACTTCTCCAAATGCCAAGTTGCAGAAGTTCATATTATGGTTGGTCATTACGAACTGTGCCTTCATGGTACGAGTCATAGTACTCATTGTCGTGATGAACTCATCAAAAAGTCAAGTTGCAGGGGTCTTGACCTACGATTCATGGTGTGAATCGTACCATTGTGGTGCGAGCCATACTGAGTATCCGTAGGTCCCCAGGTAAGTAGTCTATGCCTAAGGTATGAGAGAAAGGGATGATTCATAGGTCTAACCTATGACTCATGGTACGAGCAGTGGTAAGAGTTAAATGATAAATGCCCATAATACCCGATTCGACCTGGATTCATTTAAATCTGCCCAATCCTTTTTGAAACTCAAAATTTACCAATAATCCATGCATGAATAAACTCCACTACTCACTACACTCACCGTAACTCACTCCCATCACCCATTGTCATGAATTTGCAAGTGCATTCAAGCATAGAGTCTAATTATCAATCCAAATAGTAAGCAACGAAGTTATGGTGCATCAATGTTCAAGTAACTTGAAATATTCCATTTCTTCTTCTTGCTATTTGTGGTCAATTGTTGACTGTGATACTTCATTCAGTAATTGAAATGATGGAGGAATATGATCAGGAGACTATCTTAGGGATATAAATGGGTATATGGATTGAGATATCCCTATAGTTTTGAACTTTCTTGTAAATAGGATGTTAATGGGGGGAGTGAAGTGTTAAAATTAAAATGGGTAGTTTAATTTTAAATTGTACATAAATCAATAGGGTGGTGAAGTTTGAGTAACCACCCCAAAACCTGCTAAAAAACTAAATTACCTAAGTATAAGGGTTGAGGACAGGCTTCACAAGCCATCCTATGACTCATAGTATCTCGCCATGACTCATGGTATCTCGCTATTGGGACTGTCCCACAAGTCTTGGTATCTCACCACGAATCATATCAAGTAACTGTACGATTAACCAGAGAAGGGTCATATGTAGAATAGTGACTATGACCCACATTACGATCGACGGATCTCACCACGAGTCATGGCATGGAGTCATACCACAACATTAGGATGGGACACTGCAGAACTCAAGGTCACGACCCTTTGTACGAATCGTACCACCATGGTATGAGTTGCACTGGGGATTCATACCTTCAAAGCCTAATTTCATGACTCTTCATATGAATGTACCATCATAGTACGAGTCGTATCAAGCAGTCATTGTGTGAAATTGCAACTTAACTAATTCTTTCACTTTCTTGAGTTCCTAAAACTTTCCTCCATAGGTACAATGTTGCAAAAGGGACAATCTATCCAGAATCCATCTGACATGAGGGTCCGAGAAGAGATAGCTGCCAGAAGAGCTCTAAGGAATGAGGCTTCTACTTCTGAGAAAGAGTTAGACACACCTAAGGGATAGCGAGCCCTGAACAACTAGGGTACAAGAAAAGTCCAGACCTATGGTACCTTTATCCACTTCGATATCTTCTTCTCAATCTGAAGAGGGAGGAAATTCGGTGATGAGGGATTTGGTGATAAGGAGTCCAAAGAAAGGGTTGAAGAGGCTATTGATGAGGTGACCCAACCTACAGAGAGACACACTATTAGGTGGGGTGTGACAGGCTCACGGAAGATTTAAGAGCATGTCCTCACCTTGGCATCAAAGGGAAACCCAAAGAGGAGCATTTAGGATGAGCCTCAAATCTTGATCGGGACATTGAATGAAGTCAAAGATCTGAAGAGGCTATTTAATCTCTATGACTTTAAATGGATGGCAAGGACCTATGCCAGATGCAATGTTGAGATAGTTTGGGAGTTCTATGCCAACTATTTGGCAACACTGGAGAGTCAGACACCTGCAGGGAAGAAAGTGAAAGATCAACCCAAGTTCGCCAGCATGATGGTTTGAGGTAGACCAGTAGACATATCAGAAAGGACTATTGCCAGGCTCCTATATGGCCAAGGTTTCCAGGACCTATTTGCTATTATAGAATATGATTATCGAATGAAGGCCTTGAAAAAGGTTAGGCAGCTGGTCACAGAGAATAGGCAGATACATATCAAGTGGCTAGACAATGTCATTGTAGAAGCAAAAATAGAGGTTGAGTGCGTGGCTAGTGGACAATAAGTTACAAAGGCTTTGCTAAACTTCATTATGAAATCTTGCTTGACACTAGTCCAACATAGATTGCTATCGACTACGATTGATAATACCTTGAGTGCTGATAGAGTAGGATTAATGGCCAGTATTATGTCATAGTATGATTTGAATATTTCGTAGATTATAGCTGAGGAGATATGAGAGTGAGCTTTGGTACTAAGCACCAGTATACCATTCCTAAGACTTGTATTTTGATTGTGTCGGGAAGGCGGTGTGAGGATGATAGACCAGATTGATGTACTAACTGGAGGTACGAGGACTGTAGATATTACACTTATCTGAGACGAGATGAACCCAATGGGTCAGGTCAGAAGAAAGACTACAGTCCTGGCACCTAGATTGAGTAGGGGTGAGAATGTTGAGGCCTATGCTCGAGTGGAGCAGAGTGGTGAGATACTGTCTACTAAGGCCAGAGATATAGCAGCCACACGCAGCACATCGTTCATTCCAATATCAACTATACCAGGCAAGGACCAGTGGGATACGTCATGGTCTCCCAGGAGTTCCTACAAAAGATAGCCAAGTACTAACCCTTAATGAGAAGAAAGTCAGTATGCTGCTGGATCAGGTCAAGTCATGGGTCTAGTCTGATGTAATACCCAGGGAAGGGCTAAGAATAGACTCGGGAGTTAAATTTGAAAAGTATAGAAAAACTGGAAAAACATCACAGAACAGACCACAAAATGACTCGTGGTACCAAACCACGAGTTGTTGAATGTTGTCGTTGGTTGGGGAAAGGATGGTGTCAATGGAGACCACAGGAGATGGTAGGAAACAACGAGTCATCATTAGCAGTTGTAGGAAGGAGATAGGTTGTTCAGGTTGCTTTCAACGGACGTCCCAATGACCTGTTAGAATAGACCATGAGTCGTTGGTTATGGTCATTGTTTGAGTTTTAGTTTTTCCAGTGGACTCTACAGGGGATAAAAATGGTCTGTTCTTTTTTGTGATGGGCCGTGGTGTGACCCATTAGGAGAAAAGATGCCAAGGTTCAAGGGGTTAACCACGAGCGATGTGATGAGTTATTGGTTGAAGGTACGGATCGTCCTAACGATCTATTGTTTAGGTTCTGAGAATGGGCTACCAGCAGTGTCTTCAACGAGGGATGTGACGGGTCGTCGTTGGTTCCAACGACACATTAGTTCCACCCATGGGATCGATCTGGACAGTTTTCAGGTGGGTTCATTAAGGGTATTTTTGACTTTTTCATGATATAAGGCCTTAAACTACGTCATTTTGGCTTGGAAAAAGCTGGGTTTTAAGAGGATGACCTATTCTAAACTCCCATTCATGCATGCAAGACTTTGAGAGGGGGTTCAAGGGGAGATTTCAAGCTTCTCTCCTCAATTCCTTCAATTTCATTCTTGGGTTTTTAAGGAGGGTTAGGAGTTGATAATCCAGGTATGTAAGGTCTTCAATGGGTGGATTCTTCCATAGCCATTCTCCTTCTATATTAATTATTCAAAATTTATTTGAAAACTTATGGGGTTTTGTAGTTGATTTGTATAAAATTAAATGATTTAATTATGGGTCTTGTGATTTTGAAATCTTGTCATAATCTACTGATTTTGATCATCTTTTGATATTTAAATTGATTATAATATTGTTGATTTTAAATTTCTAAATAATTAAGCTTGATTATGCATGCCCCATGATGAATCAATTAATGATCCATTGATCTATTGGTGTTTTTGATAAGCCCAACATGAATTATGAATTTACTTATGAATTTATTATGTTATCTATTATGAACTTATGAATTTCAAGCTATATGCACGATCATTCGGGGAAAAATTCCCACTAGTATAAATAGAATACTTAGGTTTTATTTTTAAGAATTCTGACTTGGTGGAGAAAGAACGTGGGATACAGGCCGTTGAGGGGACGAAAATCTCAGGGTTTTTCTCTATCTCCTTCTTCTTTATTTCAATTGCTTGTATGATTAACACTCATTTAACGATGTTTAATCCACGAATGAGTGGCTAAATCCTCTTCTTGCTGAGGTTAAGAACATTTGTATTGAAATGTGATTATTGATAAATTGGTTTTTCATCTTTTCTTCCATGGTTGTTCTATTGATTCTTGTTCTTACTGCATTAATGTGTGGCCAACCAAACCCTAGATGAGTTCTCCCACTTCTCCCTTCACTCCTAGGTAGTTTTCCAGAATAAAATCGTGACAGATTGGATTTAGGAGCTAAGGGACCTATTTATAGTAAATGGAAAACGTGCATAATTTAGCCTGTCGTGGAACGGCTCCATGTCACGGAGTGTATCACGAAGCTCTACCTCCGTGACATGGAGATAACGCGAAGGCTTTCTGGAAATCACCCAAAATCGACCCTAGTTAGCCTTCTTGCCGTGTTGGCAGCGTGTCACGCTGCTTGGGCAGCGCGTTGACACTTCTCTGGCGCGGGGATGGCATGCCGTGGCACGTTGTTGGCGCACTGGAGCATTGCCCGCTGCCACATCTGCTCACTTTCCATGCCTAGGTGTGGCACTACGCTGGGCGCGGCACACGCATACCGTGGCACGCTGCCTGGCGCGGCCAACCTTGCCATGGCCTACTCCTTGCCGACTTTCGCCGATTTCTTCCGACTCCATTCCTTTCCTTCACCAACTTATAAATTAGTTCCTCCAAATCATTGAAACCTACTAAACAAGGACTAATCATGTTGGTTAGAACATATATTCACATTTATATAAAATTACATGAAAATGTATAAAATAAATTAGATAAACAAGACTACATTAAGGTATAAAGCATCACTCGGGCATGCTATTTTTGCCTGGAATAACCTACCCCACACTTAAAGTCTTGTTCGTCCTTGAACAACCTTTTACATGTCATGCATATGGAGACTCACCCATAACTCATTTAGCAAGATTATTCAAGCTACGACTATAATGATTACGTAAGATAACAAGCTAAAAATAGAGCATGCACGACTTGATCATCGAAATGAAGTACAACTATGTTAAGACTTCTTAACCTCAAGAATCGACTCTCAATCTTATCAAACTCATGCAAATCAACTGATTAAGAAATCCCACATGGATTATATCCTTCATTCAACATGTTCCCCTCACGGAAAGAGAATTACCCAATTTCACATGCAAAAACAATTTTTAAATCACAACATGTGTGGGTACATGAATAGAATTATGCTCTCTCTCACAAAGAATTCACATGCATCATGTAATGACCCATAAGCTTGCCCTTAGTGTTTTATTCCACTAATTTAAGGATGTATGAAGGTAAGATCAAGTAGGACTTAATGGGTTGTAATGTAAGCTAAGGGACAGGTAGGTACTGTTCTGGCTAATAATAGTGACTAACTTTCCCAAGCGCTTTTAATACATCATGCCCTCATTACAAACTTCCCTTCTCTTACTTCACCTTTTTCTCCTTTCAGCTTTCTTTTTCCTCTTATGTTTCCCCTTTTTTTAGGCACTTTTAGCTTATTAGTAAGGAGCTCTATAAATAATTTTTCATTAATTTGTTTTCTTACTCCTTACTAATAATCAACCATTTTCACACAAGTGCACCTTTGTCCTTTTCTCACTTCTACAACTTGCTACTTTTCCTTCCTTTTCATTCTTCTCACTCCTTTACTCCTTCGGATTTTTTTTTTACTCAAGCGCTTAGGAGTTTTGGGTCAATCTCAAGGCTAATGAAGGAAAAAGGATTAAGCTTCTGTTGCAGCTGTCGAAGAATAGGCTCAAGGCTCAATGGGGTTAACTATGATTAATTTTTCAAGGTAGGTAAAATGAGGGGTAAAAATTTGGTTCATTCAACGAAATGCCTAAATCAGCTCCTACAATTCACATCCTTCATTTCGTTTTATATACATACCAGGCAAGTTCTAGACATTTCACAATAGCACAGAATACTCAAAAACCTTACACTCATGGCACATGTTCAAATCAAGACACATTCAGCAGATTCTTACTCAGCTAATCACAAGAATTCGAACATTAAGCTTCAATCATATTGAGTCAAATTCAAGAGCCTAAGTGTCTCAAACAAAGTTATACACTTGCATGCTTCACACTGAACATACTTGCATCTTAAAATCACGTATAGCACCTAATAAGAACCTCAAGCATCAATTAGTTATGGTTTTAAAAACCCAACACCTACCGACTAATTTTTCCTCAAGAGGGTCATCATCCATCCATCGTCGGAAACAGTCCCTAACTATGACTAAAAACACTATATATAGACAAATGAATGAAAAAGAAAATTTTTATTCTTCGGTTCAAAAACCCCCCCATCGGAAAAGAACCGGAAAGAAAAAACAACGGGTGATGAAGTCATGCTTAATTCAGAAAATTATTTCAAAATTTTCAAATTTCTCACAAATTCCTCACAAGCATTACATTCACCACAAACTTGTTAAGCACAAAAATTTTGAAATTTTTCTCACCCCACACTTAAATCATGCTATGTCCTCATAGCATCAAATTAACATTCAAAGGATGAGAAATACTTCCTGAGGCCTTTACGCCTAGCTAATAGCATGCTTTTCTTCAGTTTTGCACAAGTGTGTGTCGACTCCACACTTTTTATCGTCCATGATTTTTAGCTTCCTCCTCCACAGGTACTCAGACTTCCCCTCCATCTGTGCTTAAATTTCCACCAAAAACAACACAAGCTGAAAAATAAATAAAATCAACACAAATACAAGAAATTAAAATGGTACCTGTGGTACCCTTGGGTTGCCTCCCAAGCAGCGCCTTATTTTACATCATGGCCTGACGTGGACTGTCCTTTTTAGGACATCCTCATACCTGGGTTCACTTTCGAGAACCATCTCCTTTTTTTTTCTTGTTTAAAGGAAACAGCCTCCACTCTGTTCCTCTCTTTCTCCAACTTCTTCTCAATTTGAAGCCCTCTATCAGACTTGGGCTGAAGACTTGACATTGCCTTTGGTCCTGTACCTGTGGAATCCTCCACCCCACACTCATCCTCTAACAACATACTAACCTGACAAAGGTTTCTGGAGTGTGTGGATGGGTTCATTTCTTGGTATACTTGGAAGAGTTCTTCTTCATCCTCGACCCTCATTTTCAGGTCCCTGCTCTCAAATCAATCACCATTCCTCCGGTGGCCAAGAATGGCCATCCAAAGGTTAAGGGTACCTGGTCATCGACCTTAAAATCTAGAACAATAAAATTAGCAGGTATAATAAACTTACCTACTTTGATGAGAAGGTCCTCTATTATTCCATCAGGTGTCACTCGCGACTTGTCAGCCAGCTGCAGCATCAACCTCGTCGGCCTCGGTTTTCCCAACTCCAGGGTGTTGAATAAGGATAAGGGCATTAGGTTAACTACTACCCCTAGATCACACAAAGCCCGTAGCACCTCAGCTTTACCAATTTGTATGGGGAGGGTAAAACTCCCTGGGTCTTTGAGCTTCTTTAGAATCTTGCTCAATACCTTGTGACTACACTCCTCAGTCAGTGCTACAGTCTTGACATCCACCAACCTAACTTTGTTCTCCATCATGTCCTTCAAGTATTTATCATACTTGGGCATTCCCTGCAAGACATCAATAAGAGGCAAATTTATGTGAAGTTCTTTGAAGCTCTCAAAGAACTTTTTGGAGCATTCCTCCTCCTTGCTCTTTCTGAATTTCTGAGGGAATGGTGGTGGTGGTCTTTGTGCTGGCTGCAATGAAAGTTGCGCATTTTTTTTCCCAACACTCTGATTATCTCCCATGTTGATGGATGGTCCTGGTCTAACCAACTGCGGTTGCACCCCCTTTCTCAGCTCTTTTGGTACTGCATCAGCTAATTGCTTACCGCTTCTCAGAGTGATGGCATTGATCTGCCAGGGGTTAGGATTTGTGTCGCTGGGTAATCCCCCTTGTGATCTCATGTTTTGAGCAGCTGCTATCTGACCCACTTATTTTTCAAGATTGCGGGTGGCCATTTGCTGATTCCTTAAGTCTGTTGCCATCCTTGCCTGATTTTCCACTAACTGATTCTGGGTCTCCATAATTTTATGCAGTGTTTCCTCAATGCTTCTACTTAATTACCCATCATTCTGCCTATTCTGCTCATACTGCTGTTGTAGAGGTTGCATATCATTCTTCTGTTGGTTTCCACCCCAAGAAAAATTCGGGTGGCCCTACCAATTTCTGTTGTAAATGGTTCCAAAATTCTGATTGTTGCGCTGCATATTACCAACAAAATTGACTGACTCTGGATTGGCTCCACAAGATTCTGCATGGTGGCCAGTGTTACCACAACTTTTGCACCAACTCGGAGCTTGCTGAACTGCATTAACCTGACCCTGGTGTTGGTTCATACTCAGTTTATTGAAGAATTTTATCAATCATGAATTATGTTTTTGGCCGGCCCACGGGCCTCAAGTCATGGCTAGCTCTTATAGGTTCAAGCATGTTTACAATTATCATGATTTAACTAGCCTATCAACTCATGTATGTATTAGTATGAGCACTATATACGTTTTAAGAGTAGTATCGAACACCGAGTAGGTTCAGGGCCAATGTTTAGCCTCAGATCTCATGAACTACGTGCCACCGTAGGTATGTTGGGACCCTTTCATGTTTGTCCCTGGAAAAAGTGGCCCTTTTCATGTGTGATCACACCCTTCATGGTTCCGACCCTTAGCAAGGTACGACCACCCTCCCGACTAGGGTTACAAGTCGGGCTTCATGTGTGCTCATATGGTGTATGTCGGTTAAGAGAATCTCCCACTGTTCCTCATGATTTATGCATGTTTATAATTATGAATGTTGGCTCAAGTTATGTTAAGTAATGCTCTCTTATTATGATTATGATTATACTTACGTTACGAATATTTTGAAAATCTTGAGCCTTATGTCATATTACGATAATTATGTTATGAGCATGTTGTCCTATTCTTATGATCACTTATGAGTTTTATACATGTTTTTTACCTTGCATACTCAGTACATTCCACATACTGACTACATACTTTCTATGTTGTATCGTTTCATGATACAAGACCCGACTCTCAGGCTCACCCTCCTCAGCAGCTCCTCAGAGTTCGCTATCAGCTTATTTGGTGAGTCCTCATGTTCCAAGGGCCATATGTTCAGACTCTATTGTTCTCTTTCAGTTTCAGTATTGTAGGGTTAGTTGGGGTGTTGTCCCATGAACTCATCATCCATGATTAGAGGCTCTTCAGATATAAGTTGTATTCAACTGTCATGTATGGGTCATGTATTATGTTTTTTTCTACGTTATTATGACATGTTTACATTTCCTTATGTTAATTCTTACTCTTATATGAAAGAATTAGATGTATGATCATGTCATGGATCGACTTGGGGCCTGTTGAGGATCCTTGTCTCGCGTCTACGACTTGGGTGTACTTGCGGATCATGACAGCTGAGATTAATGAGGCTGCTAGCGTAGTGCATGCTAGACTTGATAGCTTTGAGTAGACACTTAATGACCTTTTGGCCAACATACCTGACTTCTAAGCATGTGGGATGATTTGGGCAGATTGTGGAGTGAGGTCGCCGAGTTGTCATCCCCACAACCAACTATATTTTTAGCCGCGACCATCCCACTATTTGATGATAAGCTTGATGAGGAGTTCGAGATCGATGATTACTGGACCCATGAGCTGGCTGTTAGAGATAAAGGAAAAAAATGAGTGGGGCAGAAGAAGAGAAGGCCCCCGGGAAAAAGACCAAGAGATCTAGGAAGGAGCACAGATGGGTAACAATAGCCAGTTAGCAGACACACAACCTGCATATGGTAGAGATGTAGGAAAGAGTGAGTGGAGAGGGGAGCTCCGCAACTACACCCAGTCAGCTTGTTAGTGGAGAGGGGAGCTCCGCAACTACACCCAGTCAGCTTGTTAGTGGCGAGGACCCTTCGGGTTTATAATCAGTTCAGAGGATATCCTAGGTTGTAGAGACAACTGAGACTGCTGAGGGTATGGAGGTAACCCCTACCACCACCACCATACCATGGAGTGTGTCGGCCATTGCTGGCGCCATGATTTATAAGGTGGAGGGTGTGCCACCACACTCACCTACTGAGGCTGACAGTTGTGCCTAGGGTGCCACAGGTATTATTGTAATACCTTGAAAGTGTCTAAGACTAGACTCGGGATTTGAAATGAAAAGTAGCATAAAATTTGAGATTCCTTCTCGAAATGATTCGTGCTATTGATCATTGGTGGGAATAACGACCTGTTGGAGGTGCTCATGGTGAGAATCAGCAGAGTAGGCTTGGAAGCGACGAGTCTTAGGATGACTCATTGGTCGAAGTAATGGATCATAGGAAATGAGTCATTGTGAGGGAGGTCATAGTCAATGAGGCAGGCACGAGTTGTGGAAAGACTCGTTAGTACGAGCCACGGGTCGTGGTATGCTCCCGTTGGAAGGTTTCCAAAAAAGGATAGTGGTAACAATGGATGGTTGCCACGAGTCATTGGAGTCGGATACAACTTGTGGTACTAGTCATGGTATCAGGTTTAGGAATGGAACTTGGGCTAAAGCAACGAGGAAAGTAACCACTCGTGGGAGCTTGTGACGACCCGTTGGACCAGTCGTTGTCACTGGCAGTGCAGTTTTTTTATGTTTATGCATTAAGGGTATTTTCATCATTCCTAAGCCCTAAGGTCCTAAAACTATGTCGTATTAAGCTCAGTTAGTAGGGTTTTAAGGGAATAAACCTATTCTAAGTATCCCAACTCCATGCATGCAACCTAGAGCCTTCCTTGAAGATCAAGTTTAAGGAATTTCATCAAATTCTCTCCAATTTCCTTAGGGCTTTCAAGTGGGAGTGTGAATTCAATTTACCCAAGTATGTGAGGCTATGAATAAGCGTTCCTTTCACTTTCATGCTCTAAGTTCTTCTCAATTCCATGTATTTTAATTCTAGATTCAAGTTTCTTGATCATTATAGGGTTTATTCCAATTCTTGTGAAATTCTCGATGATCTATCTATAAGTCAATCCCTTCCATGTATAAAATCATTTTGTATGATTTATGAGTAGATTTTATAATTATTTTTGATTATTATATTATAGTTTCAATTTCTGACTAAATTATGCCCAACTATGTAAATTTATTGAAAAGTCAATTTATGGTTCCATTATAATCTTGATCTTCTTAAGTCCTAAATTTTGATTTATGACTCATGATATGATTTATATCAAGTACTCATCATGGATTTATGAATATCAAGTATATACATGTTTTACAAATATGCACGGATTTTATGATTTATAGATTTGTGACTTTTGGCCGATTCACGGGCCCTTATTCATGGCTAATCATGTATTTCAAGTGGGATCCATCATGTTTATTATTTATTTTGCCATGAACTTCATGAATGATTTTACAATTACGATATGAGCCTCTGTGCATGTTCTTGGGAGCAGTGTCTAGCACCAAGTAGACACCGCATTCAAAAGGAAACCCTTTGGTCTCAGAACTATGTGCCACCGTAGTTATATGTATATATTTATTATTGGATCCCTATGATATCACCACGCATGCATGTCCCCCTGCCTGGAAAGCTAAGGACGGTCCTGACCACTTGGGAAAAATAGTGGGCCATCATGTAAGGCTCTATCATGATGGTGTCGGTTAAAACGAGTCCTTCCAGTGTTCCTCATGATTTATGCATGGTTATGTTTATGTTACTTTGGCTCAAGTCACGTTTAATGAGGCTTTTCTCCTATGATTATGATTATGACTGATTTATGAATGTTTGAAAACCTTGATCCCTTATGTTTACTTCATGATATTTACTTTATGAACATGTTGTCCTACTCTTATGAACTCTTATGTATTTTTAACCGTCCGTTTTACTTACCTTGCATACTCAGTACATTCCAAGTACTGACTGCATACTCTATGTTGTATCATTTCATGATACAGGTCCCATGGATCAGTCTCAGCCGCATCATTAGTACTTCTCCTCTCTCATACCTTTCTACCCAGTATTGGTTAGTCCTCATCCTTTGAGGACATTCAGTTATTTACAGTTATATTCTTTCAATTTTAGTCTTTAGTGAGTTAGTTGGGGTCTTGTCCCACCAACTCATCAGTATGTTGAGAGCTTATCAGACATAGTGTGTATTCAGATTTAGGATTATGTTATGTATTCAAATGTTCAGATGTTATTACATTTTCAGACTTTCTCTTTGTTATATATGTTAAAATTCCACTTGATTATGATGGTGTTAGTGTTATGTTCATGTCATGGGTTGACTTTGATCCTCTTAGGGTTCTTTATCCCGTGTCTCGATCCAGGCCTATGTTTGGGTATTGAAAAACTTGGTACCAAAGCATTAGGTTTTAAAGTATCCTAGGGTGTCTGAAAGCCGTGTTAAGTAGAGTATTTTTCATGGGTGTGAAGCGCTCCACACTTATGACGAAGAGGCTATGAGACATTTAGGAAATGTTCCCTTATTTCATGATCTATGTTATGCAATGAAATGTCTCTTTATCCTTATAAATCATGTTATATGCAGTTGCAGAATCATGCCTCCTTGTCGAGTTAACGGGAGAAGAAATGGGAATGGAAATGGCCATGAGAATGGCAATGAAGATGGGCACTAGCAGGCCCTACCAGCCCATGAGGATCATGTACCTAAGCAGGTGGCCCACGCAGAGTTTAGGGTTTCCATTCAGATGCTAGGTCAGGCTTTGACCGCCCAAGTCAACCAATAGGCGATGGCGCATATCCCTTAGAATGGGAATGCGGAGGCAGCGAGGGTTAGAGTTTATTTGAGGATGAACCCTCCGAAGTTCCTTGGATCGAAGGTGGACGAGGATCCACATAAGTTTATTGATGAAGTGCTGAAGATCACTCAAATCATGGGAGTGACTGCGGAGGAGTGCACAGACCTAGCCTTATATCAGTTGAAAGGGGCCGCGCACATCTGGTTCAGGCAATAGAAGGATAGTAGGACAGTTGGAGTGGGGCCCATTGGTTGGGATGAGTTCCACACCGCATTTCTGGATTGGTTCTTCCCTTGTGAGATGAAGGAGATTAAAGCAGCGGAGTTTGTGAACCAGAAGCAGGGTAACATGATGGTCCAGGAGTATGTTTTGGAGTTCACTCATTTGTCCAAGTATGCACCAAAGCTGGTGGCTGATCAGAGAGCTCGGGTGAGCAGGTTTATGCATGGGGTAGCGGAATACCTGGACTAGGATTGTAGGACCCCCATGCTTCATCAGGACATTGATTTTTCCCGACTAGTTTTGTATGCCCAACAGATGGAGGCGGTGCATCTGAGAGAGAGAGAGGCCTAGAGGGCCAGGACAGAAGATTATGGGTTCTCTCAGCAGAAATCAGGAGGTGGACATTGCCATTAGTATCATCATAGGTCATTAGCTCTAGAACCATCATTGGCTAGTGCACCGTCTAGACCGCGAGGTGATCAGAGGAATAGAGCCTCAGGTTCGAGGGGCCAGAGTAGCATGCAGATAGATCGTACTTTTCTGTCTTGCAAGAAGTGTGGCAAGAATCATATAGGGTAGTGTTTGATTGGGCCAGATATCTGTTTTGGGTGTGGTAGACCAGGGCACAGGCATTGGTAGTGTCTGTTAGCTAGATGGGGTGATGGTAGAGGTCGTACTAAGGTTACCAGCTCAGCAGCAACACCAGCACGCCCAGCTCAGCAGGGTGCATCCACCACTGCAGGTGATGGCCAGCACCAAAACAGGTTTTATGCCCTTGCATCTCAACAAGAGTAGAATATTTCACCAGATATGGTTACTGGTATGTTACGAGTATTCCGCCTTGATGTATATGCATTGTAAGATACAGGGGATACTTTATCTTTTATGACTCCCTATGTTGCTAGTAGTTTCAGAGTCAGTCCCAAAATTTTATCAGAACCCTTCTCAGTCTCTACTCCAGTCGGTGATTCAGCTATAGCTCGACGGGTATATAGAAATTACCTTGTCACAGTCCTTCAGAAAGTCATCTCCGCAAATTTAGTAGAGCAAGCCAGGACCGATTTGGATGTTATCTTCAGCATGGATTGGCTACATTCATGTTATGCCTCAGTCAATTGTAGAACTCGTGCAGTAGAGTTCAGATTTCTGGGTGAGCCAGTCCTACAGTGGAAGGGTAGTTCAGCTGTGCCTATAGGTCGCTTCATTTCCTACTTGAAGGCTAGAAAGATGATTTCTAAAAGGAGCGTGTACCATCTAGTTAGGGTTAAGGATGTTACATCCAAAATCCCGACTATCCAGTCAGTTCCTATTGTGTGTGAGTACCTAGAAGTGTTTCCAGATGATTTACCGGGAATCCTTCCCGAGTGGGAGATCAATTTTGGTATTGACCTTCATCCCAATACGAAACCTATATCTATTCCTCCTTACAGATTGGCTCCAGCTGAGCTCAAGGAGTTGAAGGATCTTTTATACAAGGGTTTCATCAGACCGAGCAAATCCCCATGGGGTGCACCAATTCTCTTAGTCCGCAAGAAGGATGGTTGTCTTTGTATGTGTATTGATTATCGCAAATTGAACAAGGTCACAATCAGGAACAGGTATCCTCTCCCCAGTACTGATGATTTGTTTGACCAGCTTCAAGGTGCTAAGTGTTTTTTAAAGATAGACCTCAGATCTCGATACCATCAACTTAGGGTTCGAGAGAGTGATATTCCGAAAATAGCCTTCAAGAGCCCTTATCCTGGTGTGCTGTTATGGCATAGGAGTGGTTTTGACGAGGTCTGTCACCTGAGCTAGATGATGCACCCTACTGAAATGAACGGGCTATCAGTGCTACTAAAGAGATAGCCGAGGATGTACTCTCCCCTTGCCTTGCCGCTGCACAATCTCGGTGCTTATGATCTGGCTAGCCACACCAAAAACAAACATTTGATGTGGCCATACATTCTCCCAAGTGGTGCTTCCCACAGCTAATACACGTTGGAGACGTAATCTCTCTTACTATAGGTTGGTGCAGAGCACTGATTATCGAAAATGTCGGGGCTGACGATTTTTGCTGGGAATGTGAGCGGTGTCCACCACTCATCCTTGCGGAAGAAAACTCTGATTCTCCTACCCTGGCCCTTTTGGCTTATCTCTCCTTTTCCTTCACCTGCCCCGCCTCCATTCATTGAGTGAATATGACCAAACGTGGAAAGTCTATATCCCTGTGCAACATGGCAATCCTGCACTCTTTAACCAAGGAGTTTGACACTCCATTCACGAACCTTCTCACAGGGGCCCTCTGGTCGGCTACCATCTCCGGGGCATACTTGGATAACCCGGTAACTTCCAATGCGTACTCCTGAACTATCATGTAATTTTGTTTCAGGTTGATGAACTCTATCATCTTAGCCTTCCTCAACTCTCTAGGGAAAAACCTGTCCAGGAACGTAGTCTTAAACTCATCCAAACCTATTTGGCCTGCTCCAATTCCTCGATTGTCCCTCCATTGACAAAACCATATATAAGCAACTCCTTTGAGCTAGTAAGAGGCTATGTCTATGCTCTCAATTCCCGTCACTCCCATGATGTGGGTAATCTTGTGAATCTATTCCAAGAACTCATACGGGTGCTCATCTACCTTTGACCCCAAGAACTCAAGTGGGTTCATCCTGAGGAAATCTCTTACCCTTGTCGGTGCTACATTCCTATTCTGGGGAATACGAGCCATCACTTGTTGATTAATCTGGGCAGTCAAGGTTTGTGCAAACATATTAAGAGTTGCCCGGAACTCAGCATGAGTAACACGGTTGTCCATTGGGTTCGCCGGGGCTGGTGGTACCTGCTGGCGGTCATTACTATTTCTTCTTCCATTTGCTCGTCTAGTATGCATTATCTGTGAGCGTGTAAAGAACGAGTAAGGGAAGGAACTATTTATAGCTTCATCCTCTATGCACAACAAGAATCATGAAGTAAAGGGAATATTCCTAAAACCTATTGTATCCTCCTCGTCATAAGTGTGGCGCGCTTCACATCCAAGAAGAAGACTCTACTTAACGCGACTTTTAGACACCCTAGGAGACACTAAACCTTTGCTCTGATACCATGTTTGTCACGACCTAAATTGACACCCTAGCCGTAACATGGGACAAGGAACCCCGAATGGCTCCAAGTGAAATGGTCAAAATGACCCTATCTAATGGTCATAGAAATGCCCTGAATTTGAGATACTGATCTAAGCTAACGTTACTGAACTAAACTAAACTAAGTAAACTGAAATTGTTCTGTGTTGAGCTAAATTGAAACCTGTCATTACCCGAGTTTACACCTTAGTCGTAACACGGGACAAGGAACCCCGAAAGGCTCCACGTCCACTCATGACATAATCATAGCATATCACTTAACAATAGAAACAACCAATAATCATAAATAAGCAGAAGCTAACTGCAAGAGTCTAATAAGGAAGCATAAGAACAATTGTACAACACTTTGATACAACACTGAATCTATCAAAACAAGTCTGAAAGAATTGTACTAAATTGATGAGTTGATGGAACAAACCCCTAGCTATCTCCTAAAATCTGAAAACTAAAACATAAAGAAAGTATAAACATAAATCACGTCATCAGGAGATGAGGACTCACCATTAGCAGTTGAGAGTGAATGAAGCGTATCTATCCACGAGGCTGAGTTTGGGTACCTGAATCTATATCATGAAAGGGTATAGCACAAAAGGCATACGATCAGTACTTTGAATGTACTGAGCATACGGGATAATTTAAACAACTAAATATACAAATAAACAATAAGGAAATAACAAAGTACATCGATATAACTGATTTAACCTGCAACAATTCTCTTATGAGTCACATACACATACATATATCGACATGAAACTTTTATATCGATCTCATATACTAAAACGTCATTGAACTCATGCATAAGGATCAAGTTCTGAACATTTAATGTGAGTCAAATCTAAGACTAACATCACACATTATACTGGATTACTGCTTGTAATTGAATCTAATCCTCATTATATTAAATATGTTGTAATCTGAGATCTGAATCATACAGAACTGAATCATGTTGATAACATAACTAAGGGAGTCACTCTCTACTATGGAGAGTGATTACTAAACTAAGGGAGTCATTCTTTACTAGGGAGAAACCCAACTGAACTAGGGAGTCACTCTCTGCTATGGAGGATCCCGACTGAACTAGGCAGTCACTCTCTTCTATGGAGGATCCCGACTGAATTAGTGAGTCACTCTCTGCTATGTAGCATCCCTAGGTAACCAAGGGAAACATTCTAGGCTATGGAGAGTGACTGACTGACTAGAACATGAGGAGTACTCATCTGACACTATACATTTGGTCTATGCTACTACAGCTAGTCAGAAACTTGAATATTCACTGTTTTCATCATACGACATTCATTTCGAAAGGATTAGGGCTACTTTCTGTTCGGACTTTTATGGTAACTTCACACAAGTGCACGTGGTCGAACAAGTAGTAAAATGGCTAAAGTAAGCCAAGAATCAATCCCACAGGGACTGAACTAAGGTAATAATTAACTTAAGTGTTAATGAACTATAACTTCAAAAATGCAGACAACAGTTTAAAGAACATTTTTGAGAGTTTGTTTTCTAATTTATACTAATCTAAGAAAAAATTATAAAGTGAGTCTGAACTATAGTAATGAGAAAGCTGAGGCTAAAGCGAACATGCAGGGAAGTAATTTATCGATACAATTCGGTTAATCTTTCCTTCAGTTGCTAGTCAAGAATTATTGCCTATGGATAGAAACTTTCGTATTCTACCCAACTTAAGAATCATGAACCTTCTACCTACATTTTTGTGATAAAAGGATTTCATGTTCTAGCCATACAAAATCGATTCCTTAATTGACTAATACGACTTTCAGATATATTTCTATTCTGAATGTAAATCAATTCTCAATTTTCCCAAACTAAGAAGAGATCATATCCTACCAATTCACAACTTTCCAATTTCTTTCCTTTTCAAGATAAAACTGGATCTTTTAGATATACATTAACATTGGCCAAACATTAATGCAGTAAGAACAAGAATTGATAGAACAACCATTGAAGAAAAGATGAAAACTAAATTGATCAACAATTACATTCCACTACAATTGTTCTTAACCCTAGCAAGAAGTGAACTTAGCCACTCATATGTGGATTAAACATCATCAAATGAGTGTAATTCATACAAACAATTGAAATAAAGGAGAAAGAGATAGAGAAGAACCCTAGAATTTTCGTCCCCTCAACTGCCTGTAACCCACGTTCTCGCTCAACCAAGTCAGAATAATTAAAAATAAACCTAAGTGTGCTATTTATACTAGTGGGAATTTTTCCCAGAATAACAAGCAACGTGGCACGGAGTGTATCGCGGAGCACTCCCTCCGTGCCATGGTGCAAATGCAGACCCTTACTGGAAATTTATATTCCAAGTAAATATAGGCAACGTGCCACGGCTTGTATCGCGTGGCATTGCCTCCGTGTCACAGAGGCAACACGGACCTTCACTGGAATTTGCCAAAATGGATCACCTGAAGCAGAGTGCCTCCGCGATGGCAGCGTGACACGGCTCCATCGCGGAGCCCTTATTTTTGCTGCTCTTTCTTAACCTTTTCCACTGCTCGCTTCCGAGTCCATTCCCACTTTTTACCAACATGCATCTTAGCTTCTTAAAATTACATTTTTCCTGCAAAACAATACTAATCATGTTGGTTAGTATAAATTCACATTTTAACTAAAAATCACATGAGAATCCCCACATAACGATAGATAAACAAGACGAAATAGAGAATTTGAGCATCACATGGGCATATAATTCTGCCCAAGATCACTTACCCCACACTTAAGACCTTGTTCGTCCTGGAACAATACTCTCACATCTCACGCAATTGACACCCATGCATAGCTACTTTGGCTCGACAATTCAAGCTACGGCTATACCGATTATTTAATATAGAAAATCATCAAGAAAACATGTATAGTCCCATCAATACCATGACATTCACCACATTAAGACCTCCTAAACTCAAGAATTAACTCTCGATCTCGGCGAACTCATGCAAATCAACTGATCAAGACATCCAACACGAAATTCAATCTCTCGTCAAGCATGTGCCCTCACAACACAAGAGAACTTTCCCCCTTTTCAATCATATGATTTCCAAGGCATTACGTGTATGGGTATATGAACACGATTTCGCTCTCTCTCTCCCAAAGAATTCACATGCATCATGTCATGAACCATAAGCTTGCCTCTAGTGTGTTACTCCACTAATATAAGGACGCGTGATGTAAGATCACGTAGGACTTAACGGGTTGTCATGTAAGCTAAGGAACTAGTAAATACTGGGCTAACCAATACTAGCAACTAGCCTCCTTAAGTGCTTTTCAATACATCCCACCATCATTATGGGCATTGTTTCTTCCTTCATCCTCCCATTCTTGAATTTTTTTCTTTATTTTTGTTCCCAATTCTTTAAGCACACTCGACTTAATAACAAAGATTAGTTATACATCTTTATTTTCTTTAATTTCCACAAGTGCACCCTTGACCTTTTCTTTACTTTCACCACTTCCGCTTTTCCTTCCTTTTCAAAATTCTCACTCCTTGACACTGTGGGAAAATTATTTTTCTTGAGCGCTTAAGAGTTTTGGATCAAATTCACGGCTAATGAAAAGAAGGGATTAAGCTCGGTTTCTACCTCTTCAAAGAAAGAAAAAGAATAGGCTAAAGGCTCAATGGGGCAAACCAGGATGTACATTCAAGGTAGGTATGATAAGGAAAAAACTTTCAGTTTAATCAAAGAAATGCCTACATCCTTTCCTAGAATACACATCCTTCATTTCGTTTCGCACACACACCAGGAAAGTTCTGGACACTTCACAATAGCATGGACTAATCGAAACCTCACCTCACACTCATTGCACATGCTCAACTCAAGACTTATTAACAGACTCTTCAATCAGCTAATTACAAGAATTCAATATTAAGCCTCAGTCACACCGAATCGAACTCTATGGCCTAGTTATCTCAACATGTTTACACATTTGCATGCTTTCATACGAATCATCTTTGCATCTCAATATCATGTACAACACGCAACAAGAATTCTGAATCATGAAGTAACGACACGTTTGGGAAACAAACAATAGAAAGAAAATAAAAGAAAAGAAAAAAAATACTCCTATCGACTACATTTCCCTTAAGACGGTCGTCATCCATCCATCATAGGGAACGATCACTATTTACGACTTCGGTTCAATGGGACTATACTCGGTAAAAGCACCGAAAACAGAGGCCGAGAAACCCAATCATAAAATAATTCAACAAAAATTTTAAAAATATCGATAATCTCGATAGAAACAAAAATATTTACACAACCAGCTAACAAGAACTCAACTAGCACACAACAGCTTAACATTCATTACAACACCGAATTACAGTATAGAACATACGCACAAAATCACAGGGTCATATTTTTCACAGGGACAACAACACAAGACATAACGTAAACAACAAAAAAACAACTGGCACCTAACTACTCCCACCCCACACTTAAGCCGAACACTGTCCCCAGTGTTCACAAAATTCAGTATATCACTAAAGTAGGTGGTGAAACTCCCTGATCAATCGAAGTATTCAACTTCTTCATCAGGTGTCGTTGCCTCGTCTCCCATATCTGAACCACCCCCACTGTCCTCATCTGACTCAACATCTGAGTCTTCACGGCGTGTCTCCTCATCAGTGGGGACATCATCATCTACAGGCTCCACAAAAGCTGTCCCCACTCGGCATAGGGCCCGAGCATTTTCACCGAAGGGGTAATCTAGCTCGAGCTGCCATAGCTCGTCTTCTGTTGCTGGCTTCCTGCCTATGCGCAAATGCAGCATCTGCATCCCGTACATGCAGGCCATATACTGATCATCCCGAGCATGTCGCTCGGCTAGTGTGAGAACTGGCCCATGAGTGGTGTCGGGTGCCTTGGTTTTGGTGACGTCCAAGGCACGCCTATCCATTTGTAGGATATAGTCCAGGTACTCTTCCTCGATGTCGTGGCCCCTCAGGAATGTGGTAAGTAAGCCACCGAACCCATACCTGTGCCCTTGATGCAAACGGGCTCTCTTCATGGCGGAGATGATCATCACCCCAACATTTGTCTCCAGCCCTTTCATCAGGGCATAAACCAAGCACACTCGATCCCGGGTGACGTCTGTCATGTGCACCCCCAGGATCAGGCAGGAACACACAATTTTGAGCCAAATCTTGGCTTCCCTATTCATTTGAGAGTAAGGCAATGTCTGACGGTAGCCCCTCTCCTTGTGCCTGCTCCACCGCGCTATCGAACGGGCTCCACACAGAGTGCATCTGATATCCGCATAAGGTGGAGTTATGTTCAACTGTCGGAGTACATGGGCTTTTTTGTCCCGCGCCCCCAAGATGGCATTCAGGTGATGGGGCTCAAAGGTGACTACCTGCCCTCTTATTTTGACTGTGTGACTGCAGATGGTCGGGTTCAAGTTGGCATAGAACTCCCGAATAAGATGGAGATTGCACTCCTTGGGCTCTTCGAAGATGAAGCTTAACCCGGCAGTGTCAATCCGGTGTACAATTCTGGGGAATTCCTGTGCCAGCGGCTCCCCTGCATAGTGCTCCTCAGGGAAGTATTTGGTCTCTTTGTGCTTTGCGTACCATTTCTTCCCTTCGTTAGTCACCTATCAGGTTTCGTATTGACGGCGTTGGCCGCGCGGAACCGCTGGTGCTGCTGGAACTGCTGTTCCCAACCTGATTCTTTTTCTACCGGCGCCCGATGTAGATGCGCCCTTTCCCTTGTCTTGCCTGCCTGAAATTGTTCTTGTAACATCGAACAGACAATCCCAATGTTATTCAAGTCAAAATTAGCTTTGACAAAGGTTAGATTGAGTTAGGCTACCCCACACTTTGTCTTTAGCCACAATTCAAGCAATTCGGCAAGACAAGCATGCTTTTCCAATTTTTATCAATCACATTGCTTAGTGCATCCAGAAAAGTCGATAGAATACTTACTATGTACTACTCAGACTCCATACAACGAATCACAATATCACCATCGATTCCATTCCATCACATAGCACTTATCAAAAAAAAATTTCTCAACAACAACCTATGCAATTTACCAATTTCATTTTTCCGACACTTTCCTTGTCTACTTAGCATATTAAACCTTAATCACGACATAATTCACATCACCCAGCATGCACAACCCAACTTTTTTAACATTTTCAACAAAATTTAGTTTCTTCCTACTCAAATTCTAACCCTAGCTACCAATTTCGTAAAAATTCAATCAAACATGCATTCATCGAGTTCATCCTCACAACGATACTATGAACATCAATAAATCAACATTTAAGTGAATTCAAACTTAATTTACACTTAGGGCAAGGTTTACTCACCTCACATGCTCAAAAATTGGAAATTTAAGCAAAAATTGAGGTTAAGTTCAAGAACATACCTTTAATCCGATGAAATCGAAGAAAAGTTGAAGAACTTCGTGCCTAGGTCCGTGTCACATTGGGGGAGGGGGGAATTTAGGGAGTTTGTCGCGGAGGGAATGGGAAATGGGAAAAAAATGAGGGGATTTGGGGTTAAAAAGGATGTTTTTCACGCGGGTTACCCGGCGACCCAGTGTGACCCGACGTGAAATAAACCTCAACATGTCAGGAGGGTAACACGGAGCACCCCCTCCGTGACACGGAGCCATCGTGCCAGCCTTCTGGAATTTGTAAAAATTCCAAAATTGGCTTCAATGTGTCACAGAGGGTAACGCGGAGGCCCTCCTCCATGACACGGAGACAACGCATAGGCTCACTGTAATGCCACTTTTTTTTTAAAAAAAAATTCTCACCTCGATTTTTTTCTTTTGCGATCCTTTGCATTTTTGCCCTCCGTTCCACCTGAATATCATCTTGCAACAAGAAATTAGTTAGAATTCGTAGGTTTCAAAGACAAACACCATTTTTTTGTTTTTTTATTTTTATTTTTATTTTCTTTTTTTCTTTTTTTTTCTTTTTAACTAATTTTACTCTTCTATTACAACAATTTCACGGGTTGCCTGCCATGCAGCGCCTAGTTTACCGTTGCGACTCGACGTCATTGACACTCAATCATCCTCTAGAGTGATGGACGTTTTCTCTCGAATAACGTCCTCACCACAGTAATGCTTATACGGTTGCCCATTAACCAAGAACGGGGCACTTTGATCTTCTTTCCACAACTCCACTGCCCCGTGCGGGGTCATTCTCACTACCTCAAATGGCCCTGACCATTTGGACCGCAATTTCCCTGGAAACAGCTTTAATCTTGAATTGAAATGCAACACTTTCTGCCCCGGCTCGAAAATACGATGCACCATATGCTTATCGTGCCACCTCTTTGTTTTCTCTTTGTAGCACTTGGCACTTTCATAAGCATTCCAACGAAGCTCATCAAGTTCGCTGAGTTGCATCAGCCTCTTCTTTCTCGCTAACTCTAGGTCCATATTCAATTTCCTCACGGCCAAGAAAGCTCGGTGTTCTAGCTCCACTGGCAAATGACACGCTTTTTCATAGACCAATCAGTATGGAGAAGTCCCAATTGGTGTCTTGTAAGCAGTTCTATAGGTCCACAACACATCATCAAGTTTGCTTGACCAATCACTACATTGTGCATTCACTGTTTTTTGGAGAATCTGCTTCATTTATCTGTTCGACACCTCCACTTGCCCACTAGTTTGGGAATGATATGTTGTTGCCACCTTTTGGCGCACCCCATACTTAGCTAGAAACTTCTTGAAACTTGCATTGACAAAATGTGCCCCTCCATCACTGATAATGGCTTGGGGTGTCTCGAACCTGGTGAAAATGTGTTTTTTCACAAATTTTGTTACCACCTTGTTGTCATTCCAGGAGAAAGCTAGTGCTTCAACCCACTTTGATACATAATCAATGGCCACCAAGATATAACGATTACCAAATGACGGTGGGAAGGGGACCATGAAGTCAATACCCCATACATCAAAGATCTCCACTTCTAGTATATGTTGCAGCGGTATCTCTTGCCTTCTACCAATTATACCTGTCCTTTGACATCTATCACACATTTTGACATATGCCATAGAGTCTTTGAACAGTGTAGGCCAAAAGAAACCTGACTGTAGCACCTTGTTCCCTGTCTGCTCGCCTCCGTGGTGCCCTCCATATAATGAAGAGTGACAACTCCTCAAAACCTCTGCAATCTGGCTCTCCGGGATGCATCTTCTCATAACCTGATCCGGTCCCTATTTAAACAAGTACAGCTCATCCCAAATAAAATACCTACAATCATGCCTCAAGTTTTTTCTCTATTGAGTCGTAGCCTCCGGTGGATAGACTCCACTCACTAGAAAATTCACTATGTCTGCATACCGCATCATCTTGCCCTATTGCCAAGAGCTGCTCATCCGAGAACTCCTCTTTGATGTTGTCACCTTCCTTCACATGCGACCGGCTTTCCAATCGCGATAGGTGATCAGCCACTTGATTCTCACTCCCCTTTATATCCCTAATCTCTAGGTCAAACTCTTGCAACAACAAGATCCATCTGATCAGCCTGGCTTTGCATCCTTCTTGTTAAACATATACCGAATCGCTGCATGATCGGTATACACCACCACTCTAGAACCCACCAAATATGACCTGAATTTATCAAATGCGAAGACCAATGCTAGCATTTTCTTTTCTGTGACTGTATAATTGACTTGGGCAGCGTCCAATGTTTTTCTTGCATAATGAATAGAATGAATAGATTATATTCCTCCGCTGCCCCAATACAGCTCCCACAGCCACATCGCTTTCATCACACATCAGTTCAAATGGTTGTTCCCAATGCGGAGAAATAAGGATAGGTGTTTCTATCAATTTCTACTTCAATTCCTCGAATGCTTTGACACACTCATCATCAAACTCGAACTTCACCTCTTTTTCTAGCAACCTGCACACTGTTCTAGAAATTTTGAAGAAGTTCTTGATGAACCGTCTGTAGAACCCTGCATGCCCGAGAAAACTACGAATACCCTTCACTGACACAGGTGGTGGCAGCTTTTCAATATCTTCAATCTTAGCACGATCGACCTCCAACCCCTTGCAAGACACTTTATGGCCAAGGACGATACCCTCCTTGACTAAGAAATGACATTTCTCCCAGTTGAGTACAAGGTTGGATTCTTCACAGCGAGCTAGCACCCTGTCAAGATTCTGCAAACAAGTAGCAAACGAATTACCGAAAACAGAAAAACATCCATAAATACCTCTACGAAATCTTCCACCATGTCAGGAAAGATAGCTATCATGTATCTCTGGAATGTGGCGGGTGCATTGCATAACCCAAAAGGCATCCGCCTAAAAGCATATGTCCCATAAGGACATGTGAAAGTAGTCTTCTCCTGGTCCTCCCGTGCTATGGCTATTTGGTTATAGCCAGAGTACCCATCAAGGAAACAATAATATTCTTGTCTAGCCAATCTGTCCAATATTTAATCAATGAATGGGAAAGGATAGTGATTTTTCCTTTTGGCTTCATTGAGCTTTTTGTAGTCCATGCAAATCCACCAGCCTATGACGGTGTAAGTAGGGATCAGCTCATTCTTCTCATTGGTGACCACGGTCATCCCTCCTTTCTTTGGGACACACTGAATGGGGCTGATCCATTCGCTTTCCAAAATAGGATAGATCACACCTGCATGAAGCCACTTAATTACTTCTTTTCTAACCACGTCCTTCATCACCGGATTCAACCTTCACTGAGGCTGAACAATTGGCTTTGATCCTGTCTCCATGAAAATTCTGTGTGTGCAAGAAGCTGGATTGATACCCTGAATATCTGACATTTGCCAGCCCATTGCTTTCTTCCTTCTTCTGAGGACCACCAATGCTTCCTTTTCCTATGCCTCCATCAATTCTGTGGAGAGGATGACTGGCAAAGTATCCTCTTCCCCCAAAAAGACATATTTTAAATGGGAAGACAATGTTTTCAATTCCAGCTGTGGTGCATCCTCAATAGATGGTTTTGGCAATAGTTCTAGGGTCCTCATTAAAGGCTGAAAGTCATGCTTCCTGGGATACCTTTGTGGTTCATTCAGCATTTGTACCATCTCATAAGTATCCCTACCTATGAAATGATCATAGCTCATCAATGTTATTTCCAATGAATCTTGAGATTCAACAATCTGAAGAATTTCTGCTTGATTTAACACATTGATTACTAAAAGCTCCTCATGTATGGACGGAAGCTTCATGACCTTATATACATCAAATACCTCCACTTTGTCATGCGCCCACATAGTCAGCTGCCCTGCAACTACATCAATCAAAGCTCTCCCGATTGCCAAGAGAGGACGTCCCAAAATAAATGGGACTTCCGCATCCGGCTCAAAATCCAGAACAATAAAATCTACCGAGAAGATAAAGGAGCCCACTGGCACCAACACGTCCTCCACAATGCCATCTGGTATGGCTAAAGGACGGTCTGCTAATTGCAAAATCACCGTCGTTGGTCTAGGACTGCCCAGCCCCAACTTCTTGAACACCGATGTCAGCATCAAGTTAATACTCGCTCCCAAATCGCATAGTCCACAAGCTCGGATACTTTTCCCAATTGTGATCTGAATTGTAAAGCTCCCAGGGTCCTAGAGCTTTGTTGGCAACCTATTCTGTATCCAGGAAGTGCACTCCTCAATAAGCGCCACCGTAGCATACTCCGTCAATCTGCTTTTGTTAGCTACTATGTCCTTGATATACTTTGCATACTTCGGCACTCCCTTCAAAACATCAACCAAAGGTAAATTAATGTATACCTATTTAAGCACCTCCATGAATTTTTTGAAACAAGCTTCCTCCTTGTGTTTCTTCAATCTTTAAGGGAACGGGGGTGGTGGTCTTTCTGCTTCAGCTGCCTTCTCCTTCCCCCTCTCATCATCCTGCTCCCTTTCTTTCTCTACTGCTCCTGATTGCTGAGGTGGTCTTTCCGGTTCCATCTCCTTGAGTTGTAAACCACTCCTTGTGGTCACTGCATTTACTTGCTTGGGATTCGGGTCAGTGTCACTCGGTAGTCCTCTTCTTGGCTTGGTGTTTTGAGATCTAGCTAGTTTTCCAAACTGGTACTCCAACGCCTTTGTAGCTAACTGATTATTCTTTACATCTGCTGCCAATTTCACATAATCAGCCTAAAATTGAGCTTGGTTAGCTGTCATTGTTTTAAACATTTCCTCAAAGCTGAGTGGTGGTGGAGGAGGTGCATTGTTGCTTCTGTATTGAGTCTGATTGTTCTGCTGCCCTCCTTGATTTCTTTGCACACCCTGATTCGAACTCTACCCTTGATGGCTGTTACTACCCCAAGAGAAATTCGGATGATTCCTCCAATTCGAGTTGTAGTTGTTTCCATACTGTTGGTGATTATTTCTCTGTACATTACCAACAAAGTTCACTGAATCTGGATTTGCACCACAACACTCAGCTGAGTGTTCATTACTACCGCATACTTCACACCAAAACTGCTGCACTACATTAACTGGGGCTTGAGGTTGATTCAAGCTCATATTGTTGAAGTGGGTGTTAAGTTGATTTTGCAGCGCAGCTATCTGTGCAGCTATAGCTGTAAAACCATCCACTTCCAAGACTCCTTCCGCTTTCCTTGTTCCTCCTCTAGAAGAGTCCACACTCCACTCTGGATTTCCCTGCGAAATATGATTTAACAAAGTATACAACTCCTCATAAGTCTTTTCTAATGCTTGTCCCACAGCTGCTGAGTCTAACAAAATTTTTGTGTGGGGTTCCAAACACTCTATGAAAGTATGCACCAGCACATCATTGGACCGGTGATGGTGAGTACAATCCCTTAGCAATGATTTGAACCTTTCCCAAGCTTGATACAGATTCTCCCCTGTCTTTGTTTTAAACTTAGAATCTGACTTCTAAGTCTTGCTATTTTCCCGGATGGAAAGAACCGTATCAAAAATTTTCTTGCAAGATCATCCCAAGTGGTGATGGAATTAGGTGGCTCAGCTTTCAACCACCTCTTTGCTTCTCCCAATAGTGAAAATGGGAATAATGTAAGCCTTACGTAATCAGATGATACTCCAGCGGAGATGTAAGTGTCACTTATCTCCAAAAAGTTTTGGAGATGTTGTTGTCGATCTTCGTGAGGGAGACCTGTGAATTGCCCGCTGGTGTGCAGCAATTGCACCATATTCTGTTTAAGCTTAAACCTCCCTCCTGGCTCAGGTTTGCGAATACTTGATGCAACATTGTTAGCATGTGGGATTGCCACTTCGCGAACCGGCCTAGCTGCCATTCCTCGGGCACTAACACTGCCCTCACAAGTGGTGGATTCTGTTGTTGCTCCAGGATTGTCTGTCTGAGAAACTATAGCTTTCTCTCAAGAGCTTCCCTTATTTGACGATGGAACTGTCTTTCTGGCTCTATGTATGAATCCACTAGCTCCTTGTCTCTTGCCAGTGTTCAACAAAATTCAATATCTGCAAAAGACAGGCTAAGATCAAGTTGTCAGCACTTATATAGAAATTGTAAACTAACACTAAGAAACAATTTTACCAATTGCCAGTCCCCGGCTACGGCGCCAAAAACTTGTTCGAACTTATGTGATAACTTCACGCAAGTGCATGTGGTCGAACAAGTAGTAAAATGGCTTAAGTAAGCCAAGTATCGATCCCACAGGGACTGAACTAAGGTAATAATCAACTTAAGTGTTAATGAACTATAACTTCAAAAATGTAGACAACAGTTTAAAAAAGATTTTTGAGAGTTTGTTTCCTAATTTATACTAATCTAAGACAAAATTATAAAGTGAGTCTGAACTATAGTAATGAGCAAGCTGAGGCTAAAACGAACATGCAAGGAAGTAATTTATCGATACAATTCGGTTAATCTTTCCTTTGGTTGCTAGTCAAGAATTATTGCCTATGGATAGAAACTTTTGTATTTTACCCAACTTAAGAATCATGAACCTTCTACCTACATTTATGTGATAAAAGAATTTCATGTTCTAGCCATACAAAATCGATTCCTTAATTGACTAATACGACTTTCAGATATATTTCTATTCTGAATGTAAATCAGTTCTCAGTTTTCCCAAACTAAGAAGAGATCATATCCTACCAATTCACAACTTTCCAATTTCTTTCCTTTTCAAGATAAAACTAGATTTTTTAGATATATATTAACATTGGCCAAACACTAATGCAGTAAGAACAAGAATTGATAGAACAACCATTGAAGAAAAGATGAAAACTAAATTGATCAACATTTACATTCCACTACAATTGTTCTTAACCCCAGCAAGAAGTGAATTTAGCCACTTATTTGTGGATTAAAAATCATCAAATGAGTGTAATTCATACAAACAATTGAAATAAAGGAGAAAGAGATAGAGAAGAACCCCAGAATTTTCGTCCCCTCAACTGCCTGTAACCCACGTTCTTGCTCAACCAAGTTAGAATAATTAAAAATAAACCTAATTGTGCTATTTATACTAGTGGGAATTTTTCCCGGAATAACAAGAAACGTGGCATGGAGTGTATCATGGAGCACTCCCTCCGTTCCATGGTGCAAACGCAGACCCTCACTGGAAATTTATATTCCAGGTAAATGTAGGCAACGTGCCACAGCTTGTATCGCGTGGCATTGCCTCCGTGACACGGAGGCAACGCGGACCTTCACTGGAATTTGCCAAAATGGATCACCCGAAGCAGAGTGCCTCCGCGATGGCAGCATGACACGGCTCCATCGCGGAGCCCTTATTTTTGCTGCTCTTCCTTGATCTTTTCCACTGCTCACTTCCGAGTCCATTCCCGCTTTTTACCAACATGCATTTTAGCTTCCCAAAATTACATTTTTCCTGCAAAACAATACTAATCATGTTGGTTAGTATAAATTCTCATTTTAACTACAAATCACATGATAATGCACACATAACGATAGATAAACAAGATGAAATAGAGCATTTGAGCATCACTTGGGCATATAATTCTGCCCAAGATCATTTTCTACTAACTACAAGCCCAATAGTCGGAAATATCATTCTCATACTTTTTCATCAGAATTCATATCGTCACGGTGCCAAATCAATATTTCTTCAAACGTCTTACTTTAGTGAGCATCTATATATTCATCAAGCATTACACTTCCACAACATTTATGTTCCGAATTCATATCATTCAACATGTATCATAGAGTCATTTATGATTCATAGGTCCAAATTACACTAACATAGATACATTGTTTCACATTTTTACTTTCAATTAATCAAGCCCATACATTATAATCTCATCTCAACATATTAACAAATAGTATATTCTAATCATTAGGGAATTCTTACAATCTTCACATATTTCATACATGGATACGAGTCATGGATTCAATTGAGTGGACAATAATAGAATCCCAATCATCGTTCAAGAACTTTCATGAAGTACATTCTAAAATCATTCATTTTCACAATCTAACACATAATTTGAGACATTCAAATAGTTTTGTAATCACAATTCGCTCATAATCCTAGTGGTTTTAGAATTCAAGGAAACAGAAAAAATCACTCATCAATCAAAACCCTAGGTCATGCTTTTCTAGAATAATTGAAATTGGATATTTGATAAAATATTTTGGGGCACAAGGATGAAAGAATATCCTTTTTGAAAAACTCGCTACCTGCTTCAAAGAATTTCCCACTTAAACTTGACCTTGAAGCCTTTGAATAATCCCTTGAAGAATCCTTGAACCTTGAGAGAGGGGAGGAAGAAGGGTTTGAGAGTTATTCGATGAAAAATGAGGGTATTTACCCCCTTAAAAACATCCCATACCAAGCTCAAAACGTCGTAGTTTTAGGAGTTAGAAACATAAGATTTTATGAAAACACCCCTGGAAAAACACAGAAAAATTTCACCTGACAGTCCCCACAGGGCACTTCATGAGTCGTGAACTACTTTCGACAACTTCACAGAAATTCCCCCAACTCAACTGACGACTCACTTCATTAGTCCTGCTCTGCCACGATGACTCGTGACCTGCATCCGTCATCCCCACTACCTGGGACCTTATCCAGGAACTCTAGCCTCCACCCAATAGCTTACTTAACGAGTCGTTACCTTTCACGATGACCCATCAGGTCGTCCGTGATCACTGGACTTGCTACACCTTTGGACTTCTCCCCACGGGTTTAGCTATGACTCGTGGGGTCACCTAACAAGTCGTCCCCCGACTCGTTTTGTGCAAAAATTTCAACCTTTTGGATGAATCCTTTCTTTAATCTTGGAATCTGATCTTAGAAATATTTAGGGTGTTAAAAACTGTACTGACTAGTGGGAGAGTCTATAACTGACATATAACCACGTGAGCTAAATGTGGAGTCTGATGTATACACCCCATCGGTAGAACCCAATATACCTTGCCAGGGTATAAAGGCATGAACTAAGTGATCACAAGTCTGGAGCCATAGGGCCAATAAAATAACCTACGGTGGTAACATAGTTCGGGGAACCTAGGTGCGCTGGAACCCCAGTCCGCTCAGTGCTAAGTCCTACTCCTACTAGATAGTCCTAGACTGACTACTAATCTAATAGCTCGAAAGAGGCCCAATACTAAGTTAGGAATACTTATCAGGAAGTACCTTGAGAGTCTTAACAGACCAGATTCTGTAACTGGTGTTCTAAGACTGGCTAGAGTTGTTTATCTGAAAGCGTTATAACCGTCTAAAGTACAAATTGAGACTTAAGATGGGGGTTCTAAGACTGGTCATAGCTACTTATCTGGAAGTGTCGTAACAGTCTAAACAACCACTAAAATCTTACATTTGAGTCTAATAACTAATAACTAGGAGGCACCATTAACACCTCAAGAAAAGACTATAGTCAAATTGATCGGCTGACATTTCTGAATAATACTAGGTACAATGATATTCTGACTAAAACTGGACTAGCATGCATCTTACTGAGATTTCAACTTATTTTAACAACAAGGGAATCCCAAAACTGATAGAATCAAGCAACAGGAAATAACTAGTCTAACATGCAGGATTCTAATTTACTATACCGAGAAGCTAAGGCTAAATCATTCTACAAAATGCTAATTTCCACAAAATTTCTAAGATTTGGGAAAAATATTGCAGCTAATATCATGAATAATATTCCACTTGAAATTTATGGAATTCTATATAAAAACCATCTACATTTTGAAACCACAGAGCTATAACTGATAGAGAATTTAGAGAGGGTTTGGGGACACAAGGGAAGAACAATTCCCTTGTTGAATTCCCATATACCTGGAGAAGAACTTTTAGAGAAAACCCCTTGAGAATTTGAGACCAACTGACTATCCTAGCTCTTGCTCTAAGAGTTTCTGATAGAAATATTATGAACTGAATTTCTGAGGGAATGAGAGGGGTGAAGTAATCATCGATTACCCCTCTAAATTCCCTGAAAATAACCAAAAATTATGTAATTTAGGGATTAAACAGGTGAAAATTTCAAAAATATCCTGGTAAAAAATTTGGAAAAACTGCCAAAAGGGGACCAACGGGTAACTCAACGAGTCATTTGTTGAGAGCACAACTCATTTAGACCAATTGTTGGTCCGGAGGCCTGGGATATGGGTTCACTAGAACTGACAACGAGAGGTACCATGACATGTTGGATGAACCAATGGGTCATTGGTTCCTCCTATGATCACTGGATGGAAATTCTGGGAGGACTGACAATGGGCAACACAATGACTCGTTGGCAAGCCCAACGGGTCGTTGTGTCTAGTCGTTACCTCCATTGGAGAAATTATTAAAATCCCTGACTTGACACGATGGGTTGTCACAACGACTTGTTGTGTGACACAATGGGTCATTGTTTCCACTCGATGTCACTAAAGAAGGTTTCTGGGACTCTCAACCAACGACTCACACCACGAGTCATTATATCACACAGTGACTCGTCTGTTGAGCCCTAGTGCCCTAAAAAAGGAGTTTTGATCTGGGGGACTAACAAGTGATAGGACGACTCGTTGGTTCTCACAACGGGTCGTTTCATGTCCCATTGGTTCCCTAAGGACCAAGCAGGGCTGACCACGACTAACACAACGAGTCGTTAGAGTTGATCACGACTCGCTGTCTCGGTCATTCTGAGGCAACTTTTTTGGTTTCTTCTAGAATTTTCTTGCGAGGTCTGAGTTTGGTCTAGGAATGTTTTGGGGTGTTACACAGGTAAACCCCGTAGTATTAGAACTACGTGCCACCATAGGTATATATAGTCATTATTGGATCCCTGTGATATCACTATACTGCACGTCTTTTTCCTGGCAAGCCTGGGATAACTCTGCCTACCTGATGAGATAGTTGGGACATCATGTAAGCTCTATCATGATGGTGTCGATTATGATGAGTCATCCCATTGTTCCTCATGATTTATGCATTATTATGTTGTGTTATTTTGTCTCAATATATGTTTTTATAAAGTTTCTCTTATGATTATGATTACAAATAAATTATGAATGCTTTGAAAACCTTGAGCCCTCATGCTATGTTATGATATTTTCTTCACATTCATGCTATCCTATTCTTATGAACTCTTATGTGTTTTAACTATCTGTTTTACTTACCTTGCATACTTGGTACATTTCAAGTACTGACCGCATGCTCTATGTTGTATCGTTTCATGATACAGGTCCAACAGATCAACTTCAGTCGCCCCATTAGTCTTGCTTTCCTATCAAACCTATGTTAGCCGGGAATGGTGGCTTCTCATCCTTCGAGACACTCAGTTATCTATAGTCATGTTATTTTAGTTACAAACTTTCTTTGACGAGCTAGTTGGGGATGTTGTCCCGTCAGCTCATTAGATATGTTAGAGGCTATTCAGACATTATGTAGAAATCAGCTTGTCATTGTTGACTCTATTTTAGATAGATATGTATTCATACTTCATCTTAAACATGTTTTATCATACCAGTATCTATTTAACGTATACTTTTAGTTTTTATGTTCATGCCATGGGTCAACTTAGAGCCTCTCGGGGTTCCTTATCCTATATATCTATTCGGGCCTATGTTCGGGTCGTGACACATGGCCTAATTTAATTAGCACATCGTCTACACCATACCTCTAGTCCTTCTCATTATTGATGACAACTTTGGTTATTTTGTTATTTTAGTCAGCCTTGTTAGAATCTATACCCTGTTGTTAACATCAAGTCTCCCCCAAAATGTTTATTTCTTTTTTATTTTCGAGTGGTGCGAACTAAATTCAATTTTCCAAACAACACTTTTGCATATCATTTTTTAGTCTTTGTAGGATTCGACCCCGACATTCGTCGGGATATTTGTTTTGATACAACGACCGTGTATGCTCTTTTGTAACGAGAATATATTTTTGACATTATCAAAATGGCACCATTGTCGGGGACTAGAGCTTGATATTCTTGTGTTGATTGTTAAGTTGAATTGGTTTTACACCACTTTTGGTTGGTTTTTAATACCAGAGTGGGCATTTCATTTGTTTGTTATTAATTAATTTTTGATTTGTTCATGATCCTCTTTGAAAGGTTGCGAGACCCCAAGGGGGCACCTTATGTGGAAACTCTCAAACTAGTATAAGATGTGGCATATAGAAGGGAGGAAAGACATAGTATTGCTGGTCATGATGAAACAGATGGAGTTATTGACGAACTATATCAAGGGTCTTCATATAAGGTACCATCAAGCCCACCAAGGCTATGAGTATGCTTATCATGGAAATCAAGGTCAGAACGATGTTTGTTTAGCTGAGACGAGTAGCTAGGGGAGCGATGAGTCACTATTATCCCACATGGAAAGCACTATCGAAGTGGTGCTTTAAAAGGACATTTCAACTGATTCAGGAGTTCAAGAATTGCGGAGTGAATTGTTGGACCTTACTACAATTGTGAAAAGTCATGACGTAGCAATAAAACAGTTGGAGGATGGGATGAATGTGTTAGCATCTCAAGTGGTAGCTCAAACAAAAGAAACAAATGTTGCACCACCTCAAGCCATCATGGATGACAATATATTTGAATGGGAAATGGAAGAAAAGGTTGTGGAAGGAACATTTGCTGATTTTTTTTGAAAGGTGAAGAACTAGAGGAGGTTTTTCAAGTGAGCAAAGAGATAAGAATTATACTTTCCAACCAAGGAAGCTCGACCTCGACCTAAAGAATCGCACAACCCCTCCACCACATCCATCCATTGTGGCACCCCTGAAGCTGGAGCTCAAACCATTACTCACTCATTTTCAATATGCACATTTGGGGGAAAATGAGATGCTCCCAGTCGTTATTTCAGCAACGCTCAATTCTCTCCAAGTACAAAAAGTCATCGCGGTATTGTAAAGGAACATTTGAGCTATAGGATGGTCGATAGCTGATATCATCGGTATTCCTTTGGGGATTTTCACTCAGAAGATTAATCATCAAGAAAATTGTAGCCCATTGGTCTAGCATCAAAGGCGTTTGAATCCTCCTATGTAAGAGGTGGTAAAAAAGGAGATTATTAAATGTCTAGATGCAGGAGTGGTGTATCCTATCGCGGATAGCAGTTGGGTAAACCCTATGTCGTGTGTTCCAAAGAAAGGAGGCATTACGGTTGTCCCAAATGAAAAGAATGAATTAATCACCACTCGCCTAATTACTGGATGGAGAGTTTGTATGGACTACCGTAAGTTAAACTCTTGGACAAAGAAAGATCACTTCCCAGTTCCCTTCATTGACCAAATGTTAGATCAATTGGCCAGAAAATGATATTATTGTTTCTTGGATGGATACTCGAGGTACAATAAAATTTCGATCGCACCCAAGGATAAAAAAAAACCACTTTTACATGTCCCTATGGAACTTTCTCATTCAAGAGGATGCCTTTTGGCCTTTGCAATGCCCCAGCCACAATCCAAGGATGTATGATGTCCATCTTTTCAGATATGGTGGAGGATACTATGAAAGTTTTCATGGATGGCTTGTTAGTTGTGGAGGATTCTTTTGATGGTTGTTTGACAGACCTAGAAGAGGTATTAAATAGATTCAAGGAAACAAATTTGATCCTTAATTGGGAAAATGTCATTTTATGGTGAAAGAAGGGAATGTTTTAGGAAACAAGATTTCCGAAAAAGGGATTGAGGTGGACCAAGTCAAAATCAACTCCATTGTGAAGTTACCTCCACCGTGCACAGTGAAGGGTGTAAGGAGTTTCCTCGATCGTGTGGGATTTTACCGTCATTTTATTAACGATTTCTCTAAAATAACTCATCCTCTATTTCGGCTGCTAGAGAAAAAAGCAAAGGTCAATTTTAATGCAGGGTGTATAAAGGCCTTTGTGGAGTGGAAGGAAAGGTTGATTTCCTCTCCAATCATAATAGCACCTGATTGGTCAAAACCCTTTGAGCTCATGTACGATGCTAGTGGGTTGGAATTAGGAGCAGTCCTTGGTCGGCAAAAAGACAAGATATTTCATCCCATTTATTATGCTAGCAAAGCTATAAACGATGTGTAAACAAACTATATAGTGACTAAGCAAGAGTTATTCACTGTTGTGTTTGCATTTTAAAAGTTTTGGGCATACTTGTTGGGAACGAAAGTGGTGGCACGTGGACCATGCGGCGGTTAAATATTTGACGAACAAGAAAGATGCAAAACCAAAACTTATTAGGTGGGTTCTGTTGTTCCAGGAATTCAACTTTGAGGTGACGGATCATAAAGGATGTTAGAATCAAGTGGCTTATCATCTATCATGCCTAGAAACAAGTGGTCAACATGGAGCACAGGAGGAGATCAATGATGCCTTCCTGGATGAACGTATTCTAGCCACAACCTATGATTTAACATCATGGATTGATGATTTTGCTAATTACATGGCCAGCAATATCATTCCTGAAGGTTTGAACTTTCAACAAAAGAAGAAATTCATGCATGATGTCCGAAAATTTTATTGGGACAAACCTTACCTCTTCTGGAGTTGCACAGATGGTTTAATACGATGGTGTGTTCCATAAGGGGAGAAGGTCCCAATTCTAGAGGCTTGTCATTCTTCACTTGTTGGGGGCCATTATGGGAGTTTGCGGACAACAGCAAAGGTGTTACAGTATGGGTTTTATTGGCCTATACTACATCAGGATGCCCATGACTTTGTGAAGTAATTCAATCAGTGTCAAAGAATAGGGAGTATTTCAAGGAGGTATGAACTTCAGCTAACACCGATATTAGAGGTTGAGTTGTTTGATATATGGGGGATCGACTTCATGGGCCCTTTTGTGAGCTCTTCTAGAAACACGTACATCTTCGTGGCAGTTGATTATGTCTCCAAATGGGTAGAAGTTGTAGCATTACCCAATAATGAAGGAAGGAGAATAATAGCCTTCTTGAAGAAACACATTTTCTCCCAATTTGGCACTCCTAGAGCTATCATTAGTGATGGGGGATCAAATTTTTGCAATTGATTATTTAGCACCTTGTTAGCCAATATGGTGTGAAACACAAAGTGGCCACCCTTTATCACCCACAGACCAGTGGACAAGTAGAAGTTTCAAATCAGGAAATAAAGCCTATCTTGACTAAAACACCCAATGTAAACAAAATAGATTGGGCTCGAAAGTTAGATGATTCCTTGTGGGCATATCATACTGCATTTAAGACATCGATAGAGATGTCCCCATATCAACTTGTGTTTGGAAAATCATGCCAACTCCCAATTGAATTAGAACACAAAGCCTTGTGAGCTTTGAAAAAGCTTGAATCTTGAATGGGGGAGAGCTATCCAAGGGCGAGTTCACAATTTGCATGAGTTGGATAAATTCAAAATGATGGCATATGAGAATATAGCTATTTACAAAGCTTGAAAGAAACATTATCATGACCAAAAAGTTTTGTAATGTATTTTTTCTTTAGGGAACTGGGTGTTGTTGTTCAATTCATGGCTGCGACTATTTCCTCAGAAGCTAAAATCCAAATGGTCAGGGCCATTCAAGGTATCTCAAGTTTACGAAAATAGTACCATAGAACTCTAAGGAGAAAAGGGGGTAAGTTCAAGGTGAATGGTCAATAAGTAAAAAGATTTCTTGGAGTATTGGAGGAGGCTGGCCAAACAGAGGTTTTATACCTAGATGAATCATAAGTCATAAAAGACATTCATCGTGCCACGATGTTAACTACTGCGTTTCTTGGGAGGCAACCCAAGCATTTTTCTTCTCTACTCTTATTGAACATTTTTAATGCATTGTTGTTTTTTATTGTTTTAAGTTGGTGAACTTCAAGAAGGACAAAGATAGGGTTGGCTAGTGCTAATCCAGTGAAAAGCTGATGTGCAAGCGCCAGGCGCCTTCCTATCACTGGCAATGCACCCGAATAAAGGATACTCAAGGAGGCAATTGGCAACTCACCGGTGAAACACCAACGCCTCTTAGCGAACCACCGATGGCTCGCCGATTTTATCCCGTGCACTTGGGGATTCAAAGTCAATCGGCGACTCATCCGACGAAGCACTGTTGCAAAGCGCGAATCATCGGTATATTGCCGATCTCAACCAGTGTACATTGGAGTAGCCTTAACATCGGCTTCTCACCCAACAAAACGCCAGAATCACTCCATAACGTGCTGGTCAGTCATTGATCTGGTATCCAGAAACTCGCGCAGGTAATGTCATCGGCGGCCAAATCAGTGAATCCTCGATTCACATTGGCGATCACCGGTATGCCTCGATCTAGACTAATCTTCTTATCAGAAGTTTGACTGACCTTCAACCTATTAATCTTCAATTTCCCTCTTTCCCACCTCTTCTCATCTTCCCAAATGCCCATTTTCCCACCTAGTCACCATTAATCACCAACTCCCTCCTATCCAATCAACTTCCTCTCTCTTCCCACTTAAATACCTCTCCCCACTTTCATTTCCCCATTACCTTCACTCACCCATATTCTAAAATACCATTAGTGGGCAGAAGTGCAAGTTCACACCATTTGTTGCTACTCCCTAATTTGGTAAGGTTTCTTTTGCTCATGCTCTAATGTTAGGGGAACTATTGATGATATTTTTCTATTATGTTATTCGCTAATGTTTTGCTTCGCAGTGTCTGACTGTATTTTGTTTTTTTTATGTGTGGTTGCCACATTTTGTTTGGGTGAAGTCTGTGTAACCCCGAGTGGGTCACCCTCTTAAGTTGCCCAATGACAGATCGACTGACACCTTTCTTAAGGGTGACTTGTTATTATTGGATTGGGAGAAATTTGTGTGTATCAAAGTAGGGGTAACATGTGAGTTTAATTGCAGAAGGGGCCGCCTACCGGAGAATCGCTGGTTGTGCTTAGTGAATCGCCGGTTGAATAGCGGGTTTAATTGCACAATTCTTACTTCTATCATGAATTTGTAGTTCATCGGCGTTTTGTGTTTCAGGACTGGTGTTTCACCGGTGGGGGAGCCATTTGGTATGGTTTTCCCTAGGCAACTGATTTACACCTACGGTGCTTTCGCACTTCGCGGATCTACATCCGCCTTTCGCCGACGGCTCGCCCATGTCACCTGAATCACTTTTTCTTCTCAATTGAGTTTCTTCTTTTTCTTTTCTTTGAGTTTATTTTAAATGTGTGCATAATTCTAACCTTAGTCTGCAGCATCATGTCCACATCTAGACGGCCTCACAAAGGCCAAGCATCAATGAGCACTAGTAACACATAGAACCTATCTTCTAAAGAGGCCCAGTGTATAAAGTTTAATCGCTTTTGGTTGGATAGAATGGAGGAGTATTATATCTCTTTCAAGGAGAAGCAATCCATCCATGCAAAAGCTCAGTTTGAGGTAGAATCTCTCAAAAATGCTTTCCCATATATGTACTATCAAATTGGATTGTGCGGTTGGGGTCCATTCACCATACATGTTGACCCCTACTTCGCAGAGTTGGTGTAGGATTTTTATGCATCATATAAGGCACGACAACGACTCCTAAAATACAAGGTCCGCACAGATACATTACCATGCCTACCGTCGGTATGGGTGCGTCATCAAGAGGTGCCCATAACTCCAGAGGCAATCAATTCCCTCTATTAGGCCGAGCGAATCCAACCACATTCAACATTCCGCAGGAAGGTGGTTGATAAAGCAAATCAGTTTCAATGGGTAGCCAACATAATTACAATGGGTCAACCATAGTAGGTCATCTCCATGGATCTAATTCATCGTCGTGACCTGAAATTTAAAGCCCGTATGCGGCTAGACTTAGTGTGTGCTAGGTTAATCTCTTCTCAGAATACAACAGAGGTCCTAATTGAAGTTATCATTCTTATCGCCTGCATCATGGATCATGTACACATCAATTTTTAGGAGATTATTATAGATCAATATGAAAGAAGGGCCAAGCAGCAGGATACATCACTGCCATATCCTAGCCTCGTGAGTATGTTGTGTGTGTGGGATTCATGCCCTCTGTTTCGGTCATTGGATAAAACTCTGCGGGCTGACAATATAATTACATTGGCTACCAAAACTGACAAAGATTCCCCAGCTATGAAGCGAGCAACAGGTATAGAGAATAGGACTTTGCCACCACCTTCTGTGCCCTCTAACATGCCTGCAGGCAAGTTCCAAGCAGTTGCGGCTCCCACCACCACACCTCCTGACTTGCTCAAACTAGCACAAATGGCCCAAGTGCATGAAATTCAGCTTATGAAGCTAGCTAAGGTTATCCCCTCTATGATCTAATAAGCCATCAAGAATGCCATGCATCCTGCTAGAGATAATTTGGAAGGCCTCTGCACCACAGTTGAGGTCCTAGAAAATAAAGTGATTACTTTTAGGAAATAGGTGGCTACACTCACTAGACCTCCATTTGTCAGTAACCCAACCCTTCCTGAGCCTGCAGCGGTGCCCTCGCATCCCAAAGTACCAAAGTGTCCACCTGATGATTGGTGAGTGAGGTATGACAGTGCATCAAAAATAGTGTCGGATGAGGAGATATATCATAGAAGACCACCACTGCCTCCAATACTCTTTGTGTACAACATAGATCCATCTTGGAAACCCGTTAGGGTGGAGACTACTTCTTACCATTAGCTTCGTACCCTGCTGGATAAATGGGTGGTGCCAGGACCTCGAAAACCATTGGAAATCCCACCTGACCCATTGAGGCCGACTGCTGCGGAAATGGCTTCTTGGCACTTCGATGCAGCCACATCTTCCGGGGCCCTCGTCCCAATCACTAATTCAATCAGGAAGCTTCCTTCAACTTACTATCTTGTATTTTTATTCCACTGGGGGCAATGTTCGATTTAAAGTGGGGGGAGGGTGTGTATGTCTCACAAAGGAATGAAACAAAAGAGTTTTTAAATATTAGTGTGTTAATAATGCAAATGGGGTCTTTTTTTGAATTGCTTATTTCTTTATGAACCAAGTCTTTTGTTTGTTCGCCTATGTAAATAGTAGAATAAGAATCAAACTCCAAAGGGTTTCCTTCATACCATGGTTCTTTTCCTAAGGAGCATTTATCTTTTTTCTTTTTTTGCTGTTGAATTGGGTTGGCACTTCTCGATGATAGATTGTGAGGCGACTTTCTTAAGGGAAAATGCCATATCATTTTTGAGTCTTGTGTGGAGCTATTCCGAGAGGTATCACCAGAAAATATTTTGAAATGGAATTTTTAAATGGATCATGAAAATGAGAAAGGATGAATGGGCGTTCGAAATGAGAATGTAGCACTCTTTATCATACCTTGTAGATTTCTCGTTTTGACTTATGAATTTGCATGTTATAATGTCTTAAATCAATATCTTGCGTGGATAATGACTTTTGTGGACTCTTTAGGTGCAATGCCTTGTGTGATAAGCATTTTTCTTAATCGCATGCATAGTTTCTTGTCTAGAACATGCCCCAAGTGTGACTCAAGGCGAAATCCTAGAGGTAGTTGCACTTAGAACATGATATTAGGCTCTCTTTATTAAGTCACTTCAACCAAAATGACCTCCTTGACCATTAATCTTTGATAGCCAACAAGCCTTGGACCCTTTCTTGAAAACCACATTACAAGAAAAATAACCATTTTTTTATCCTTCTCTTTGGCACCCATCCTCCCTAATTGCTAGTAACAAAACAATGAAAAATGGGGGCTTCAAGACTAGAAAGAGGGAGAGATAAGAAAATATATGTGAAATGAGTCAAAAGCCTAAGTTTGGGGGTTCGTAAGAGTAGGGAGAAAAATGAGTAGCCTAAAAATTGAGGTAGCACAGAAAATTGTTATGAGATAAGTAAACCAATGAGTTGAGAGACATTAAATCATCAAAAGAGGAAGAATTATTGATAGGTGCTATCTCTTGCATAGAGAAGGCTAAGTGTGAAATTCATAGATGTTATAAGGGTGGCTTGTGTTACAATAAAAAGATGAAGATGATGAATAAGGAAAAATGAAGGGGAGTGCTCTGAACAAGATAATAGGATGATGCAAGTTTGTAAAGGCATTAGCGAGGCATTAGTCTCTCAAGCTAAACATTTATCCTATCCTTAGCCCTAGCCTACACTACGACCCACAAGTCCTAAGTAATTTTAAGTGAAGTTGCTCTACATTAGTGGCCAATTACATGAAGGGCAGGCCTATGGGTCGAGTTGTGTGCATGAAGATTTCTATTAGAGTGAGTACAATTTTTTCTTTTTACGATCTCTTGTGTGAATGCATTGATTTCATGATAAAGAATAGGGACTTTCTCTTCTGTGAGTGGCATCATCCCTTTTGAGGACACAGTTGCATTAATGGTAAATGTGTGCATAGGACATGAGAAATGCAAGCTCTAAGGCAAGCTTTGAATGTGCAATGATCATGAATTGAGATGTTATGTGTACTTCGTGGTTGAGTTATGCCCTCATTTTGCATAATAAAAGATCTTGTGAATCATGTTTTTGAATGGTGGTGGCCTCTTGAAATGTCTCTAGCTTTCTTGTTTTAGTGGAATTGGCTTCTCTTTTTAGGTGAGTTGGTAAGCATATTTAGGTTGTTCTGAGTCAAGTGGTCATTGATGCATAAACTTGTATGGGGTGACATATTCCTCATCTAATAATAACTGCATAACTTGAGTACAAGAAATGGTCCAAGTTTGGGGGTTCTATGAGTTGGTAATCTACCAACTCATTAGGCTCATAAGCATGAATACCTTAGTTTTCAAGTCATTTAGATGGATTTTATACCAACACTTGGGCATATCATTTGTTAGTCTCTGTGGGAATCAACCCCGACATCCATCGGAATATTTTTTTTGATACAACGACCCGTTATTGTTATACCCTATAAGCCCAAAGATTAGACCCCGGAGTTGAAATGGAGAAAATTAGAAATTTAGCATCAGGTATCGAAACAGGTGAGGTGACCAATTGGAGCAGCCCACGAGTCGTGATGTGAATCGTGGTGTTCAAGAGGCGAATCTAAAATTTGGGAAGTTGACTTCCCACAGACATTACCACGAGCCGTGGTTAGGCCCCATGACTCTTTTGGTCAGTCGTGGGAAGTGGTGGGTGAGAAAAGTGAAGGTAGGAGGCAGTGCACCTAACAGAAGGACCCCACGAGTCGTGGTCAGTCACCATGATTCGTGGGATGAGTCATCCACGAGTCATGGTCAGTCACCATGATTCGTGGGATGAGTCGTGGCTAGCTGATGGGGACCAACTGCCAGTTATTTTCTATGAATTTAGTAAGGGATTTTCCATAATTCCTAAGATCCTAAGGCTTAAACTACATTGTTTTGAGTTATGAATAAAGACTTTAACAGGGGTTAAGTTCATTTTAGGCTATTTTCATATTCATGCATGCAAGAATGATAGTCTAGAGAGGTGATCAAGGCAATCCTTCAAGGTTTTCTTCAATTTATTCTTAGGCATTCAAGGGAATGTAAGAATCAGCCATTTACAGGTATGTAGGATTCTGAGTGGGTGTTTTCATTCACACCCATCCCCAATATCTACTAATTCATGAAGTGTTGTTCAAAAAATCTTATGGGGTTTTATCTTAAATCTTGTGTAATTCTAATGATTTATCCATGAGTTACTAATTTTCATGTTTACATCATATTTTATGAATCATGACCAGATTTTACAACTAATTCGATTATAATTTTATTGATTTCCATTCCTAATAAATTATGCCTAATTATGTATATTCTATGATAAATTGAGTTATGATCTTTACCTCTATTTTGGATATTCATAAACCCACCAGGATTTATGAGTCATAATATGGATTTATTCAAATTCCCTTTGTGAATTTATGATTTACAGAGACTATACATGACTTACAAGTATGCATGAATCTCATGATTTACTAATTTTGTTTTTGGCCAACTCACAGGCCTTACCCTCATGGCTAGTTTCACGTATTTTAAAGCATGGTTATGATTATTATGATTTAACTATCCCATGATTATCATGCATATTATACTATGAGCACTATATATATTTTTGGAGTAGTATTTAACACCGAGTAGGTTTGGAGCCTAGGTTTTGCCCTGAATCTCAGAACTATGTGCCACCGTAGGACATGATGGGACCTCCCTTGTGACTGTCCGCTTTGCCCAAATGGGCCCTTTCATGTGTGATATCACGCCCTTCACAGTTCTACCCGTGGCAAGGTATGAACACCCTCCCGACTAGTGATTTACATGTTGGGCTCCATGTGTGCTCTTATGGGGTATGTCGGTTATAGGAATCTCCCATTGTTTTGCATGTGTTATGAATTATCATGTTATGTAAATTTGGCTCAAGTGATGATTTATAAAGTTTCTCTTATGACTATGGTATTGAATGGGTTACGAATGATTTTTAAAACCTTGAGCCTTATGTTATCGTATGATATTCATGTTATGAGTATGTTGTCCCACTCTTATGATCTCTTATGAGTTTTTATCTATTTTTAAATGTCCGTTTTAGTTACCTTGCATACTCGGTACATTCCACATAGTGGTCGTATGTTGTATCATTTCATAATACAGAACATGGCTCTTAGGCTCAGCCCCGTTCATAGTGAGTATTAAGAGTTAGCATCTTACATTGTTGGAGAGTCCTCATCTCCCAAGGACTATACTTATTCATACTTCCTCTATGTATTTTCAGTTTCAGCTTTGTTGAGTTAGTTAGGGTTCTTGTACCATCAACTCATCATGTTTAGAGGCTTTTCAAAAAAAGGATGTATTCAACTTCAGATTGTGTATTATGTTGTTATGTTTAATTTAGACTTTCGCTAAGTTTATCATGTTGATTCTCTAGTTTTATTGATCGAGGTAGATGTATGCTTATCCTAGGGGTCGACTTGGAGTCTTTCGGGGCTCCTTGTCCCGTGTTGCAATCCGGGCCTCCTTTTGGTTCATGACAAACTTGGTATCAGAGGCATAGGTTTAAAGTGTCCTAGGGTGTCTGAAAGTCGCGTTTAGTAGAGTCTCCTTCATGGGTATGAAGCGTGCCGCACTTCTATGAGACGTTCATGAAATGATCTATGTCGTGCGCTGAAATGTCTCCCTATCCTTCTAATTCCTACTATTCGCGATTGTAGAATCATGGCTCCCCACAGAGTAAATGGTAGGAGAAATGGGAACAGAGACGACCAAGAGGATGGCAAGAGGAATGGGCATCAGCAGGCACCACCAGTTCAGGAGCACCATGCACCGGAGCCGGTCACCCATGTTGAGTTTTGGGCAGCTATTCAGATGCTTGCCCAGGCCTTGACCGCTCAGTCAATCATCAGGCGGTTGAGCATGTTCCGCAAAATGGCAATGCAGTGGCGGCTCGGGTCAGGGATTTCTTGAGAATGAACCCGTCAGAGTTCCTTGGGTCAAAAGTAGATGAGGAACCACATGAATTCATCTATGAGATTTTGAAGGTCACCCAGATCATGGGGGTGACAAATGGGGAGTGCATTGATTTGGCCACTTATTAGCTGAAAGGTGTGGCACATATTTGGTTTAAACAATGGAGAGATAGTAGGGCAGTGGGGGCAGGCCCTATAGGTTGGGAAGAGTTTCATGCAACCTTTTTGGATCGGTTCTTCCCTCGAGAGATGACAGAACTGAAGGCGGACGAGTTGTAAATCTGAAGCAGGGTGATATGTCGGTTCAGGAGTACGCTCTGGAGTTCACCAGCTTATCCAAGTATGCACTAGATATAGTGGCAGACCAAAGGGCTCGGGGAGCCGATTTATGCATGGAGTGGCTGACTACCTGGATAAGGACTGTAGCATCTCCATGCTACATCGAGATATAGATTTTTCCCATATAGTGTTGCATGCCCAGTAGATGGAGATAGTATATCGGAGGCACAGAGAGGCCAAGAGGGCTAGGATAGATAATATGGGATTTCCCAGCCTAAATCGGGGGGTGGACTGCGCTACCAGTCTCATCATAGTTCTTTTGCTCCAGCACCATTATCAGCTAGTACACCATCTAGATCACGAGGGGATCGGAGAAGCAGGGCTTCGAATTCTAGGGGCCAGGGTAGCATGCAGATAGAGCGCACTTTCACAGCTTGTGTAAGGTGCAGCAAGAATCACCTAGGGAGGTGCCTAGTTGGCTCAGATGCTGGTTTCGGGTGTGGCAAACTCGAACATAGACTCAGAGATTTCCCTTCAGCTAGATCAGGGGGTAGCAAGGCTCGTATGCCAGCCACTAGTTCAGCAGCTCCAATAGCACGTCCCTCCCAGTAGGGCACCTCGACTAGTTCAGCAGGCTGTCAGTGCCAGAACAGGTTCTATGCCCTTGCGACCGGTTAAGAGTAGGAGACTTCACTAGGTGTGGTTATTGGTATGTTGCGAGTGTTTCACCTTGATGCTTATTCTTTGTTAGATCCAGGGGATACCTTGTCTTTCATGACACCTTATATTGCTAGTATCTTTGGAGTCATTCCCAAAATTTTTTCGGAACCATTCTCAGTCTCTACTCCCATTGGTCATTCAGTTGCAGCTAGGTGAGTGTATAGAAGTTGTTCGATCACAATATTGTATAAAGTCACCTCCGCAGGCCTTGTAGAGTTAGCCATGACTAACTTTGATATTATTCTCGGCATGGATTGATTATATGTGTGTTATACTTCTATTAATTGTAGGACCCAGGTAGTAGAGTTTAGATTTCCGGGTGAACCAGTCATAGAGTGGGAGGGTATTTCAGTTGTGTCTGTAGGTTGTTTCATTTCCTGTCTTAAGACCAGGAAGATGATTTCCAAGGGTTGTATGTATCATCTTGATAGGTTTAAGTATGTTGAGTTCGAGACCCCGACTATCCAGTCAGTTCCGGTAGTGCGTGAATACCCAGAAGTATTTCCTGATGATTTACCGAGTGTTCCTCCTGAGAGGGAAATTAATTTTGGTATTGACCTTTTTCCTGACACACAACCTATATCTATCCCTCCTTACAGGATGGCTCCAGCCGAGCTAAAGGTGTTGAAAGAATAGTTGAAGGACCTGTTAGATAAGGGTTTCATTAGATCGAGAAAATCTTCATGGGGTGCACCAGTTTTATTTATCCGAAAGAAGGATGGTTCCCTTCACATGTACATTGACTATCAGCAATTGAACAAGGTTACCATTAAGAACAGGTATCCTCTGCCCAGGATTGATGATTTATTTGACTAGATTCAGGGTGTCAGGTGCTTCTCAAATATAGATCTCAAATCCGGTAACCATCAGCTCAGAGTTTGAGAGAGCAATATCCCAAAGACAACCTTCAGGATGCGGTATGGTCATTATAAGTTTGTAGTTATGCCTTTTGGACTAACGAATGCTCCTGTAGCTTTTATGGACTTGATGAACAGGGTGTTCAAGCCATACTTGGATATGTTCGTGATTGTGTTTATTGATGACATCTTGATATACTCTTGGAGCGAGGAGGAGCATGCCGCTCATTTGAGGGTGGTGCTACAGAATCTCAAGGATTGCCAATTATATGCCAAATTAAGCAAGTGCGAGTTTTTGTTGAACTCCGTGGCATTTTTTGGCCATGTGGTATCAAGTTAGGGCATAAAGGTGTATTCTCAAAAAATAGAAGCGGTAAAGAATTAACCTAGACCAGTGAGTCCTTCAGATATTCGGAGCTTCTTGGGTTTAGCTGGCTATTATCAGAGATTTGTTGAGAGTTTCTCATCTATTACATCACCTTTGATCAAGTTGACCCTGAAGAAGGTGAAATTCCAATGGTCAGAGGCTTGTGAGAAGACCTTCCAAGAGTTGAAGACCTGACTTACTTCAGCACCGGTGTTAACTCTACCAGAGGATACTGATGGGTTCGTGGTGTATTGTGATGCTTCAAGGATCGGACTTGGGTGTGTATTGATTCAGTGTGGGAAAGTTATAGCATATGCCTCTAGACAGTTGAAGGTTCATGAGAAAAATTATCCGACCCATGATCTTGAACTGGTCGCGGTGGTATTCGCGTTGAATATGTGGAGACATTATTTGTATGGGGTCCATATGGATGTGTTTATGAACCATAAGATCTTACAATATGTGTTCACTCAGAAGGATCTCAATCTTCGACAAAGGAGGTAGTTGGAGCTACTCAAGGACTACGATATGAGTGTCCTTTACCATCCGGGTAAGGCCAATGTAGTAGCAGAGCACTTAATAGACTCTCTATGGAGAGTGTGTTCCATGTGGATGAGGGGAAGAAGGATGTGGTGAAGGATGTACATCGACTCGCAAGGTTGGGAATTAGGTTTGTTGACTCGACCGATAGTGGTGTTGTTGTTCAGAATAGATCAAAATCGTCCTTGGTGACTAATGTAAAATCTAGGAAAGATAAGGACCTGATTTTGGTAAAGTTAAAGGAAGTCGTTCAAAATCAGAAGGTGGAGGACTTCTCCAAGGGGGAGATGGTGTGCTTTGGTACCAGGGTCGCCTATGTGTTCTAGATGTTGAAGATTTGAGGACTCGGATGTTGCACGAGGCTCGTGGATCTAGGTATTCTATCCATATAGGTGCCACCAAGATGTACCGTGACTTATGGGAAATCTATTGGTGGAATGGCATGAAGAAGGACATCACGGAATTCGTAGCTAAGTGCCCAAACTATCAGCAAGTAAAGGTCGAGCACCAGAGTCTGGGAGATGTTCTTCAGGATATTAGTATTCCTTCTTGGAAGTGGGAAGAAATTAATATGGATTTCATCACAGGTTTATCCCGTACTCGTCGACAATATGACTCCATTTGGGTTGTGGTAGACAGGTTGACTAAGGCCGCCCATTTTCTACCTATCAAAACCACGAATTCGGCGGAGGATTATGCCAAACTATATATCGCGGAGCTAGTTCGATTGCATGGAGTGCCTTTATCCATCATTTTAGATAGGGGTACCCAATTTACCTCTCAATTTTGGAGGTCATTCCAAAAAGGACTTGGTACTCAGATTAAGCTCAACACAGCATTCCACCTGCAAACAGATGGCCAAGCGGAGCGGACAATTCAGACTCTGGAAAACATGTTTAGAGCATGCGTGATGGACCTCAAAGGTAATTGGGATGATCATTTTCCTCTTATCGAGTTTGCATACAATAATAGCTACTATTCCAGTATTCAGATGGCTCCGTTTGAGTATCTCAATGGGTGGAGACGTAGATCCACCATTTGTTGGTTCGAAGTTGGTGAAGCTGCGATGATAGGACCAGATTCGATCCATGAGTCTATGTAGAAGTTTCATCTCATACGGGACAGGTTGAAAATGACTTAAAATCTCCAAAGGTCCTACACCGATGTGAGAAGGAGAGAGCTTGAGTTCGAAGTGGACGATTGGGTATTTTTGAAGGTATCTCCCATGAAGGGAGTGATGCGGTTTATAAAGAAAGGAAAACTCAACCCTCGTTAGCGGCCCCTACCAGATTGTGAAACGGGTTGGCAAGGTGGCCTATTTATTGGAGTTGCCCTCAGAATTAGCTTCTGCGCATCTTTTTTTCCATGTGTCGCTCTTAAAGAAGTGTTTGGGTGATCCAACTCTAGTTGTTCTGGTGGACAGTGTTGGTGTGAAAGACAACCTTAGTTATGAGGAGGTTCCGATGGAAATACTAGATCGCCGGGTTTGAAGGCTAAGGAACACGGAAGTAGCTTCAGTTAAAGTGTTATGGAGGAATCAGCATGTTGAGGGAGCTACATGGGAAGTCAACGCAGGTATGATGGCTAGATACCCACATTTATTCTCTACCGGCTCAGTTCCAGCTTGAGGTATCAGTTTTGACCTAAACCTCTATTTAGTTTTCATGATCAGTTCATGTGTCCAAGTTTCTTTTATGTGTGCGGATGTATGTATGGTTCATGAATTTAGTTCAGCTATGTTGTTTGAATCAGATATAGTCATTCCTTTAGTTTACTACTTAAATGATTAGTATTTGAATATGATGATTTCATTTTTCTACTTTTGTGTATGTTTCCAACATTCGAGGATGAATGTTCCCAAGGGGGAGATATTGTTATACCCCGGAAGACAAAAGATCAGACCTGAGAGTTGAAACGGAGAAAATAAGAAATTTTGCATCAGGTATCAGAACAGGTTGTGAGGTGACCCATTGGAGCAGCCCACAAGTTGTGTTGTGACTCGTGGTGAGGTTCAAGAGACAAATTTGAAATTTGGGAAGTTGACTCCCCATGGATATGACCACGAGTCATGGTCCGGCCCCATGACTCGTTAGGTCAGTTGTGGGCAATAGTGGGTGAGAAAAGTGAAGGAAGGAGGCGGTGCACCTAACGGAAGGACCCTATGAGTCGTGGTCAATCACCACGATTCATGGGATGAGTCGTGGTCAGCTGATGGGGGTTATTTGAAAATCATAGGCAGTGTACCTGACAAGTGATGAACACGAGTCGTGGTTACTAGTAATGAGTTGTTAAGTCTCCCGTTACGAGCCCCAGATGATTTCTAGACAGTGTACTTGATGGACGACTCCACGAGTCATGGCCCATGATGACAAGTCATTAGGTCCCTCGTGGGGACCAACTAGCAGTTATTATCTACGAATTTAGTAAGGGATTTTCCATAATTCCTAAGATCCTAAGGTCTAAACTACGTCTTTTTGAGTTGTGAATAATGACTTTTAAAGGGGTTAAGTTCATTTTAGGCCATTTTCATATTCATGCATGCAAGAGTGATAATCTAGAGAAGTGATCGAGGCAATCCTTCAAAGTTTTCTTCAATTTTTTCTTAGGCATTCAAGGGAGTGTAAGAATCACCCATTTATAGGTATGTAGGGTTATGACTGGGTGTTTTCTTTCACACCCATGCCCAATCTCTCCTAATTCATGAAGTATTGTTCGAAAAATCTTATGGGGTTTTATCTTAAATCTTGTGAAAATCTAATGATGTATCCCTGGGTTATTACTTTTCATGTGATACATTATAATTTATGAATCATGACCAGATTTTACAACTAATTCAATTATAATTTTATTGATTTCCATTCCTAATAAATTATGCCTAGTTATGCATATTTTATGATGAATTGAGTTACGATCTTTACCTCTATTGTGGATATTCATAAACCCATCAGGATTTATGAGTCATAATATGGATTTACTCAAATGCCCATTATGAATTTATGATTTACAAAGCCTATACATGACTTACAAGTATGCATGAATCTCATGATTTACTAATTATGTTTTTTTCCGACTCACGGGCCTTACCCTCATGGCTAGTTTAACATATTTACAACCATGCTTATAATTATCATGATTTAACTAGCCCATGAATCTCATGCATATTATACTATGAGCACTATATATAATTTGGGAGTAGTATTTAACACCGAGAAGGTTCAGGGCCCAGGTTTTTCCCCGAATCTCATAACTACGTGTCACCATAGGACATGATGGAACCTCCCTTGTGACTGTCCCCTTTGCCCAAATGGGCCCTTTCATGTTTGATATCACACCCTTCACAGTTCTACCCTTGGCAAGGTACGAACACCCTCCCGATTAGGGATTTACAGGTGTGGCTCCATGTGTGCTCATATGGGTTATGTCGGTTATAAGAATCTCCATTGTTTTGCATGTTTATGCACTATTATGTTGTGTCAATTTGGATTAAATGGTGATTTATAAAGTTTCTCTTATGACTATGGTATTGAATGGGTTACGAATGATTTTAAAAACCTTGAGCCTATGTTATCGTATGATATTCATGTTATGAGCATGTTGTCCCTCTCTTATGATCTCTTGTGAGTTTTTATCTATTTTTAAGTGTCCGTTTTACTTACCATTCATACATGGTACATTCCACATACTGGCCATATGCTGTATCGTTTCATGATACAGGACCCGTCTCTGAAGCTTAGCCCCGTTCGTAGTCAGTATTCAGAGTTAGAATCTTACATTGTTGCTGAGTCCTCATCTCCCGAGGACTAGACTTATTCATACTTCCTCTATGTATTTTTGGTTTCAGCTTTGTTGAGTTAGTTGGGAGTCTTGTCCCATCAACTCATCATGTTTAGAGGTTTTTCAGACAAATGATGTATTCAGCTTCATATTGTGTATTTTGTTGTTATGTTTAATTTAGACTTCCGCTAAGTTTATCATGTTGATTCTCCAGTTTTATTGATCGAGATAGATTTATGCTTATACCATAGGTCAATTTGGATCTCTCGGGGCTCCTTGTCCCGTGTTGCGATCAGTGCCTCCGTTTGGGTCGTGACATTTATGCGTTTTTGTAATGAAGAGCATACTTTGGACATTATTAATGAGAGGAATGATAGTTGTAAGGCTACAACAATTATCGTGTAGTGAAACTAAAACACAATAAACGATTAAGAAAATCAATATCTATTTAATAAAGTAATACAAGTAAAATACATAAATAATGAAGTTTAGGAATAAACAAATGATAAGTTACGTCATATAAATCAATAAAGGAATAGTTGGAAAGAATTAATCAAGGAATAAGAGAAAGGAGTAATTAAGGAAGAAAGTCAAATTAAATTAATAAGGGAACAAGAAAAAGTTAAATAAGGGAAAAAATAATTCAAGCAAGGAAACGAATAAAGGGATTAAGGAAGGGGATATTCATAGAAAAAATTCAATAAAGAAACAAATGAAGGAAATAAAGAAAGGGCATACACGAAAGGAAAATAATTTAAACATGAAAAACGAATAAAGGGAAAATGTAAAGGACATGCATGGAAGGAAATGAATTAACCCTTAAAGAAATGTCGAATATCTATATTTAGTTAGAGTGATTTTAGACAAGGTTCCCTCAAGCGGAAAACTTGAGAGTGAGAAAGCTCATGGATGTCGATGCACAGCTAATCGATCAATCCATAAGACATTTTCTAACATTGGTGTTTTAAAAATGAATGTCCGTGTGATCACGCAACCATTCCAAAAGAAAAAGAAATGAGGTTCCACATAGAGGAGGACATAAGCGGAATGACAGTTATAAAACTAATAACAATTAGCAAGCAATGAAAAATGATACACAATTAAAATATTAAATAATATCGAATAAAGTAGTGAGAACTAAATATTAAGTAATATAAAGAAATTAATTAGTAATTGCAGTAAGAAAAGGAATCAAGTAAAATAATTTAAATATGACACCAAATAAGGAGATAAGGAAAGGGATTAAGTATGTAAGGAATAATAATCTAAATATGGTAGCAAATAAAGAGAATAAGTAAAAGTACATGACAAACAAATAGGCAAGATAAGGGGTTTATAGACACGGTTCCCTCAAGCGGAGGACTTGAGAGTGAGAAAACTCATAATCGTCAACGTACCGATGATCGACCAAATCATGAGGCATTCCTCAATAGATGTTATAATAGTGAACGACCGTGAAATCACGCAACCGTTATCAAGTGTGTGAGTGTGAAATTTCCAAGGGAAGACAAGATTAAAATAACAATTTAAGAATATGTGGCATAGAGAAGCATGAAAGTAATTAATCACATAGAGAAATAACTAAATGATAGGAGATTCCTCATGAAAATATTAGTTGTCCATAGAAATAAATAAAAGAAAAAAGGAAAGAAATTAATCAGGTTAAAAAAATAATTCAAATAAGGCAACAAATAAACAAAAGGAAAACACTAGAACATAATATATTATATAAGAAAATAAAACATACCAAAAAAATAAAATAGATATGCATGAAATTTTTTTTAACCTTAACTAAAAATGAAACAAAAAAAATTCGTAAGTGAAAAAAAAACAAATAAGCATTCAAGTCAAACACAAAATTCCAACATAAACATGAACACATAATTGTTAGAACCTAAAATATCCCTAACAGAATCGTCATGCTGTCGTGTCCCATTTTTCTCGTGAAAAGTGAAACTCGACATATGATAATATTTTTAGGATGAAAAGAGAGAGTCGCCACGTAATGAATTAAGGTGCATTAGGGCACCATTTTATACTAAAAATCTGTTTAACTAGCCTAGGTCACCAGAGTCAGGCAAGGGTTCAACTTATCTCAAAAGGAAGATGTTAGGAACCTTTCGAGTTCTATAAATATGGGTACCTTCCGGATTCATTAATATATGGTGATAACTAAATGATCAAAAATGGTCAATTAAGTTTATTAAACTAGTTTAACTATATGATTGGACAAATAACTCTTATTAAAATAAATAAAATAAGTTAATAAAAATTAAGTCATTTACTCTTTAATGCAAAAACTAAGCAACATATATAAGACTTATTTCAACCCAAACAAATACTCAAGCATGAATTAATTCATAGTTAACATGAAATCTAAGTGATATAATTTTGGTATGCGAACTCATCAAAACAGAAAGCTAATATTCTAAAATATTTATAAATTACATAAGACAATTAAATCAATTTTTATATTGTAATATAAATTAAATGTAAATTAAATCATTCACCAATTAATATAAATTAAGTGGTAAAATAATAATTAAGCAATTTTCTAATTAGACATGTAAAATTATTTTAAGGAAAATAAGTATCACAATATAAATTAATACAAAATGTAAGTGATAAAGCAATTTGGTTCACAAACTTATTTATTACACACCATACTAAGGACACTTGGTAATTAAAAAATTAGATTTTAGACCAGCGAGGAGAAAGAAATTAAACAATATTAAAATATAGCAACAAAACTTGCATGCATAATAACTAAAGATATAAATCCTAACTACCAAAAATGTAAAGAAAAGTCAATTGTAAATTAAGAATTGTGATAAATTTATGACAACCTAAATGCGTTTAATATATTATAAAAGAAAATTTTGAAAGTTTAAAAATGTTTTTTTCTATTTTACAGATGATAACATGATATTGTAAATCATGATCTTCAACCTTAGCAACAAATGGATTTGAAGTTGTTCTTAAATTAAAAATTAATAATAATATATTCTAAAACTTAAATCAAGACTTTGAACTAAAAATATAAACACATAACAATATTTATATATAAATGCATATAATCATTCTTTAAATCTTTGGTTGATGTTGCTTTTAGGGGAAAGATTAATTTAAAAAAATTTAAAATTAGATCTCGTAATTCCTTTTACTTTCCCAATAACTATATAATAAAGGATAGTATTCATATGTATTTAATAATAATTTGATAAAATGCAACAAAGGAATTTTGTAAAAAACTACACAAAGTTTGAAAGAGATTAAAAGAAAAAAATCTAAACAATTAACACATACTTCCCCGCCCCTTTAAACATCCCCTTTTACTATTATATCAATGTCCATAAATCGTTATTACAGACCAAAATTGAAAAATGCAGAGAATCGAAATCTAGACTACATGAATACTTAGTCTCCCACACTTTTGTCCCAAGCGACATTCTTAGATGCACCCGAACAAAAGAAAAAGGCACAAATTATATTGTTAAAGAATAATGATATCTCCATCCAGAAAAAAGGGAGGAGAGCATGTTTATATAGCCATGAAATCATAATTAATCAAGGAGTTAAAGAAGAAGGAAAATCCTCAGAAAATCAATCAATGAAATTATAACATAATTGAACCAATTAATCAAAGAGATTATTCTAATTTACCTTAAATGAAATATACTAAATCAATTAAGGGCAAGGAATAATCAGTCATATAAGCATTCTTCTTCTTCTTCAGTCATATAAGTATTCTTCTTCTTCTTCTTTTTCTTCTTATTACTATTATTGTTATTATTGTTATTATTATTATCATCATCATCATCATCATCATCATCATCATCATCATCATCATCATCATCATCATCATCATCATTATTATTATTATTATTATTATTATTATTATTATTATTATTATTATTATTATTATTGTTGTTGTTGTTGTTGTTGTTGTTGTTGTTGTTGTTGTTGTTGTTATCGTTATTATTATTGGTACTATTATTATTATTATCTTATTATTATTGTTATCATTATTATTGTTGTTATTATTGTTGTTATTATTATTATTATTGTTATTGTTATTACAGTTTTTATAATTATTATTATTGTTGTTATTATTATTATTATTATTATTATTATTATTATTATTATTATTATTATTATTGTTATTATTGTTGTTGTTATTATTATTATTATTATTATTATTGTTATTGTTGTTATTATTATTATCTTCTTATTATTGTTATCACCATATTTTCTAAAAGGATCGCTTCGATGAAATCGTCGGAACTTTTACAGTCTTGAAGATCAATTTACGAATTACGTAGCTTAGACCATGATAAAACCTAACATCATCCCATAATGCCCTAACAACGCCTTCCACACGGCTAACACGGGCTTACAGAGACTATCGTCCAAAGGACAGGCTTTATTATAGTCGAAGCTACAGTAATTCTACCTCAGACTCGAGCTCCGAATCATCGGAACAAAACTTTCTCAATTAAGAAATCATCACCATGTTACAGAAGTCTAGTGTGTTATTAGTCCAACACGGATGTTTAGCCTTTCATTTAGGCTAATAAAATATTTAAAAAGTTTAAAATATTATTAAGATAAAGAAAAGAAGAATACCTTGATCTCGAGACTTCTAATAAATTCAAAGGTAGCAAGAAACCACAATTTTTATTTTAGTAGGTGGAAAATATACAAGAGAGGAAATACAAATGACGGGTGGCTAAAAGCCTGCCTTCTAACTACAAGAAGTGACCCTTTTATAGAAAGGATCGAAAGAAAGATTCTAATTTACATGACGTAAGTGCTTACATCATGTTAAATTATTGGACCGACGTCGGGTCCCTTTGCCTTATAAAAGTTTACAATTATATAAAAAGAAGCATTTAACTTTATAAAAGCTAAATTATTGTTTCTTCTAGTCCTTTACGCTCTCCTTGCCTTTGGATGTGACAGAAAATTCTTCTACTTGATTTCGAAATTGTTGAAGAAATGTTTCTATGTCCATTTCTTCTGTGCTATTAACACTCTGAGACTCTCCTGCTAGGTAGTTGTCTACTTCTTCATTGGAAGTGGCCATTGACATGTTGTCTGGGAAATCTATTCCCAAGTCTTTTACTAGTTGTTTTTTTAACTTCTTCCATGTATGAAGTAAGAAGTTCTGATTTGGAGATTGCTCCATTCTTCATCTGTAATGTCCCAGATATTTGTTTGAAAGGACTAATCTTTCTTTTTCCGGTATAACCTCTGCTTGTCTTTTACTGGCTTCAATGGACACATTTATTGAGTCTATAATCTCTCTTCCATGAAGTTTCCCTTCGGCATCCTTGTGGAGTAATTTACTCCAAAATTTTGTATAAAATTTTCTCTTTAGGCAAGGGAATCCTTCCTCACTATTTTGAACTTTTATCGTCCATTTCATTATCCATGGGATAGAGAATTCTATAAAGAAGTACATCAAAGATATTCCCTTAAAATATATATCTTCCTGTTGCAATTGAGCTATTTTGGGTGAAACATCTACCCACTCAGAATATAATTTTTTATAGTCTTCAGGAAGAATATTCAAAGTTGGACCATACAAAGTCCACCATTTACAAAACCAATTTGGTATATGTTGTTTAAAAATTATTAGAACATATCTTAATGAACCATGAATGTTTCCCCTTAGCATTTTCATATAACAGGGCTTTATTAAAGCTTTCAATATAATCCCAGTAATTGAATTTGACTGTAACCTTTTGTTCAGAGTGGGTGTATTCCCTCTCTCGCATAGTGCTGATTCCCCATTCTTCTAGGGTGAATATCTTTTTTATTATAATCTTTGAAAAGTTATAAACTTTTTTGGTATTCGCGGGGTAAAAGTGCTGGAATTCCGCAGACCTCATTGATGAGAGTATAATCTGATAATGCATACTATATTTGTAAGTGGGAACGACATAGGATGCCGTATCAAAATATCTTGTCATTATTTTCCAAGGATCATCCTTCCATTGTAAATCTCTTGGCTCCAAAAGAAGTATTATTTTATCTTTCTCATTTTTATAATATACTTCTATACTTTCATTGGCTTCATCATTGACGATTGAGAGTATGATGGTGGAGTATCACCTTGTGGTTGTCCGGATTGTATAAAATCCATGAATTCTCTTTACATTAGGTGATCTGTACTGATCCCTGATATTCCCGTGGAGGTCCCTACAATGTTGGAGGCTATAAGCCTCTGATTTCCTATTTGGGCCAAAATATTATTTCTGCCAACTGATGCTCTTCCTCTCCCTCTTCCTCTATTATAGGAAGAACTTGCTGATGGCCGCATTATCTGGATTGAGAAAGTAAAGAGTTATTAACTTATATATTCTCTAGTAAGAAAATCTGGAAGACTATTATCTGTGCCCTTTTTATAATGTATTTCAAAATCAAATGATGCTAATAAGGCTTGCCATCTAACAAACATTTGTTTAGAAACATCGTGTTTAACATCTTTATTAAAGATTAATTTTGCGGCCTGACAATCAGTTCTTATAATAAACTTTTGATTTTATAAATCTCCTTGGAATTTTAAAACACTTTTAACCATAGAAAAAATTTCTTTAGCCACTGTAGCATAATTCTTTTGGCTACTATTCCATTTCCAGAATAAAATTGGATAGGATATTCTTGCACTTTATTAGGGGAGACTTGTTTTAAAATTCCCCCATAGCCAATATCGGAGGCATTTGTTTCTACTATTTTTTTCCAATTTAGATTAGCTAAAGTAAGACAGGGTAGGTTATTAACCTTGGCTTTAATATGCTTGACTGCCTCTATATGCTTTTCAGACCAATCTTTAGGATTTTGTTAAGACGGTCATAAAGGATAGCAGTATCTCTAGCTAAATCTTTTATAAAAGGAGAAATATAATTTAAGCTCCCTAAAAATCGTTGGAGCTGAGTTTTATCAGTAATTACATTAGGGAATTTAGAAGCAAATTCAATACTTCTTTGAATAGGAATAATCTTTACTTTTTCAATATTATGACCTAAAAATCTGACAGTTGTTTGAAAAATATGCAATTTTGGTTTAGATATGACCAAACCATTTTGAATAATAATCTTCTTGAATAAGTCAAGATGCTTGAAATACATTTCTAAGGTTTTAGAAAATACTAAAATATCGTCTATATAAACAATGATAAAATTGCTAAAAGGATTAAAAATATCATTCAAAATTTTTTGAAATTCTGAAGGGGCATTTTTTAACCCAAAAGGCATGACATTCCATTCATATTGTCCCATTGGAACATTAAAGGCTATTTTATATTTATCTTGTTCAGAAATTTGAATTTGCCAATATCCTGATTTTAGATCAAATTTTGAAAATATAATAGCATCATGGAGTCTATCTAATAAATCATTTTTATTAGGAATAGGATATCTAATCCATTTTAAAACTTTGTTTAGGGGTTTATAATTTATTACCAATCTAGGTAACCCTCTTTCCTGCTCTACTTGTTTATTAACTTAAAAAGCAGGGCAAGACCATGGAGATTTTGAGGGCCTTATTAATCCCTTTTGGAGAAGAATATCAATTTCTTTTTTGCATAAATCCATATATTGTGAATTCATTTGGCAAGGTCTTGCCTTAGTAGGAATATTATCCTCAGAAAAGTCTTCCTCACATGTTTTTTCCTTTCCCAAAATAGATTTGGGTGGTCTCCACATATTTGAAGTGAAAATTGATTTTTCAAATTTTCTATTTTTTCTCTTATCCTGGGGTTTTGAAGAGTATCTTCTATTGTAATACTACAAATTTCATTTTTTAGAAAATCAATTTGTTTTGATTTGGAAGAAATCATATCTTTAACGTTATTAACATATTTCAAAAAAGGTTGGGAAATAAAATCAATTTTGATTTCCTTTTTTTCAAAAGTACCAGTTATTCCGATTTCATCCCATCTGGTAATTGGATATATATGCCAGAAAAAAGGCATGCCTAGAATTACCCCATTAGAAATATTTTTTACAAGCACAAATGATTCAGGAATACAAATATTATTTTTACAAATATAGGCTCTGGTTAATTTATAATTAATACCCATCTTTTTTCCACTTGCATTGCGGAGACTGTGAGTAGTTTTATGAAAATATCTTGAAGGTATTAACCCTTCTTGTATACAGTTTAAATCAGCTCCGCTATCAATTAAAGCAGTAAAATCTTTTTTTTAAATTATAATCAATAAAAATAGTTATTTTCCAATAGGTTTATGAGTTGTAATTAACTCAATTGTTCCCAAAAATGATTCTTTTTATGTTTGAGAAATCTCCTGAAAATCAGTTTGAAAAGTATTTGAAGTAATTGGAAAGTTTTCGATTAAAACTTGATTTTTAGAGTGCTTACGGATCTCATCTGCTCCTTCTATCAAAGAGATCCTCTCATCAAGGATCGTATTATGTCTTATAAGATAGGAAATTTCCTTTTTGAGATTCTCAATTTCTTCTGCCAGATCTTGGATTGTAGTAGGAATATTATTCCTTTGGAACCTTTCTTTGAGTTGTCTTATTACCTCAGTCATGGTATAACCTTTATTTGGAGAGTTAATTCCCTTAGAAGTATTGGTATTACTTGTAGAGGCTTGGGTATTTCCAATCTTATCAATAATCTGAGATCTTAAATTGGGATCATCAATCGCTTTGAGAATTTCCATCAGATTGTCACTTGTCAAGGCATTTATATTTAAGTCTTAAAACTGGGAGTATAACTAGTAAAATTCATCCTTGTCCTTATCTACACAAGGTTGTCCAATTTGACATGGAAAACATTCCTCTTCTGACGAACTTACATAATTTTCATCATGAAGAACTCTTAAATCTTCACTTGTTGAGGATTCTTCAATATCTGAATATTCCGATCCAAAATTCTCTGGTGAAGAGTCCAATAAAATTTTGCATAATGAATCCTTGATATTATCCTCTAAGTCAAGACTCTAAATCTTATCCTTGACCTTGCAGTCTTTTGCATAATGACCTATTCTTCCTCATTTGTGACATGCATTAGATCTATTATTTTTCCAAAAATTCGATTCCTTATATTTCTTTTTCTTTTTTTTCACGCTTTTCTGAGCGTCTTTCCTTTCTTTCAGGCTTATAAGACCTCTTCCTATACTTTTCTTTAATTTTCTCCTTACCCTTTTGTCTATGAGACTTCCTGGAGGTTCTTGGCATTTCAATCGCGAATTGTTCGCAAATTCCCCTAATTGCTTTTTTTCGTTAAAATGGTACCTCTTCACCTGTTGATTCAACTTTATCTCATTACATAAGGATAACCCTTCTTGGGTACATACACTTATTAATTTCCCATATGTGTAGGCTTCATAATTTATACTTACTCCATCTCCTCTGAGGGCTTTACTGACCCTTCTGCAAATAAGGTGGGAAGATCGTCTATAAATTTATACTTCCAATGAGAGTTATTACACTCAAGGAGTTCCATTACCTTGGATAAGAATACATCCTTATACCACCTAAAGGATGTCAAGTTTTTTCACCAAAGATTTTGGAGCATAGTCCTAATGATCTCACTATTATCGGACCACCTTCCAGAAGAATGTTCTATAATAGTAAGGATTAAGGAATACACTGTATTCGATTCTATTGTATCTCTTTCACTCTTGACAACGTTCAAAATTGTCATCCTCTAGACTTCCCACCATCCTTTAAGTTGTCCAGTAAATCCTGCTATAATCATATTAGCAGTCTTACTTTCAGTATTACCATTTGCCTTACAGACAGTACTGAACATCAATATTCTATGCATCAGTGTGTAAATTGCCTATTAGTATAACCATCAATATTCAATTCATAGATCTCATTTCCACTGTAACTATTAGAGATATAAGTTTCTTGTTCTTCCAATAGAACGTCTTGAGGAGTTGGTCTAGGATAATAGTACATCCTTTATACTGGCTTCCTAGCATGCTTCTCTGACATCTTATTAATCTCATCCTTTGGAATATCATTCCATTTATTGATAGAAGTACCTTCTTCTAGGTCCAAAGGCTGGAGATTTAATCCCTTAAACTTCTTTTCCAATTAGGTCTCCAGGTCTTCCATATTTCCAAACCTAAAGTCCTTTACCTCTGGAGGGGTTTGGATACTAGTAGTAGCTTTAGGTATCACCTCTTTTCCTTCAGATATCCTTCCCTTCTTGAATTCTGTGCACAAATTATCAATCTTCTCATGCAAAGAGTGAATATGTTCTCCTAGAACATCCGTGTTGGACTAATAACACACTAGAGTTCTGTAACATGGTGATGATTTCTTAATTGAGAAAGTTTTGTTCCGATGATTCGGAGGTCGAGTCTAAGGTAGGATTACTGTAGCTCCGACTATAATAAATTCTGTCCTTTGGACGGTAGTCCCTCTAAGCCCATGTTAGCCGTGTGGAAGGAATTGTTATGGCATTATGGGATGATGTTAGATTTTGTCATGGTCTGAGCTACGTAATTCGTAAATTTACCTTCAAGACTGTAAAAGTTCCGACGATTTCATCGAAGTGATCCTTATAGAAAATATTTTTCTATGATGAATATTATTAGAAAACACTCTACTGTTAAAAATAGTAGAAAAGATGAGTATGATATGCCTCAAAATTTAGATATTCTTAATAAATGGACTATTGCAAAGATTCAGCCCAAATTAATATATCAGATGGGTACCTTTGAAAAAGTTGGTTTTAAACAAATTGTCAAAACAATAGAAGAAACTATTACTGTTGATTCTGACCATGGAACCTTTCATTTATTAAATGAAAATGATTTGGCCCCTTATAGGGAAAACTATAGATTTATGCATATTGGTTTGGTACAAGTTGCATTCAGGCCACTTACTTTGAGAGGCTTACCAGAGAGCTTCATAGCAGCTCTACGAGATGGTAGAAACCAAAACTGGAAGAAGTCCCTTATAGGGACATTTCTTACCAGTGTGGCCTATGGCCCTGTTTATTTTAATGCTTATCCTAATTTGCAAGTTTATTTAAATGATGAAAATTCTTTAAATACCTTAATATTAAGTATTAAATTACATGGTTATGATTATATGCCTGGTACAAAGGTTATATGTATCTGTTATCGAATTTATTATAAACCATTGTATACTTTGAATCCTATGTGCAAAATCATGGATTTCAAAAATAAGACTATTTTAATTGAAACCAATTTTAGTTGGTCAAAGGTTATAACTAGATGACCTATAAAATGAAATGAAATTGATTTTCCAAAAGAATGGGTTATTGAAGAAGTAGCCCCCCTAGAAACAATATTTCTTCAGATATTTCTAAAATTGAACAAACCCCTGATGGAACTATTAAAATATGTTTTAAAGATAATATGCTAATGAATTATGCTGATGATATTGGATTGTCTTCCAGAATGCTTAGATCTAATTCTTATATGCCTAGATCTAACTCTTCTTATATCTCTCCTACTGATTATATTGTAGATCTACCATCTAGAGCATCAACTTCTCGAATCAGAGAAGAAGATACTTCTAGATCAGATAGATCTGACTCTCAGGTGAAAGATGATCATGTTGATAACATTAAAATAGAAAATCATATTGTGACTCCTGATATGGAGCCTACTCTTTCTGAAATGAATTTTCCAACTGGTTTATATGGATCTAAAAAATAAACTTGATTTCTCACCAGGATCTCCAATAAGGAAAAGTATCCAAAAAGAGTTTTTTCAACCCAAATGGGAACCCTTTCAAAATTGGTTTCTTAAGAATTTTGATAAAGACCAACAAAAAATTTTCCAAGAAGATTTTTATAATAATCTTTCAAGAGTAAACAAAGTAATCACTTTTATCCCATGGTTTATGACTAAATATATTCATGATTATATCATAATGTTAGAGCATGATTATAAGCTCTCAAATGATACAATCAATTTTGCCTCTGCAACAATCTTTTCAAATTGAAAAAGGTGATAAAACTGTTCATTTTATAGCTTTTGTGGATATGATGGATAATGATACTGCTTTAATCACTGCTAAACATATTCAAACATTGATTAAGAAAAATAATTATACAAACATTTATGTAAGTATTCTAGGAGAACATATTCTCTCTTTGCATGAGAAGATTGATAATTTGTGTACAGAACTCAAGAAGGGAAGGATATCTGAAGGAAAAGAGGTGATACGTAAAGCTACTCCTAGTATCCAACCCCCTCCAGAGGTAAAGGACTTTAGGTTTGGAAATATGGCAGACCTGGAGATCTTATTGGAAAAGAAGTTTAAGGGATTAAATCTCCAGTCTTTGGACCTAGAAGAAGGTACTTCTATCAATAAATGGAATGATATTCCAAAGGATGAGATTAATAAGATTTTAGAGAAGCATGCTAGGAAGCCAGTACAAAGGATGTACTATTATCCTAGGCCAACTCCTCAAGACGTTCTATTGGAAGAACAAGAAACTTATATCTCTAATAGTTACAGTGGAAATAAGATCTATGAATGAAATTTTGATGGTTATACTAATAGGCAGATTTACACACTGATGCATAGAATATTGATGTTCAGTACTGTCTGTAAGGCAAATGGTAATACTCAAAGTAAGACTGTTAATATGATTATAGCAGGATTTACTGGAAAACTTAAAGGATGGTGGGATAATTATCTCACTAGAGTCTAGAGGATGAAAATTTTGAACGCTGTCAAGAGTGAAGGAGATACAACAGAATCGAATATAGTGTATTCCTTAATACTTACTATTATAGAACATTTTTCTGGAAGGTGGTCCGATAATAGTGAGATCATTAGGACTATGCTCCAAAACCTTAGGTGCTAAACCTTGACATCCTTTAGGTGGTATAAGGATGTATTCTTATCCAGGGTAATGGAACTCCCTGAGTGTAATAACCCACATTGAAAGTCTAAATTTATAGACGGGCTTCCCACCTTATTTGCAGAAAGGGTTAGAAAAGCCCTCAGAGGAGATGGAGTAAGTATAAATTATGAACCCTACACATATGGAAATTATTAAGTGTATGTACCTAAGAAGGGTTATCCTTATGTATTGAGATAAAGTTGAATCAATAGGTGAAGAGGTACCATCTTAACGAAAAACAACAATTAGGGGAATTTTGCGAACAATTCGCGATTGAAAAGCCCGGAACCTCCAGGATGTCTCATAGACAAAAGGAAAAGGAGAAAATTAAAGAAAAGTATAGGAAGAGGTCTTATAAGACTGAAAGAAAGGAACGACTCTTAGAAAAGTGTGAAAAAAGGAAAAAGAAATATAAGGAATCAAATTTCTGGAAAAATAATAGATCTAATGCATGTCACAAATGCGGAAGAATAGGTCATTATGCAAAAGAATGCAAAGTCAAGGATAAGATTAAGAGTCTTGACTTAGAGGATAATATCAAGGATTCATTATGCAAAATTTTATTAGACTGTTCACTAGAGAATTCTGGATCAGAACATTCAGATATTGAAGAATCCTCAATAAGTGAAGATTTAAGAATTCTTCATGATGAAAATTATGTAAGTTCGTCAGAAGAGGAATGTTTGCCATGTCAAATTGGACAACCTTGTGAAGATAAGGACAAGGATGAATATTACCAGTTATACTCCTAGTTTTAAGACTTAAATATAAATGTCTTGACAAGTGACAATCTGATGGAAATTCTCAAAGCGATTGATGATCCCAATTTAAGATCTCAGATTATTGATAAGATTGGAAATACCCAAGCCTCTACAAGTAATACCAATACTTCTAAGGGAATTACCTCTCCAAATAAATGTTATACCATGACTGAGGTAATATGACAGCTCAAAGAAAGGTCCCAAAGGAATAATATTCCTACTACAATCCAAGATCTGGCAGAAGAAATTGAGAATCTCAAAAAGGAAATTTCCTATCTTAGAAGACATAGTACAATCCTTGATGAGAGGATCTCTTTGATAAAAGGAGCAGAGGAGATCCGTAAGCACTCTAAAAAACAAGTTTTAATCGAAAACTTTCTAATTACTTCAAATACTTTTCAAAATGATTTTCAGGAGATTTCTCAAACATAAAAAGAATCATTTTTGGGAACAATTGAGTTAATTACAACTCATAAACCTATTGAAAAATAACTATTTTTATTGATTTTAATTTAAAAAAAGATTTTACTGCTTTAATTGATAGCGGAGCTAATTTAAACTGTATACAAGAAGGGTTAATACCATCAAGATATTTTCATAAAACTACTCACAGTCTCCGCAATGCAAGTGGAAAAAAGATGGGTATTAATTATAAATTACCCAGAGCCTATATTTGTGAAAATAATATTTGTATTCCTGAATCATTTGTGCTTGTAAAAAATATTTCTAATGAGGTAATTCTAGGAATGCCTTTTTTCTGGCATATATATCCAATTACCAGATGAGATGAAATCGGAATAACTGGTACTTTTGAAAAAAAGGAAATCAAAATTGATTTTATTTCTCAATCTTTTTTGAAATATGTTAATAACATTAAAGATATGATTTCTTCCAACTCAAAACAAATTGATTTTCTAAAAAATGAAATTTGTAGTATTACAATAGAAGATACTCTTCAAAATCCCAGGATAAGAGAAAAAAAAGAAAATTTGAAAAATCAGTTTTCACTTCAAATATGTGGAGACCACCCAAATGTGTGGAGACCACCCAAATGTGTTTTAGGAAAGGAAAAAACACGTGGTAAGTCTTCCTTATGAGGAATACTTTT